>JARHVA010000892.1:3552500-3722500 GCA_037957365.1 Torreya grandis | reverse complement strand
TTATTCCTATACATAGCATATTTTATTACCTACTAGTAAAAATAATTTGTATGAATTTGTTGGTTAAATATTGTTGACCAAATCTCACATTATTGGTATAAACTAATTTATGATACATACTTCACTAGATTACTTAGCATCACCAATACCATATAAAGGTAATCCGATCAAGTGGTGTGTATGCATTTGACTAATCCTAGAGATTAATAACTATTTAAAAACTTTGGCCAAAGTAATGTTTATATAAACATTATCATTTCATGTGTATGATTTACATGATTGTGTGATATCATGTTAGAATGTATTTTATTTATGGTGCACATCATGTAGTAAAAATATTATAGAACACAGGTAATAGCATGTCTCTCTAGATTCTTGGACCATCACTATCTACCCATCTATGAAGGAAGGGCCATTACCTATTTAGGGGATTGTGTATGGGATTGATGGTTTGTGGTTGGTGTGAAAAATCACTTGAATGATTCTTTCCCTCCCCATTATAGTACTTAGAAACTTTATTTGAGATTATCAGAAATATAGGAGTTAGAGTGACTCAAGCTCCATGGAGCATTATATCTATTATTGTATTTATAATGAGGCATAATGCCTATTGGAAATTTAATTGATTTATTATTTTACATTGATAGTAGTGGCTATATTATTGTATCAATCATGGTTGGATTTTAACATTATTACTTTCCTTATGTAGTTTTGTTATGTAACATAAGATGCTAGTGATCAGTAACTATTATTTATACATGTTTAATTAGGTTTAAAATACTTAGTATATTAAGGTCACTAATTAGATTATCATGGTGTAATCTAATAAAATAATAAGTGTTGTGTAAATATTTAAAAAAAATTGTATTATTCTAGTAAATCCCTTTAGGGATGTTATAGAGGTGGAATAAAGAATATGATTATTAGGGAATAAGTATAAATTTATGAGGAATGTATGGTCCTATCCAAGGTCTTATACTAAAACTAACAAATGGAATAAATCTAGGATTATGATCAATTAACAAAGAATATTCATCAAGAAATAATATTATAATTGTTTTAGTAAATGAAGGTAGTGGAAAAATCATGACATAGGCATTTATAATGAAACTTTGGTAGACATGAGGCATACTACGAATATAAGAATGCATTAATAGTGTAGGCACCCTCAAATTTAATAAATATTTTTTCACAATAGACATAAAAATTTATACAAAAATAAGTGGAGTATTAAGATCAAGTTATGATGGTTATATATACAAGAAAATTAAAATGGACCTACCTTCCCTCAATGTGTTCCCTATTATTTAGGACCCCTTATATATTTTTCAGTCTAATGTGAATATTGGGTACTTGTGTGACAAATTAGGTAACACTATAGATAATTTTTATTTCCCTTATCCCAATCTACTAACCTACAATACTCTAATGGATCTAGGCTCTATAATGAGGCCAATTATGGAGTTTAAGCTTTGATTAGAGATAGTAGAAGTGTTATGAATCACATCTTTTATTGTGATTTTGACTTTTTTATTTTTATTTTTGCCTTTTGATCATTGTTTTTTGTTTAAAATGATTTGGATTTTCACTTTTTATGCCTTTTTGATAACCAAACATGAATGACAAAAGTGACACCCATAGATAATCTTTGAGTTTTGGTTATAGGAATCAATATATCTAGAGATATGATTGACTAAACAATTTCACTTTCTTATAAACTAGTATGTGATCTAAAATGTCAACCGTATGTGTGTCTACTATGAGAATGGTAATAAAGGTAATGGATGAAGATCAAAATAGATATATTTATATAATTATACAATGGTAATTATGATTATTAATTGATCATATGGTAAAGATAGGATACAATGGGGATGTGGGTTGAATAACCTACTCATAATAATAACTATACTTCATTTAATTAAATATAACAATAAATCATAAAAGCATAAATAGAGAAAAATAAATCCATGTGAAAATAATTATAATCCATGAATATAAGTTGGTAAAAAATATAAGGATAATCCATAAGAGATCATAAAATAAAGACGTAGATAAACAAGACCTAATAAAAATGAAAATCAACATAGTCAATGTATAAATAACCATAAATCAAGGCCAAATAATGTAATAATGTGATAGAACACCATGGTATATTTACAAATACTGATAAATCTCACTATAAATATCATCCATAATATTTGATATAACCTTATCTAGCTAAATCTTGTCATTATTTGAGTCTCATCAATCCTCATATAGAGTCATGAGAATATTTCCCTTTCATATCATTTATATATAAAAAGTATGTGTGGTAGAAGAATGATAATGTTCATGAAGCACCTCCCATGTGGGATACTCAATGCTAGGAATACAACTAGTGTCCTAAAATCTATGAGGAGATGTAGGTAGTAGGAAAGGAGAAGCCTTTGCTCATAAATGAATTGAAGAGGGAGGCTGAGATACTAAAGGCATAGGTCATGGAATATCCCAAAGATGTTTCTAAATTACTCAACATCTATTAGTATGGTGTGTAGTGCACTAATGCCAAAGGCAATATACTTCACCATATTTAGGGATATACTCTAGAATTAGCTTAGGAATTGGTATAGTTTTGTCTTTAGGATATCTTATAGATGGAAGAAGTGTATCAATGTACTTATTTATCTATAAAAATGAGTATAAGAATGGTTACATTTACTATGAAATTAATAAATGTAACTATTGGTAAATGGCAAAGGTTTACTAACTAGTGTAATATAGAAAGATGACTATGGTTGCTGATGTATATGATAATAATTAATCCAATGACCAAAAACTCTATATATATCACAATAAGGATCATATACCCATTGTGATGGTAGAGGATCAAACTTAGGTAATGGTAGAAGGCCATCATCAAGAAAGGAAGAAGTTGGAGTAGGATCTAGATTAGGCTCATTTATATGCATGGTTGGATTTTTAGCTATTCAAAGTAACATGGTGGAAATCTCAAGAGGAATAAATCTAGAGGGATCATGGTATTATAAAAATGGTAAGGTCCCATCATGGCATGGTCCATAAGCATACTCCTAAGATGTTCAATAGTGTCTAGAGGTGTAGTAAGTGTATACTCCATCTCTGACCTTAAACAATAAAGGAAAATCTAATATTAGGTATTATAATAAGAGAAGGAAATATATAAAAAGAGATAAGCGACTAAAATAAGTAATAATTATATCTAAGCATCTCTAAATTTTTATCTTGACTAAATTTGGTCTAAAATAGGTCATCTAGGGAATATCCATAATCATAATAATGTGTATATATTTCAATAGTACATGCATCAACTATTTTATCAGTTGAAGAAGCATGGTGAATATAATGTGTAATTTTTGTTAGGGTAATTGGTATTTTGTTCAAAGGTTTTTTATGGGATCGAGGTCAGAGAGAAGGAGGTAATTGAGAAATGATTTTAGAAGAGAGATTTAAAGTTTTGATCTTTAAACTTATCTCATTTGGTTCATCATCATATAAGTCTAGGAGATTAGGAGGAATGTTTCTATTAATTCAATATGACCATTATAACCTCGATTAGAGTTGATGGGATAATTAAAACATTGTGATTCATGACATGGTATTATTGGTAAAGGATCAAGGGTAGGTATTTTGAAAATAACTCATTCTTAGAATTGTTTAAAATTCTAAGGGTTCATGTCACCTTGAATCTTATAGATAACACCATTATAGATAAATTTAACATTGGAATATAGATAAGGTAACTACTCTCATGCAATGTGTCTAAGGTTGACCAAGTAATTTATTATAGGAAAGTGAAAATTTAAATATCATAACTTTCACATGAAAAATTATGGGAGGAACGATGATATAAATCCAAACATAACCTAAAGGGGGAGTTTTTCTTCTATCATATCCTTGACATATACTTTATGTGGATTTAAGAGTACATTTAGAATATCCAAGAGTTTTAATAAAATAAAGGAAAGCAACATAAGTGCATGATCCTTCATTTATTAAAGCATGTTTGACTTGAATATCTCATATTTATATGCTAAAGAAGAGAGGGGTGTCATCCACATGAACCATTTATATACAATAAGAAAATGCATCATGTCCATAAATCAATCTTGGATTAGATGGGATAGAAAAAACCTACACTTCTTATTAGGGAGCATATAATTGTTAAGTGAGAGCATGACCAATGTGAGGATCTACTAGACCTGATTAGGGGATCACTTGTCACAACACACTGTGTAAGATAGGGTTCCATAGCCTATAGTCTAACATAATCACACAACAACCATAAAAGAGTCTTATGATTTAATATTTCACTAATATCATAACAAGAAAAGGAAATCTAATCTAGTGTGCACCAAAGCTTATGGTAAAAATAGGGGGTTAGTGAAGTAAATCAATCAAAACATGTATAGGGAACTTCAAATAGAGTAAGTATGAGTAACACCCTGATACATAAAATATGAAGAGTAATATTATTTGAGCTAACACTTATGCTACTTCTATCTACTAAAAGAGAGGAGAATAAAGTTAGAATATACTTACCTAAATGTGAACCATCGAGACTCAATCTCTCCCTTAGCCAATGGGGCTTTGTAAGAGGTTGTTGTGGTTCATAAGGATCACTCTATTAGTCTAAAGCATCCAAGACCTATCCACAAGACTAGATTATCCAAATAAGAAACCTAAGGTTAGTATCCTCAAGTAGAATGGTGGAAGAGTAGATTGTGAAGAAGTGAAAGTGAATAATAAATCTTGATTTCATAATCTAATAATGACCAAAATGGCCTGGTATTTATAGGTGTAACTTACCCTAAAATCATTCAAATATGTCAGTTGTGCTAGGTTGACCCAGTTGACCTAGCACATTTTTGGGCTAACTCATTAGGTCTGTTTTAGGTCAGTCAAGAGGCTAACAAACCAAAAGAGAGAAAAGGGTCCCTAAATTATACTAGGTCAACTAGGTGAACCTAATATGTTAAATAGGTCAAAAGGGTGCCAAGTGAGGAAATGAAGGTTGGAAAGAGGAAAAAGACTAGAATACTATGCAAGGGGGGAGAAACATCTTATAGAAAGGTTTTAGGAACTAGTTATATTGGTAATAATGAGGCAAAAAAGGACAATAATTCTATGAATCACCAAAGGTCTACCTACCCCTTTCCTAGTGCACCCCTTAAGGCATGCACTCAGAGAGATTGAGTCTTGATGGGTTCTTTCAAGATGTAAAGCATTAACATTTGATGAAAGTTAAAAATATTGTGTATACATATGCCCCACTTAAATCTCATCATATGTTACTAAGGTATAATAGGGGACGGTGCTTCGATAAAGAACATAAGGACACAGGCAATGCTAATGCTAAAAAAAGTTGTAGTATTTTAAAGCATAAATAACTGAAAGTAAATGACCAAAAAGAAAACTAATCTAAAAAGTAAATAACTAAAAATTAAATGAAATGCATACCTTGGCCTACCTTTATCATGGGATGGTTATCTTTTGTGTTTTTAGTTTTTATTGTTTAGGGCATAGAGACTGCTTTTGACAAACCCAAGAATACAAAACTAAAGAGAAAAAAATGTAAGAAAATACAAGATAGTTGGTGTTATGCTAATGGTATGTACTTGGAAAATTTGGCAAGATGGGGAAATAGGTTATATTCTAGACCAAATGACCAAGTCAAAAAGATAGAACAAGAGTAAATCAGGTAACTAAAAAGCCAAGGTTACTAAAGACTAAAAAACTCAAACAAGTAAACCTCAAGTAATAAAGGCAAACTCACCAAATTAAACCAAGGATACATGTTTAAAATAGAATGATAAGCAATACAAATCAAAATAAAATGAAAAAAAATGGTAAAACAACATTGATGAGTGAGCAGTAATAATATACATCTTAATCATCAATGGAAAAAAAGATGCATAAAAGGGAAAATAAAATTGATGAGTAAGCAGTAACAATCCACATCTCACTCAACAATGGAAAAAGGGGTATGAAATCAGGTGTCTATAATAGTAGGACATCAAAATCATGATAAATGGGAAAAGGAAAGTAAATTAAGTGTAGTAAATGTAAAATGATGTAAATAAAATGATCCAAATTGGCTCAATCATGTTGTTTCACTCTAAGGATAGATAAAATTGAAACAAAGTAGTGCTAATATGTTTTTAAGAGGTGAAGAAAAAAGAATTTAAAGAAGAGGGAAAACATGTTTGGAATCATAATTTGTCTATCAAGGGGGGGAATGAAATGGGTGTAGGGGAGAATGAAGGAAAAACTAAGGTAGAGAGAACTCTTTATCAAAGTCAAGACACTCAAATTAGGTTTGTCAAAAAAAGAGGACTTTCAACCTTAAAGACTATGAAGAACTTCTCTTAGCCACAAATGTCTTAGGTAAAAAAATGAAGTATATATATAATCCCATGAAGGATATACACATGAAAATTAAAATGGAACTACCTCTTTAGGACCCCTTATAGAGTTGTCGGTCTAATGCAAAGATTGGGTACTTATATGAGAAAGTAGGTAGCACCATAAATTTTTTTGAAATCCCATGTTCTAATCTACTATATTATTGTACCCCAAAGGACTTTGGATCTATGTGGAGCTAACTATGGAGTTTTAAATTTTATTAGAGATATGATATGTGCTTTTAATCATGTTTTTTGGTATGAATTTCACTTTTGAGAATTGTATGTTACCTTTTAGATATTATTGCATTTTGTTTCAAATGATTTGGATTTTAACTTTCTTGATGGATTTTTATATTACTCCTCTATACGTATTTATAAAACCAAACATGGGTGCTAAATATGACTTTAATTTGAAAATAAGGGATAAGGTTGCTAAGAGAGATAAACTTCAAAGCGCATGGGGTCTAAGAGTCTTATAAAATCTAGGTGAAATAAAATTGCTATATTGACTTCGACCTTGTTTTATCCAATGTGGAGATGAAAGGAAGGGAAAATCATGAGGAAAGATACATGGAATAATTTTAATTACTTAAACTTAAAAAAAAGTGACAAACCATAAAAATAAGGGATACAATGACATAAAAGTGTGATTCCTTATCATAATAAAGAGGTAAATAGAGGGGAAAATGCTAGCATAGTTTGTTGTGTATATTCCATCTAACAAAAGAATCAAAAGCAAAAGTTGAGAACAAGGATCAATAACATGAAAAGGTGGTAATTTTTTGAGGATGGTCAGGTTATATTCATGGTATTATAAATCAAATCATAAAATAGATACCCATGAGGGTATCGATAAGAAAGAGAAAAACAAAGTGAGAGAGCCTTCTTACAAAATAACTCACAAAGAAGAACCCAAAGGATGCCAAATCAACATTGGAAAGAAGTAAAAAGGGAAATAAATGATTAAAATATAGTTGTTTTATATGGATTTAGGTCCTATCCATGATCTTATAAATCAACTCACAAAAGAAAGACCCAAGGGGTGAAAAAATAGGAGACAATGCAAGAAGATAATGAAGAATATGGTACATCAAGAAACCAAAATACCAAAAGGGAGGACTAAAGTTTTTCAAAAAGAGGTAAATACTATAGAGGAAGAGACCCATGCTTAAGTAACCTATAAAAAGTGTTAGGTAGATACAGATAAAAATATTGATAAGAAAGAGATGTCTAGGCAAAGCAATTTTTAAGGAATTGGACATTGGTAGGTTCTTTGAAAACATGGCCTTCATTAGTTTGAAGGTGATAAGTGTTTGAAATAATAATGTCTTTGAATAAATATGAACCCCACCATTTTTAGGCATATTTTCCTTCTTTTTCATGGGTGTAATCTTATTTAAGGATAAGATCACCAACATTAAAATTTTGGACATTAACACATTTGTTATGTTGTCAGGTGATATGAGTTTTGTATTGGTGGTTATGTTGTAATGAAAAAAGACAAAGTTCATCAAGAAGATCAAGGGAATGAAGGTGATATTCACATAATTATTCATTGTGAATAATTCCATGAAGAGATATACAAAGAGAGGGAAGCTCAACTTCTAATGGAAGAACAAACTCAGAACCATAGACTAGCAAAAATGGAGTTGCCCCAATGGTATTATGCATGCTAGTCTAATAGGCCAAAAGTGTAGGGTAAAGATGAATATGCCAATCCATGTAGGTTTCATGAATTATATTTTGGAGAATTTTATTGGTGGCCTTAACTTAACCATTACATTATGGATGGTAAGGCAAAGAAAACTTGTGATGATATTAAATTTGGTACAAAGTTGTTTAACATGTTTGATTTTGAAATTACCACCATTGTCTAAAATGATGGTATGGGGAATTCCAAAGAAACTAAAAATTTGGTTAGGAATGAAATTGGATATGGTAGGACCAGTAACATTAACAAGGATCATAGATTCTACCCACTTAGTAAAGTACTCAGTAGAAGTGATGATAAAAACATGCCCATTTTGGAAGCAAGGAAGTTTACCAATAAGATCAAATTCCCATGTGGATAATGGCCAAGGAGATTCAATAGTTTGAAGTTGGGAAAGAGGTAAATGGATAAGATCATTATGAATCTGACAAGTAGTACACTTTTTAGCATATTCAATTGCATCCTTTTTGAGAGTAATCTAAAAGTAACCCATACATAGGCATTTGCATGCTATAGAATGTCTACTAAAGTGACCAATACAAATTCCCCTATGTGCTTACTCAAAGAGAGGAGGAACTTCATCTTGCATAACACAATAGAGAAAGGTACCTTTGGTATTATGATAGTAAAGGATTTTATGTTGAAATACATACTTAAAAGCATATTTATGAATGCATGTCTTTTCATGAGAATATAGATCAGGAGGATAAGTTTGATGTTCTAAATATTGAATGATATCTTGGTACCAAGAGATTTGTCAAATAGTCACAACCTCAATGTGATAGATAAGTGAATCATGTGGTTGGGTAGATGATGGATATTTTTAAATTTATATAATAAATGAAGGATCAGAAAGAACTTGATGAGGATGAAAGAGAGAAGCTGAAGAGGCAAGAGAATTAGCAATGGAATTTTGGTCTTGAAGATTATGCTCGATAGTGAAAGAGATCAATTTCTTAGCAAGTGTGGTTACAATTTGATGATATGTGATAATTTTATCACTTTTACATTGATAATCACCATTAACTTGATGAAAAATGAGTTGATAATATCCTAAATAATGAAGATATTAGACGTCTAAATCAAGAGCAACTCTCATACCTAAGATAATAACTTCATATTTGGCCATATTATTGGTGACATCAAAGATGAATTGAAAAGATGAAGGAATGATCTTCTTAAGAGGACTAGTGAGACTGTAACCTACCCTAGCTCCTTGAAGGCATTTAACACCATCAAAATGGAGGGTCCAAGTATCCGCATGTGAGTCAACATTAATTTTGGTGAGTTCCTCTATAAATACCTTTGGTTTAGTAGTACTAGAGGGATGAAAATATTTTTTAAGATTATTATCTTCAAGATCAATAGTAAAGCTATGAAAATAGTCTTTAAGAGATTTAGCTTGATTAACACCATCAATGTAAATGATATTATCATCAGGAAGATCATCTTGAAGTGAATAAGTGGCCACAATAGGAGCCACAACAAGTTGGTTAGTTATGACTTTCCCTTTAACAACCTTTTCTGTGATGATGTGGAGATCAAATTCCATAAGTAAGATCATCCATTTGCCAATTCTATCTCCAAGAAGAAAGGCTTTAGAGAATAAATGATGAAGGGGTTTAGAGTTAATGATAACATAAGTATTTTGGTATATCATATAATGATGAATCTTTTCAGCTACATAATAAATAGTGAGAAAATCATGGTCAAATTTGGTATAACATGCCACATAATCAATGAGGCCTTAGTTAATAGAGTAAATAACATACTCTCTTCCTATATCATCTTGTTGGGCAAGCATTACCCCAATTGAAATAGGTGTGGAAGAAGTATATATAATTAATGGTTTATCATTTGAAGGTGGATGAAATAATGACTCTTTCATATTATCAAAAGTATTTTGACATGGATCCATCCATTCTAAAGTTGTACCTCTTTTGAGAAGGGAATTGATAGAGTAAATGTGATAAGACATTTTAGGGATAAATCATCTAATTTCCACAAGCTTGCCTAAATAAGTTTTAATGTTAGGAATAGATCAAGGAATGGGCATGTTAACAATAGCACTAATTTTGGCTGGTTTAACATCGATACCATAGAGTGAGACTAAACATCCTAACAAATTGTCATATGTGACTCCAAAAACAAATTTGAAAGGATTAAGTTTAACTTTATATTTGAGGAGATGGTCAAAGATATAGAAAGATAAAAAATATGGTTCTTATGATGTTTGGATTTAGCAATTAGATCATCCACATAAGTTTTAACAGTTTTATGAATGAGATCATGAAAGATGTGAGTCATAGCACATTGAAAGGTAGCTCCAAAAATTTTAAGTCTAAAGGGAATTTTGACATAACAATAGGTGCCTCATTACATGGTGAAAATAGTTTTATGTTGGTCCTCAAGAGTGATGTAAATCTGATTATATCCTGAGAAGCCATCCATAAGAGATAACATTTTGTAACCAGCTATGGAATTGATAATAGCATCTATTGAAGGTAAGGAGAAGTTGTCCTTAGGAAAATAAAGATTAAGGTTGTAAAAATCAATACAAATTTGGATGACCATAGTGACCTTCTTATAAATGGGAACAATGTTAGAAACCGATTTAGAATAATCCACTAGTTTAATGAATTTAGCATCTAGTAGTTTACTGATTTCCTTATGACATGGATTAGTGACTTTAGGTGGGAATTTTCATTACTTTTGATGCACTAGATTAGCATTAGGATAAGTTATTATGTTATGAGCCATAATAATAGGGTTAATGTCAGGCATTTCTTAGTAGGACCAAGTGAATGCCTCTTGATATTTATCAAAGAATAATCTAAAGTTATCATGCTCAGATGGTGAGAGTTCTCAAGAAACCATGATTGGTCAAGGAGAATATGGGGTAACATATTTGATATGAATTTTTTCTTCAATGAGCATGGCATTTCCATCTTGAAAATAGTAATGTGGATTAGGCAAGGCTAAAATTGGATTTGTTTTAGGATCAATGCTAGCGATAAAGTTGTTAACGCAAGGATTTTTATTATTGAATTTTACAAGTTTATGATGTTTCTAGGGAAATTGACATTCCTTGGCATGAAGTAACTCAAAAATAGTTTCATCACTAGGCAAGGTAAGAAGAAGACCATAACATTTAACATCTACTTCAAGGTCTATACTTTGATTGTCGTGGTGATCATATTCAAAATGACTATAATGAACATCGGTTGCCTTATCATCTAGTGTAATTTTGGAAGTAGATGAAGAAGATGGATTCAAAGAGATGGGAGTGTTAATAGATTCAATGATGGGAGAAGAATATGAGGAAATGATAGGATCTATAAGAGGTAGAGAAGATGCAGGAGCATCCATAGGTTTAGAAGGTGTAATTTGTTCTACCACCCAAGGAGTATTGATAATTAAAGAATTGGTGGGAGTTACATGAACCTCAGGATCTAAGTCATGATGTGTAAATACGTTATGTACATCCTGATTGAAGGCATGAATCTAGGATAAATTATTTTGATAGTGTTGGACATCCAAGTCTCTATAGTGAGCTTGGGCCATGATATATTTGTTATCATATGTTAGGTAAATTATACATGCTTGAGAATCTAGAGAAGTTTTAGAAGATGAAATCCCATTATTGTGAGGATCTTGGAATAATTTAGCCAATCCAAAATCACTGAAATTAAAGGCATATTTAGGTAAAGATGGTTCCTAAGCATTACATGGAGGGGGCAAATTAGTAATCTCATACATGATAGGAACAATATGATCTTGGGGTAATAAATAAGGAGGAAGTAAATCCATAATATATGGAGGTAGTTTCTTATTATTACAAGTGTGTTGTAACTCATTGGGTTCACCATCATCAAAATATAAAAGAATAACTTAAATGTTAAGATTCATATTGATGAACATAGGTAAAGGAGCACTATTGATTTTATAAATTATAAGGATTTGATGTTGAGGCTTAGGATTGGGGATTTGGATGCTCTATAAGTTAGGATCACCTTTAAATTTATTAGATGATGGAGCTTGATCTTATTTTAATGCTCGGTTCTCAACAGGGGGTATGGGGGGTAACGTCCCCCACTAGGGTCACTGTGGGGGTCCAAGGGGGTAGTGACCTATTTTGCATCCTCCAATAGTGGGGGCTCGAGGGTAGTGCCCCTGAATAAATTTTTTGTTAAAAACTCACTATAAAATATTATTTTTTCATAGTAAATCTAGACCATTCACTATTAGGTTGTAGATCTAATGGTAGAAATTATGTTTATGCATTTTCACCCTAATATGTCACCCTCCTTTGATATGAGGGCATAAAAAAATGATGGTGGCAAGTTGTATATGAGTGAAGAGGATATTGCAATGGTTGTATTGTAGGTTTTTCCCTTCATTTGTTGCACTAAATAATAAAAAGGACTAGTTGTTTCTGTGTGGACATAGCCCATATTGGGTGAATCATGTTAAATTTGTGTTTGTATTATATTATGTTTTTTGAATTTTAATTATGTCTTTATTTCACTATTATTGCTCTATATTCTATATTCCTAACAATATTTGTAACATTTTCTATTATTTTATAATCTAATACACTGACTACCAAAAGAGGTGATGGCCCTCATATAGTGAGTCCATGGATGACCAATAAGAATGTTATAAGATAAAGGAAGATCAAGGACCATGATTTTGGTTCTAACAGTCTTAGGTGCAATGGTCAATGGAAACCAAATGCATCCAAGTGGATTTTGATTAATCTCATCAAAGCCATGATAATTAAGATGGGTTTTCTTTAGATGATCTTTGTTATAACCAAGTTTTTGAATAAGCCATAAGGATGTGACATTAATATCAAAAGCTTCATCAGATAGAAATTTTTGGATAAGGGTGGTATTAATGGATATTTTGATAAAGAGAGGCAAATCATCGATGAAAAAAATAATTTCATCATCGATCATATCCTCTTCAATAAATTTAATGGAAGGATTGAAAGAAGGACACATAGTCTCAATGGTATTGACATTAGCTAGTTGAGAATCGATAGAAGGTGGTTCTTCATATATGGAAAGTGGATCTTCAATTTCTTGAAGTTGTTTCATAAGAAATTTATGATGATAGGGTGACGTGCGAACTAAATCCATAAGAATAATCTTACAAGGCATAGAGTTGAGTTCTTCAAGAAAATTCCAATGTGATTTAGAAGAACCAACACAAGGTTTAGAAGGAAAATTAGATTTAGGAAGTAGAGATGTAGTGGGAGGATCAAAAGGAGGAAGTTGTTCCTTAGGTGATTTTGAATCATCATGAGTGGTAGTGGTATATTTAAGCAATTGTTATTTTAGAGATGGTTTCTTAGGTTTGGTAATAGGATATTTATGAGCTAGTTGATGATGATAATTAACCTTAGTAGTATTAACATATTGAGATTTGTTATAATATAGGTCATAATAGGCATCGATGGCACAAAAATCCTTGACATTTGAGTGATTATTGTTTGAAGAAGATTTTTGATTATTAGAAGTAGAATATTTAAAGGTTTATCATTTTTGAGATGTGATAACACACTCTTGATGATGAATTTTGATCATAACTTCATGGTTAAATGAGTCATAAAACATATAAGAAACAACACACATAGTGATCCCTATACAAGATTCATGAGAATGCCCAATGTTGGCATAAAAATAATAGAATATATTGTGATCATACTAGTTAGGAGGAGGATTGGGATAAATGAAAGGTTTTAAGGGTGGTAAAAATTGTTTCATTTGCTGAACCAAAAGAGGTGTGTTAGATGGTAAAGGAACATCAGATTTAGCAACTCCAAGTTTGGTTTGGGTAGTATTATTAGTGATAGAATTAAATGTTTGAAAATATCCTTTAAGAATTTTATGATTGGGTTTTAATTGCTTCATAATAAAATCTTGATTCTTAGCTTGGTCAAGAACTTCAGTAAGAGTTTGAGGAGAAAAGGTTCAAACCTTGTATTGAAGAGTGGGACTTAAAGTGTTAATAAAGAGTTTGAATAAATTATCACTAGTCATATTGTGATCATATTTATGAGCTAAATATTTCCATATTTTAATAAAGTCATTAGTTCATTCATTAGGAGATTTTTTAGCATTTATGAAGTGACTAAATTTTTTTTAAAGAAGATCATTATGTTGAAACTCTTTAACCAAAGGATTAACCAAATCTTTAAGTTTCCAAATATAATGTTAAGGAAGTTGATTATACCATTCTAATACATCACTAGTGAAATTTTTGACTAATAGTTTAGTTGTGGCAAATGTATTAGTTTGGATCCACTCTTTCCAAATATTGCCAATGGCTTTGAGGAATGAAGCAAGGTCTGTAGTCCATCATATTTGATAGTTACAGTTAGTTACTAATATCAATGAATAAAATAAAGGGAGATAAAGGATCATTTTAAATGGTTTGAAGCATCTTTTTATTCATTATGGGTTGAGGAATAACGTTACATGAGGCATCCCTAAGAGGTGGAGGAATATAATTAGGATTAGCTTTAAGATGAATAGTTGGAGGTTGATTAGTCATATTGATTAAATGTTGTTGAAGTTGCATCATTAGGTTTGTATTAGATTTTTTCATGATGCCCATTTTTTGAATGACTTGAGCTAAGATTTGGGTTGTATCAGGAAGTGAGTTAGTTTTAGTTGGAGAAATCCCCAAATTAGTGTTAGGGAAGGATTATTAGAATAAGGGTTATTAGTGGGATTGTTAAATAGATTTGTGTCAATCACTCCTACATTGGTTTGGATATTTTGAAAAGTGTCTTGATAAGTATGGAAAGGATTAGATCCATCAAATTCATCTTAAGGTGTTATTTGCACCATGTTATAGTTCATAAATGAAGGAGGAGGAGAGGTGCCCTAAGAGTGATAGTTATTTTGGGAGGAAAAGAAAGGAAAGAATGAACATCCCATATAGTATCTAAATGGATTTAGGTTGTCTAAAAATATTTTTATATGATACCTCATTCTAATAGAAGAGAGATGAACAAAATGCAAAATTGGAGAAATAAGAAACTAGATTGAAAATAGGAAAAGAATTAAATAGTACTAGGTCAACTAAATCAACCTAGTACAAAGATCAAGGCTTGCAGACTGTACTAGGTCAACTAGGCCAATCTAGTGTAGTGTACAGAAGCCAAAAAAGTATAGGGTTGACTACGTTGACTTAGTAAATTGAACATGGAAGAGGAAAATATTGATAATAAGGATGTAAATGAAACAAGACAATTTATAGTTAATCTAAGAAAGTAAATGCAGAAAGGAAACACACAATTAATTAAATTGACATTAGCCAATCCAATTGATGCACATAAAGCAAAATATTGCACTAATATTGGCTAATACAACATTTTGCACACAAAATTGATCAAAAAGAAATCAAACAACTTGAAAGTAAAGATAACTACTTGGTCAACCTAGAATGTTAATTATATTATTAAGATTGATTTTAAATGTAAAGGGAGATTGGCTATAACCAAAGTACTAGATAAAAATCTATGGATAGTTTTAGGCAAGTTTAGGTTGAAAGGGACTATAGTGGTAATGATACATGCTTGGTATTATGGTCTACCCTTCACATTAAACACTACAGTAATAAGGTTAAAGGGTGCTTAGCCAAAATATACCATTAACCATGCTTTATACTTAACTAGAGCATCAAGTTGGCTTCCCCCTTGGTGAAGAAATTTAAGTAGGTAAACTTGGGAAGTCAAATTTATAAATTCTTGTTGAGGTTTATGTGATTTGGTTGTCTGTGTAAAAGAATAGAAATAATACAAATAAGTGATTAATTGAAAGTTCCCTAATTAGACTATGTGAATTATTATAAGCATGCAAACAACTTAAAATAAAGATGTGATTAATATATGGTTTATTCCAACTTTGAAACAAGGTATAGTTTAGAAACTATATGGAAAAACATACATAACAAGGTCGATAGGGTCAAACCTGTACTGTGGAAGTAAAGTTTGAAAGTCAACTAGGTCATTCAGGTTGACCTATTTATTTCAAAAAATAAAGAACATAGTTTTAGGTCCATAGGGTCGACCTAATTGACTGTGTAGAGGCAATTTTGAAGACTATAAACTTTGAAAGGAAAATATAGAAAAGGGAAAGATATAGAGGAATATAAACTAACCTGAATGATTTAAAGATGAAAAGGAGAAGATTTATAATCAATAACCTTGGATAAAAATAACAAAAACTTGTAAAATAGGTTGAGTTCGTCGAACAAGCTATACAAAAACCTACTAAAAAAGTGTTAAAATGTACTAGGTTGACATGGTCAACCTAGTAGGTTGAATAGGAAGTCTAGGAACCTAAAAACTATATTGGGTCAAATCAGTTGATCTAATTGTCTGAACAGGGTTCTACAAGTCTAAAAACCTATTCTCAGGTCAATTTGGTTGAGCTAGTTACCTATTCATACAAACTTACGAATAGAGATAAATAAATTGGGTCGATAGGGTCAATCTAACATAATAAAGATATTATAAAAATAATGATGACTAGAAATGAAATAATTGAAATAAATCCTAAAAGGGTTTGATTCAGATTGGGTTCACCTGAATGTATGTATTCAAAAATGTATCATGTCCATAAATCAATCCTAGATCAGATGGGATAGAGCACACCTACACTTTTGATTGGGGAGAATATAATTTTTAAATGGGAGCATGACCAATGTGAGGATCCACTAGACTTGATTAGGGGATCAATTATCACAACACACTATGTAAGATAGGGTTCTGAATCCTATAGTCTAACATAATTGCACAAACCCTAAAAGATTCCTATGATTTAATATTTCACTAATCTAATAACAAGAAAGGTAAATATAATCTTGTGCACACTAAAGATTATGGCACAAATTTAGGGTTAGTAAATCAAAGTAATCAGAACATGTATAGGTAACTTCAAATAGAGTAAGTATGAGTAACACCTAATACATAGAATATGAAGAGTAATATTATTTGAGCCAACACTTATGTTACTTTTATCTACTAAAAGAGAGGAGAACAAAGTTAGAACATACTTACCTGAATGTGAACCCATCGAGACTCAATCTTTCCCTTGGCCAATGGGGCTTCACAAGAGGTTTTTTTGGTTTGTAAGGATTACTTTGTTAAGACAAAACATCTAAGACATAACCGCAAGACTATATTCTCCAAAATAAGAAACCTAAGCTAAGTCTCCTCAAGTAGAATGGTAGAAGAGCATATTATGAAGAAGCATGAGTGAATAATAACTCTTGATTACATAATATAATAATGATGAAATTAATTTGTATTTATAGGTATAACTTACCATAAAATCATTTAGATATGTCAATTGTGCTAGGTTAACCTAGTCAACCTAACACATTTTTAGTCTAACTCATTAGGTTTGTGTTAAGTCAGTCAGGAGGCTAACAAACCAAAAGAGAGAAAAGGATCCCTAAACTATACTAGGTCAACTATGTCAACTTAGCATGTTAAATAAGTGAAAAGGTTTCTAAGAAAGGAAATGAAGGATGAAAAGAGTAAAAATACTAGAAGACTGTGCAAGGGAGGAGAAACAGCTTAGGGAAAGTTTTTAGGAACTAGTTATATTGGTAATAATGAGTCAAAAAGGGACAACAATCCTATGAAGCACCAAAGGTCTGTCCACCCCTTTCCTGGTTGACCCCTTAAGGCCTGCACTTAGAGAGATTGATTTTCGATGAGTTCCTATAAGATGTAAAGTGTCAACATTTTATTAAAGTTAAAAATATTGTGTATATAAAAATATCTCATAGGGAATATCGAAAGAGATAGGAAATTTGAGTGAAATAGAAGTGTCTACCATTTCATCAACATGGATAGACATTTCTTCACACTATTGAAGAATGTTATCTTTTGATCATGATAATGTAGCTTCTTTCCCTACAGGTGGAGGATGATGGATGTTCATTTTGAATAGTAATTCCATTAGTTGATTGTGATGATGGGAAAAGTTCACATAAGTTATATAAAAGGAATTTGGGATATAAGATGGGATAATTATGATATAGGATCCCATTCATCATAACCCATTAGAGGATTATTGTAGAAAGGTGTATAATAGTGTAATAAATCCATTGAAAGGGGATTAGATGCACATTGAAATTTATGTTGATAAGGGATATTTAGCTTAGGTTTGGTTGAATTGGATTGATATATCATAGATAATTTAGTTGTTTTTTAAAGTTTTTATTGTGTTTGCATGAAAGATAGTTGACGTGAAGCTTGAGGGATATCTAATTGAGGTATCTTAGTTGGAGGAAGAGTTTAAATTATATAAATTATATGGGAAGTATGGTCAATTTACATTGTTGGAGGTGATACTTATGTTTTTTTTGGTTACACATTCCTCAATTCTATGATATGTGATGGATAAGTATCTTGAACAATATAGAACTTCAAAGAATTGTTATGGTTAGAGGCTTGGTATTGTTCAATATAATAAACTACTCTCCTCATATTATTCATGTTGACCACATTTTCATCGTTGGTATTAGGATATATGGTACTCTATATGTTATTGGTGGTAGGGGTAGATTGATTAGTGTTATCTTGATGGTTAGGAAGAGGATCTTTATAGATATCTAGATGAGCATTGGCTTGATTTAAAGCTTCATTTTTAGTTTTGTTTTCATGAGACATGAGTGTTATTTCATAAGTTTGTTGACATATATGTATATGTGGCTCATATTCAAAGTTGGGTCTAATGATAAAGTCCATAGCAAGATTTATAAATTGGTGACAAGTTTCATGAGAATGACTTCAACTTGCATAAAACTAACAAAATTTGTTAAGATCATACCAATGTTTCATAGGATGTGTAGGGTCAAGATATCATGGTGAGGGTCGTGGAAAATTAGTTTGAATTATTGATAAGGAAAGAGGTTTGTGCACATCCATGTTATTTTGTTGAGGCAATGAGGATCGAGGATGAGAATTGATATTAGGTGGAGGTGAAGGAACATGCTCCATGATAGTGTTTAGAGCAATGGATTAGATGATGTATATGGAATCATAAGTATCCATAACACCATTATTTTTTGCATGTCAATTTTTAGCTTTTACAAGAATGTTAGTTCTTGTTGAAGGGTGAAAAGGTTCAAATTGACATATAAGGAAATTTGGACATTTAGCTTGGTCAATGGCCTCTTTCAAATATTTTGGGTAAAGAGTAATAACATACTATTGTAATTTAGGATGAAAATAATTAGTAAATAAATGGAAGATGTTCTCATCCTCTATATTATGCTAAAATTTATTAGAAAAGTATTTCCATTATTTAATGAAAACTTGTTTCATTTCAAATTTTGATTGTTTACAGTTGATAAAATGGACTAAGTTGTTTTTGAGAAGGTCATTATTTTGGAATTATTGAAAAAATACATTGACCAAGTCCTCAAAACTAGTGATGGAGTGGGTTTTGATTTGGCTACACCAATATAGAGCATCTCTAGAGAGGGTTTTGGCTAAGAGTTTGGTGGCAGTGAATGTATTAAGTTTAACCTAATATTTTTATAGGTTTCTAAAAACATTGAAGTGCAAGGTAGGATTTGTAGATCCATTATAAGTGATAGTGGTAATTATGCCTCCTATGTCAATGTTTTCAAATTGAGTACAAGAGGTTAATTGTGTAAGTGTTTAATAGTTTTATTAATAAGTGGCAACTAAGGTATAATATTACCGTGTGCATCCCTAAGGGGAGGTGGGGGAGTTAGGATTTGGCACTCCCCATTAAATATTTTGAGGTTGATTTTAGATGTGAAATAAGTGGTTTTGCATTTTCATCATTTGATTTGTGTTATTGGTTTGAGAAATAGACATTTGGTTGAGAGTTTGTAATACTAGTTGATTAGTTTGAGCACTATTTTAACTATTATAAGTATATTTGGAAGCATGAGTATCTTGTGAGGCATTGAAAATTTTGGATGCACTAGTAGCATGAGATGTAGTAATGGAATGAGAAGAAATACTATCATGATAAGTACTATTTTTAATAGAACTATTATGATTTAAATGAACTTGGGTAGTAGTGTGGATGTTTGGGGTAGGCCCACTAAAAGATATTCCATCCATGTTAGTATAAATACTTAACATGGAGGTGATATAAGACATGGAGGATGATGTCATAGTGTTAGAAGGAGATATTATTGAGGGTAAAGGTGTGGAGAAAATCATTAATTGACTTATCCCAAATCTTGTGGAAAAGCTAAGTAAAGGTGATTGGGGATCTCCAAAATGAGGTCTCATCATGATGTTATATAGATTTAAGGATCATTACCTCTCTTTTGAGTATTTTCATTTATGAAGAGAATAATTTCAGCCATGTATTCAAGATCATTTTCATCTTCTACCATTTATATAAATAAGAGATTAAGTGATGTAAAATAGGGAGGAGTCTTGTAGTTGGTAGTTCTAGTGGTGACATGTATATTACTTTGATCTAGGTTAGTAACCGTAAAAGGTGGCTTAGTATTTTTATTAGGATTTGTAAAGTTTGTATACACATAATATTTATAAAATTTTATCAATTACTGATACCTTTTATCTTTTAGGAACCCATCGAGTCTTAATATCTCTAAGTGCACACCTTAAAGGGTATACCAAGAAAGTGGTAGGTAGACCATTGGTGCTTTATAGGATTGTTTTACCTTTTACCACTTATTATTTACACACTTGTCTCCTAAAAACTATTCCCTTAAGCTTTTTATTCTCTCTTGTATACTCTCCTAATCATTTTCCACCTTCATTATCCCTTTCCTAACATAAACCCCTTCTTGGCAGTTTACATAATTATGTCAGTTGTGTCAACCCTATATTATTTTTTACATCATATTACATTGCCTACTTAGTTCATTATTCAACATGTTTCATTGTTAAATTCACTACTAGGTCGACTAGGTCAACCCTGTTCGCCAAAACTTTCGAAAGGGACTAGGGTTAAATCTATCGATATACAAGATCATTTCACCATTATTTAGAAAAGAGAAGAAGAAGTAAGAGTTATTGTGCATTTGCTTATCTACCATTCTACTTGAGGATAAAGCATAAGGTTTCATACTTTATTTAGAGATATGGATATTATCTTGTGGAGAAGTCTTTTGGATGCATTGATAGCTTGTGTAGCTTAGAGCTAATTTTTATTTGTCATCCTTACATACCACAACAAACTATTACAAAACACCTTGGCCAAGGAAGAGATTGAGGCTCGGTGGGTTCATCTTCAAAGGTAAGTATTTCTAACTTTGTTCTTTCTTTATAGGAGTAGATAATATGCATGTATATTTTTTTCCATGTATTAAGATTCTGTATACAATGATGTGGATATATGTCTTCTATGCATGTTTAATTTTATTGTTTCTAACCCCCACTTTATGCCACAAGCTTTGGTGAGAACTAGATTAGATTTTATTTTACTTCTTATTTGGTGAGATATATGAAAACATAGGACTCCCTTAGGGTTATTTCATGATTTTGCTTGATTAGAGGATTTATAACCCTCCGTAGTATTGTTTATTGTGGTAAGAGATCCCTTAATCAGGTCTAGTGGATCCCTATATTGGTCATGTTCCTGATTATCTAATGTATCCCCAATCAGAAGTGTATGGTATGATTTATCTTATCTGCATTAGGATTGATTTATAGACATGATACATTTATGATTGTATATATTTTAGTGAACTTGAAGTGAATATAACCCTTGTAGGTTTTATCTCATGTTTTTCATTATTTTATCATTTTATTTTGATATATTTATGATATGGGTCGACAGTGTCAATATAGTTCTAATTTTTGTGCATAGGTTTAACACACAATTGCATCAATATGACTCTATTTTATTTATTTAGGTTTTTAATCATGTACAAGATACTAGGTTGACCCTGTAAACATAGTAAATTTCTAGACTTTTAGAAAACATACTAGGTCAACCCTATCAACATAGTATAATTTACATGTTTTAGCAAATAGTGAATTGTAGAACTAGGTTGACCTAGTCGACCCAGTTGGGAAAATTTTCAAGTATAAATTAGGGTACTTCTATAACAATCTCATTTTCATCTACATTCTCTAACCCACCAAGGTTTCTTTTTATCCTTCTTTGTCATTTCTGTTATTTATTATAGTTCTATTTTTCATAGTTTTTAGTCTTTAAAATTACGCCTATATAGTAAACTAGGTTGACTCTATTGACATAGTCTATATTTTATCTTTTATCTAGGAAATTAAGTCAACACTATCGATGTGGTTTTTTTTAGACCCTTACTTCTGTAGTATAGTAGCGACATTATCGACTCTATTATGTAATCGCTGCATACACTGTCATTTGAATCAGCACTATATTATGTTTTAAAGTTGGAATTAACACTTATATGTGTTGTCATGAAATTTTACATTTCATGACAACACCTCCAATTGAAATCTCAAAAGTAATTGGAGGTGTTTTAATAACATGAATGGTAATTTTTTTGCAAAATGGATACTGACTTTGTAGCTCAATGGACAAAGCTTGAGTCTTATATTGAGATTTAATTTTTTCAAGTTTTGAATGACAAAGTTGAGCGTATTAATGATTTATTGACTATACCTCTTTTGGAAAGATAAAATCATGCCTTGGAGCCAATTCCCACACTTAAAAACAAAGTTATACATAGTCATAATGAGATGCTTGAAGGTGGTGGTTCATTTGTTTTTTATATCTATGTGTGCCCTGATCTATGAAGTAGTACAAGAGTGGACAGAGTTGACAAAAGATCAAGAAAGAAGCTAAAATTTGCCTAAATCTAGCTTTGGTAAGTTTTGGTACCATGTCAGGCACATCATTATATTTCAATAATATGTATTCATACACACATCAAATTTCTTTACCTTGTTGAGTAGAGTCATAAATCCTAACATTGGTCTAAACATTGTGAAAAGCCTTCCAACATGCAAAATGCACCTTTAAAACTTACATCATATTTTCTGAACTTCAAAAACCAAAAAATGTTTCCTAAACTTCAAAATCTCAAAAAAATATTTTATAAAATTTAAAATCCCACATTGTGTTTCATGAACTTCAAAAATCCCAAAAAAAAAAAAAATATTATAATCTTTCAAAACCCACAAATGTTTCATAAACTTAAAAACCCTACATCATATTTTCAAAAATTCAAAACCCGTAAGGTATTTAAAACCCCCCTTATTTCTCCATGTGATGACACCATAATACAATTTAAAGTTTTAAAAACTTTCCACGTAAATTTATTTTAAATGGGCAATGTTTTAAAATTATATTCCAAAAAGTTTTCACTTTGAAAAGTTTTTATTTTTCAAACTTTCCCATTTAAATTTCACCACTTTAAACTTGTGGATGTGTCCATGCAAAGCTCGAACGTATTATTTTAGTAAAGGGGGGAGAGGCGTATAAATTTTGAAAAGTCTTTTCATAAATATATCTTTCATGCGGATTTTTATAACTCTTTCGATATGTTCTTTTCCCTATGAAAGCCTGCATTATGTTTGATGAATTTTATAGTCCTGCATTGTGTTTGATGAGCTTAAAAATATTGCTCTTAAATCCCACATAACTTCCCCTCCATGTTTTCCATCGTGTCTCTCCAAAGTAAATTTTTACCGAATGTGTGGTATAAAAGGTGAAGATTTGTTTTCAAAGTGTTCCCATGTGGTAGTAATAAAAGTTTTTAAAAAGAAAGGTTTTGGCTTAAATGGTGGGTTATTAATAAATATGTGGTTTATCCATTCTTAAAGGTGGGTTTTGTTTTTATTTATGCTATTTTCTATTTTAAGCCTTTTCAAGAGTGGTTTAGACTCATAATTAATGGTATTGGATGTGGGGGTGGTTTTTACTATAAAATATGTGGGTTTGGGATTTTGAAAGGTTGTTTTGAGCAAGTAAATCCATGATTTTGCATGGGAGGATAGTTTCGGTTACTTTGGAGGAGGTACTAAGACTTGGCAATTTATCTATGAATTTGATAGGAGTTTCTAATGTTCATGGTGGACTACACAAGGTACGTATGAAAGATCCATAAAATGAAAACAACATAGTTAATGAAACAATTGAGGGTGGATTTCTTTGCAAGGGTTAATTCATTTATAGATCAATCTAAGTTTCAAGAAAGCTTTAAAGGAAAAGACTCTAATTTTTTAAAGTCATTTCAAAAGGCCTTGGAATTGATTATGCTTCATAATAAGCTCAATAAGACATTTTTTTAAATCAATGAGGTGTATGAAAATTTGACAACTTTATCTCAATACAACAAGTCTGGTGGTGAGAAGCCCATAGTCAAAGTTTACATATGTAAGAGTGTAAAAGGCAATGAACCTAAGTAAATGAGAAATCAAACACATGACATAATGATACAATAATATGAGAAATTCCTTGAAGTGGAAACAAATTTAGAGTAGTTTCATGTGTATGAATTGGCATTCATTTCATGCACCTACAAATTTTGAGAACATAAAAGCGTAGTTATTTGTACTGAAGAGTCAATCAATCTTACTTCACAGGATATTACTGCTTGTATGTGGAGTCTTCCAAATTTAATACATGTGATGGTGCTAATGGGTCATTAGACACTTTATAAAGAGTATGGTGATAAAAATGGATTAGGAAAACATTTAGAATTTGCTTACTCAATGTGGTGCTTGAATTAGAGATATTGTTCATACAATAGGGAATCTCTTACAAGGAAAGATGGAAAAATAATTATAGTGTATGTCAAGATGGAATTCCTGAAAGAGAAATAAAATATGAAAAAATGCGAGGAATAAAAGATTGCACAATGGAAGAATAGGGTCCTACTCAACAAAAAGACTTGTCTTTTTCTCAATAACCACCAAAAATATTTTCCTTTATATTTCTCCGTTGCACTTTTATAATAACTTAAAAGGTTATGTTTTACCTTTTTAAAGTCATTTGAGATAAATTAACTATAAAAGATAACCTTTTTACCATAAAGGTGTTTATGAAGGTGATTGTGGGCGGTTACACCTATTATAACCTATAAATAGGAACTTGGAGTTCATTTGTAGGGTTATCTTCAGCTAGGCTCAGGTTGGCTTTAACTCAGTTGGTTTTTTAACAATAGAAATTTGTCAAGTTGAAGGAAGGAATCTGTATGTATAGTCCCATGAAAAATCAATAAAGAAATGATTTACAAGACTTTGTTGCATGAGATTTTCTAAATGATGATATGCATGAGTATGTCAGCTCACTTTGATTCTTGTTCTTTCATTTTACTAGAATGTTATTGTTAGATGGTCAGTGAATTTGAAGTTATTATGCATGAAAATTAATGTTGAATCTACATTAGGAACTTTGTCATTGACCATCCTTGGTGACATTAAGAGTAGAGTTTTATGCCTGTTTTTATTAGAAAATATAGGGTTATTGAATATATTTCTTTATAAGGTTGTTCAATCTCTTTGGTGTATGTATTATATTCATATGTTTAGTATATGTCTTTCCCATATCATTTTCATGAAAAAGGCTTCCTCTATTACACCTCAAATCTTGGACTATTCTAGTGAGTCTTTGTGTTTAACTATCTAGAGTTGTCCTTCATCTTTTTTATGTTGGAAATATTGGCATTGATGTCAAAGGTTTAGTATTATTGGTGATAAAGGCCCCATTGCATTTAATGTTATTTATCTTGGCTAATATGAGTTAATATTTATTTAATATTAATGAATATATTTTTGGTTGCATATGAGACAAAATAAGGGTCCATGGAGAAGTTGAAGAGTCACGGGATAAAGACAAAAGAAAGATGGGATGCATTTTCCCATGAAGAGTCATCTTGGGGAATACCAAGAGCCACCAAGTGAAGACAAAAGAGTAATGGGTGAATTTATCATGAAGGGACACTTTAAGGAATACAAAAAGTCACCAAAGATATGGACAAAAGTGGGAAAGACATTTTTGGTCATGAAGGGTCACCACATGACTTTTCAAATGCTTGGATATGAAGGTTCATCCAAGATTAGTGTCATTTTTCATGAGGAATGAAAGGTCACAAAGCGGGAAGGCCAAAGGTCATTTGGAAAGCTATAAATAAAGGCTTGAGTAGCCATTTGTAATGTGGAAGTGAGAGGTTGATTTGATATTGTAATATCTAGCTTAGAAGAGCAATTATGAGAGATGATTTGTATTTGTTATATCTAGCTTAGAAGAGAAAAACTAAGAGAGAGGAAGGTGATGTTGTATTGATCTATCATTTGTTGAGATATCAACATTGAGAGATAGGTGTGTGGTATACACAAAGGAGTTGGTGCTCCTATGGGTTGGTGCTCATGAATTGTTGTTGAGTTGGTGCTTGGCAAAGGGGTTGGTGCTCCTATGGGTTGGTGCTCACGAATTGTTGTTGGGTTGGTGCTCGGCAAAGGGGTTGGTGCTCTTGTGGGTTGGTGCTCACAAATAGGTGCTGGGTTGGTGCTCATCAAAGGGGTTTAAAGCTCCTATGGGTTGATGCTCATGAATTGAAGCTGAGGTTTGTACTTGGCAAAGGGGTATGGTGCTCCTGTGGGGTTGTTCTCATGAATATATTTTAGATTGATTCTCTATGGTTTTTCCCACATTGGGTTTCCATGTTATATATGGTGTCTCTCTCTATCTTGTGTGGATGTTTATTGTTTGAGTTTTATTGGATGTCTTGAATGTTTGATTAAGTGAAATTTGGTTAAAGGAAAGATTTATAAGATATATAATATACTGATTCACCTCCCTCTTATTATATTTTGTGCTTAACAATTGGTATCAGAGTAGGTTCCTTTTTGAAAAGTTTTACAACTTGAAGGTAGATCGGGAAAAGCATGATGGCTGGGTCACAGGAAGGATTTTATACAAATAAGGCACCTTTGTTTGATGGGACGAGTTATAATTTTTGGAGCATGAGAATGAAGGTTTATTTGATGGCCCTTGGATTTGACATATGGAAATCAGTGGTGGAGGAATATGAAGAGCCACAGACATCTACAATTACTCCAGCAAAAAAGAAGGCAAGTGTATGTAATGCTAAAGATTTAAATACTATTTTATGTGGTTTATGTGAATCTGAATTTGTTAAAGTTATGTAATGTAAATCTGCTCATGAAACTTGGGTAAAACTTGAGAATATTTACAAAGGTGATGGAAAGGTACAGTAAGCTAAATTGTAGACTTTTAGAAGGCAATTCGAAAGTTTGAAGATGGAAGAAGAAGAAGATATAGCAAGCTATCTTTTGCGAGTTGATCAGATAGTAAATCAAATTCAAGGTCTTGGAGAAATATTAGAAAATCAATGGTGGTGCAAAAGGTTTTGAGATCTCTACTAATGAGATATGATGCAAAGGTTTTGGCAATCGAGGAGATGAATAATTTAGCCAAGCTGAAGATGGATGAGCTTCATGGTATTCTCATGACATATGAGATGTAGACAGAACAAGATAAACCCTCAAAGAGAGAAGTGGCTTTCAAGACATCAAAGAAGGAGAAAGCTAAGATTCAAGAATCAAGTGATAGTTCTAGTGATGATGAAGATGACAATGAAGCACTTTTCATTTGCAAGCCAAAAAGAGGAACAGGTAAATATCAAGGAAAATTACCTTTTAAATGTTTTAATTGTGGAAAGATTGGACATTTTTTAGCTAGATGCCCAGATAAGGTTAAAGATGATGAAGAAGAAAAGCCTACATACAAGAAAAGTTTCAAAGGCAAATCCAAGAAGGGATTCGAGAAGAAGAGCTTATATTCTAAGGACCCTAGCTCAGTTGAAGATAGTGGAGTCAGCGATTCAAAAGATAAAGAGATTCTATTCATGGCCATACATGATGTTGATCAAGAAGAAGAAGAGGAGGAAGCTGAAGTAAATATGGAAGGAGAACTCAATTGTGCCCTAGAAGAGTTAGAAGTTGTTCAGAAGAAGAATCAAAGGTTAAAGCGCTAGATCAAGAAAAATGAACAAGAGTCAAAGGAAATGATTAAAGATCTACAAGCACACTTTGAAGAAGCCAAGAAGAATGAAGAAGATCTCATAGCATAGTTAGAAATAGCAAGACAAGAATGTCAAAGGTATGTTATTGAAATTGCCTCCTTAAAAGAAGATATTCAGAAAGCAGTCAGTGATAAAGTAATCAGTGATTCAAAATTTGAAGATAGCACTAACATGCTAAATAAGATATTAGAAAGTCAAATGGCATATTCAAATAAGACAAGAATTAGATTTGAAAAGAAAAAGAGCTATGCTGAAGCTCTCACACAACATGAAACAAAAAGGGGAGAAGTGAAGAATACAAAGGACATTCCAAATAGAGAAGGATGGAGAGAACAAAGCTACAAAAGGCAATTAGGTCAGAGATATACAAACAGGTTTTATTTTTATGGCTATATTTTTTATTGTAATGGATATGGTCACAAGAAATTAGAATGTAGAAAAAGAGCTAATAATTTCAGAAATAAGGAGAAGGAAAGTCAAGTAGAGTCAAGCAGAAGCCACAACTCTTTTGCTCCTCTATCAAGCTTTGATGAAGAGACCATAGTGTGCTACAAGTGCAACAACTACAGACACATAGCTCGGTATTGCAGAAGCGTGTTTGAGTCAGTCAAGAAGGATTAGAGGTTCAAAGCTCCATTCATCAAGAAGAAGGATCAGAATGTCAAAGCTTCATTCATCAGGGAGAAGGTTCAGACATGTACATGGCAGAAGAAACAACATGAAGATTCTATGATGGTGCAGATAACTCTGCATGTGGGAGGTAAAGATCAGCCATGGTTAATTGATAGCAGATGTTCGAGGCATATG
This sequence comes from Torreya grandis, assembly GCA_037957365.1. Taxonomy (NCBI): domain Eukaryota; kingdom Viridiplantae; phylum Streptophyta; class Pinopsida; order Cupressales; family Taxaceae; genus Torreya; species Torreya grandis. The sequence continues at coordinate 3,693,529 of JARHVA010000892.1, read as the reverse complement.
ATAGGTGATAAAAGTAAGTTCATTTCTCTAAATAAGATCAATGGTGGTACAGTGAGGTTTGGAGATAAAACCATTGCCAGGATAGCCGAAAAAGGTACTTTGAGTTTGGATTATGGTAGAACTAAGACTAAGAATGTTTTATATGTAAAAGGTATTAAGCATAATCTGTTGAGTGTTAGTCAAATATTTGATCAAGGATATACATTAAAGTTTCATAAAGAGGGTTGTGAGATTAGAAGAAAATATTCAAATGAGTTGATTGCAGATGCTCAAAAGATAGGGAAAAATGTGTATGTATTGTCAGATATCTTCTCAAAGGCACGATCAAAGCATACATTCAAAGATCGGCAAGAGGAGTTGGGAGTAATTTCTATTACTTCCTACCATTGATGTTTAGCATCAAGTGAGGGGGAGCTAAGTGTTAGCTCTAGATAGGCCCTTTGCAATTGATGTCAAAGGGGGAGAATAACAAGTATAGGTATCAGTGAAAAAAATAGGTATAGGGAATAGGTACAAGTTACTATAGTAAGGAGGAGTTACTATATGTTTTCAGATGACGGTATGTGCAGGTGATAGGATGTGGCAGTTTCAGGATTGAGGTTGCCATCAATGACAAAGGGGGAGATTGTTTGAAATATTGTCATTGATGTCAAATGTTTATTATTATTGGTGATAAAGGCCCCATTGCATTTAATGCTATTTATCTTGGCTAATATGAGTTAATATTTATTTAATATTAATGAATATATTTTTGGTTGTATATGAGACAAAATAAGGGCCCATGGAGAAGTCGAAGAGTCATGGGATAAAGACAAAAGAAGGATGGGACGCATTTTCCCATGAAGAGTCATCTTGGGGAATACCAAGAGTCACCAAGTGAAGACAAAAGAGTAAAGGGTGACTTTCTAATGAAGGGACACTTTAAGGAATATGAAAAGTCACCAAAGATAAGGACAAAAGTGGGAAAGACATTTTTGGTCATGAAGGGTCACCACATGACTTTTCAAATGCTTGGATATGAAGGGTCATCCAAGATTGGCGCCATTTTCCATGAGGAAGGAAAGGTAACAAAGGGGGAAGGCCAAAGGTCATTTGGAAAGATATAAATAAAGGCTTGAGTAGCCATTTGTAATGTGGAAGTGAGAGGTTGATTTGATATTGTAATATCTAGCTTAGAAGAGAAATTATGAGAGATGATTTGTATTTGTTATATCTAGATTAGAAGAGAAAAAGTAAGAGAGAGGAAGGTGATGTTGTATCGATCTATCATTTTTTGAGATAGCAACATTGAGAGATAGGTGTGTGGTAGACACAAAGGGGTTGGTGTTCCTGTGGGTTGGTGCTCATGAATTGTTGTTGAGTTAGTGCTTGGCAAACGGGTTGGTGCTCCTGTGGGTTGGTGCTTAGCAAAGGGGTTTGAAGCTCTTATGGGTTGGTGCTCATAAATTGAAGCTGAGGTTTGTACTTGGCAAAGGGGTATGGTGCTCCTGTGGGGTTGTTCTCACGAATATATTTGAGATCGATTCTCCATGGTTTTTCCCACATTGGGTTTCCACGTTATATCTGGTGTCTCTCTCTATCTTGTGTGGATTTTTATTGTTTGAGTTTTATTGCATATCTTGAATGTTTGATTAAGTGGAATTTGGTTAAAGGAAAGATTTATAAGATATATAATATACTGATTCACCTCCCCCTCTCAGTATATTCCATGCTTAACATTTTAGGGTTATTATAGTAGCTTCTATGTTTAACTATCTATAATAATCCCATTCTTCCTTTTTCCTTTCCTTTTTCATTCTTCCCTTATTTCCATTTTCCTCATCTTTTCCCTCATTTCCTTTCTATTTTCTTTATGTACTTTCAGGTTAAGTATAAAATCCCAAATAGAAAACATTTTTGTTGTAAATAGAAGTGAATAACTTTTCTCCTACTTTTCCTTTTTTGATTTTCAATAAAGGTAGCTCTACTTACTAATTGGAGAGGTAATGTATATTATGTTTTTGACTAATGAAATGACTCGATTCTCACACTACTGACTCAAATTTATCAATTTATCCCCTTGAAATTTTTTTGAGCCAACAGTTTTTGGTGACTTTCTTGGGGATCGAGGTGTTTTATGCATATTATTTTCAGACATTTCAAAGAACCTCCCTTGGAATGGAGGTTGGTGACTCTATTGATAAAAAGTACTTAGTGCTTGCAACTTCCTAATTGCAAAAATGGCATTAGTCCACCCCAACCCCAATGTTCCATATGTCCTATGGGGAAAACATTTTGGGTCCTTAGCTTTTTACCAATATAATGAGTTCCAATCAAGATTAAGAAAGAGATTCTTGATTTTCTTTGGAGAAAATGGTCAAGATGTAGATAAACATATCCAGCCTTTCACGGTGTCCTATACCTTTTTGAGAGTTATGTTTGAGGATGTTGTTGTGAGAATTTTCATTGAAACTTTCATTGGACTTGCTGCTAAGTGGTTCTAGAACTTAGAAGATGGATATGTTATATATTAGAATTCTTTAAAGAATAGGTTCCTAGACATATTCAAATCAACTATGAATGTGGATTTACTTTTGTCAGACTTCTTCTAGATTCAAAAGCAAGATGATGAGCATATGAAAGAGTTTGTATCACATTTTAACAAATTATTGAGATTAATTCCTTAGGTAAATCGACCAAGTCTCAACAATCAACTTTGTATTTTCATTAGTTCTCTTCACCCAGAGATCAAGTTCTTCTTGATGAGGAACAAGGTCAATGACTTAGTGACTACACAAAAAAATTTCATTGAGATTGAAGATGATACAATCATGTCTAAAATGTTGAAAAAATAAGTTTCAAAAGGTATTACACCTTTTATAAATGATAATGAAAAAATAATGAAACCCGATACAATTAAGAGTCTATAATATTTAGAAAAAAGAGTTTTAAGGCAAGTTCCTAATCAAACATGTCAAAAATCTAACAAAGAAAAAGATAAAGTGGTACCTATCACATATGATGGTTTCAATTTCACAATTATGGAAGAAGGTGAATAGATGGAAGAACTAATAATTGATCAGAGAATAAATGAGGAATTTGAGTCCCTATTTGGCAAAAAGAAGAAAGACTTGCCTATTTCACTAGATTGCTTAAACCCCATAGTCTTGGGATAAAATGAACCATTTGAGGAACAAACAATTGAACCACAAATATAAAATAGTAATAATGTAGAGTATGATGTTATAATTTCTAAAAGAGAAGAAATTATAGAATCAATTTTTAACAAAACAGATGATCCCTTCTTGATTAGAATGAAAGACTCAATAGTCAAAAATAAATATTCCTTAGGTACTTAATTTTTAGGTTCTACTATAGAAGAATTCTCCATAGGATCTAAATCCAAAGAAATTAATCCTATGCAAATTGAAAATCATAATCATGCCAAAGCTAAGGTCATGAAAGACATCAAGATATAACAAAATGAATGGTGCCTGATTTTTATTTCAAGCGAAATGGAAATTGTCAATATAGAGGAAATTGACAAAGATGATGATGATGACTCATCCAATGATGAATTCGTTTATACTATTGAAAGCAATTCAAAAAAAAAATCAACACCTAATTTATTTTTCAAGATAATCATATTGTGGTTCTAGCTCAAAAATAGATATGCGACACACTTCTCTCCAATTCAGATATTATAATTGTCATAGATACAATTGAAGTCATCCAAGAAGACATTAAAAAAATTTAGTATTGATCAAAATTTCTCACATAAGATTCATAATGATTTCATTTCAAAATAGAAAAACATTGTTGATTTGTTCATTCATGATCATCCTTATGTGAATGATAACTGTAAGCTCCTCTTCCCACCTGCTTGGTTACTAATATTAAATGTGTTTTTAGTTCATAATTCAAATCCATTATTTCAAAATGGTAGGTACTTCTCCCAGCCAGTGAATGATTTTGTATAATCTTCTCATTTTCATCAGCTCCTTGTTAATAATTTTGGTTTCCCAATTTTTGTGTATGCATGTGGTTTTTTAATAGATGTAATAGTTTGTTTGTTTCCCCTCCTCCATATTTTAGCCTTTCTACTTACATATATTTGTAGTAGTGATCTCTACCTAGGAAATATCATAGGCAATCACAAGCTTTACAAGAGTGATACATGGAATAGGGTTTTCATAAATCTCTTCAAGTGAATAGGTGATTTGACCCAATAACACATGTTCATTTCTCATACAATTGATATTGGTGAACTGGATATTAGTTGGTCGGATCAAGATCTACAAAATCTTCTTCAAGGGGATTTGGCCTAATAGTGCATGTTAATTTCTCATATGATTGAGATGGGTAAACTAGCTGTCAGTTAGTTAGGTCCAGACATGTAAATATTCAGAATAGATGATTTGACCTAGCAACACATGTTCATTTCTCATATGATTGAGATGGGTGAACTAGTGTTCAATTGGTCAGATCAGAATATATACATTTTTAGAATCTAGCCTTGTAGCATGTGTTCATTTCTCATATGATTGAAATAGGCAAATTGGTTTTTAGTTAGTTAGATTAGGACATTCAAATGTGAGCTATATAAAAAAAATTAAGAATCCACAAAAAAGTGAAGGCATAAGTCATCTAATATTTTGGAGTTCTCCTATATTCCCTTAGGAAATATGGTCCCACAATTAGAGTCAATTATTATCATGAAATTTTACATTTCACAATAATACCCCCAATTGCACTCTCACAAATAATTGAAGGTGTTTTAATAACATGAATGGTAATGTTTTTGCAAAATGGAGACTGAATCTATTGCCCAATGGATAAATCTTAAGTCACATATTGAGATATGCTTTTTAAAATTTTTGAATGATAAATTTAAGCATATTAATGATGTCTTGACTATACCTCTTTCAACAAGATAAGATCATGCCTTGGAGTCAATTCCAATACTTTGAAACAAAGTTATACATGATGGTCATAATGAGATGTTTGAAGGTGGTGGTTCATATGTTTTTTTATACCTATGTATGCTCTAAGGTATCCATGAAGTAGTAAAAGAGTGGACAAAGTCGACAAAATATCGAGAAAGAAGCTAAAATTTATCTAAATCTAGATTTGGTAGGTTTTGGTACCATGTCAGGTATATCATTAGATTTTGATAATATGTATTCAGACACACATCAAATTCTGTTACCTTATTGCGTAGAGTCATAAATCTTGACACTAGTCTAAACATTATGAAAAGCCTTGCAATATGCAAAATACACCTTCAAATCCTGCAGCGTGCAAAACATACCTTCAAAATCCACATAATATTTGTGAACTTCAAAAACCCTAAAAGTGTTTCCTAAACTTCGAAATCTTGAAAAGTTTTTTATAAGATTCAAAATCCCATATCATATTTCACAAACTTAAAAAATCATGAAAATGTTTTTTAATCCTTCAAAACTCAAAAATATATTATAAACTTAAAAAACCCACATCATGTTTTCAAAAATTTAAAAACCATAAAATATTTAGAAGTCTCCATATTTCTCCACCTCATTCAAAGTTTTAAAAACTTTCCACGTAAGTTTCTTAGAAATGGGCATTGTTTTAAAATTATATTTTGGAAAGTTTTCACTTTGAAATGTTCTTAGTTTCCAAACACCCACGTTTCTTTTTTCCATTTAAATTTCATACCACTTTCAACTTGTGGAATGCGTCCCCATGCCAAGCTTGAAGGTGTTTTGAGTATTATTTTAATAAATGGGGAGGGGCATATAAAGTTTGAAAAGTCTTTTCATAAAAGGGGGAAGCTTTAAATATACGTTTCTTGTGGATTTTTATAACTCTTGAAACATGTTCTTTTCCCTATGAAATCTCACATTATGTTTGATGAATTTTATAATTCCCCATTGTGTTTGATGATCTTAAAAATACCGTATTATGTTCTATAAGATCTTAAATCCCGCATAACTTCTCCCCTTATCCCTCCACATTTTTCGTCATGCCTTTCCAAAGTATTCTTTTACTAAATGCATGGTAAAGTGTTCCCACATGATATTAATTAAAGTTTCTTTTTTAAAAGACTTTTTCCCACTCAAAATTGTGGGTTTTGGCTTAAATGGTGGGTTATTAAAAAAATATGCAGTTTTATCCATTTTAAAAGGCGGGTTTTATTTCAAATCATGGTATTTTCTATTTTAAGCCTTTTCAACAATGGATTAGACTCATAATTTATGGTATTGGATGTGGGGGTGGTTTTGACCATAAAAGATGTGGGTTTGGGATTTTGGAAGGTTGTTTTGAGAAGGTAAACTCACGATTTTGCATGAAAAGATAGTTTTGACTATTTTGAAGGAAATATTAATATTCAATACGTTTTTTATGAATTTCATAAAAGTTTCTAATGTTAATGGTAGATTGCATAGGATGTGGATGAAAGAGCCATAAAATGAAAAAAAACATAGTTAATGAAATATTTGAGGGTGGATTTATTTACATGGATAAATTCATTTGCAGATCAATCTAAGTTTCAAGAAAGCTTTAAAGGAAAAAGATCCAATTTATTAAAGGGATTATGATTCACACTAAGCTCAATAAGACTTTTGTTCAAGTCGATGGGGTGTATGAAAATTTGACAACTTTATCTCAATACAATAAGTCTGGTGGTGAGAATCCCACAATCAAAGTTCACATATGTAATAGTGCAAAAGGTGAAGAACCTGTGTAATGATAAATCAAGCACATGACATAATGATACAAGAATATGAGAAATTATTTGCAATGGAAACACATTTGGGGTAGTTACAAATGTATGAATTGGCATTCATTTCATGTACCTATAAATTTTGAGGACATACAAGTATAGTTCTTTGTACTGAAGAGTCAATTAAGCTTGCTTCACAAGATAGGACTACTTATGTGTGGAAGCTTCCAAATTTAATACCTTTGATGGTGCTAAGGGGTCATTAGACATATCATGAAGAGTATGGTAATAAAAATGGATTAGGAAAACATTCAAAATTTGCTTGCTCGATGTGGTACTTGAATTAGAGATATTGTTCATATAATAGGGAATCTCTTATAAGGAAAGATGGAAAAATAATTATAGTGTATGTCAAGATGGAATTCATGAAGGAGAAATAAAACTCAAAAAAATGTGGGGAATCAAAGATTGCATAGTGGTAGAATAGGGGGCTACTCAGCAAAAGGACTTGTCTTTTTCTCAATGACCACCAAAAGTCTCTATCTTTCTATTTCTCTGTTGTACTTTTTGTAATAACTTAAAATGTTATGTTTTACCCTTTTAAATTCATTTGAGATAAAGTAGCTATAAAATATAACCCTTTTACTATAAATGTGGTTATGAAGGTGATTTTGGGTGGTTACACATATTGTAACCTATAAATAGGAACTTGGGGTTGATTTGTAGGGTTAGCTTCAGCGGGGCTCAGGTTGGATTTATACCAGTTGGTTTTCTAGAAATAAAAATTTGGAAAGCAGAAGGAAGAAATTTGTATGTACAATCCCATGAAGAATAAACAAAAAAATGATTTATAAGACTTTGTTCTATGAGATTTTTTTAATAATGATATGCATGAGTATGTCAGTTCACTTTGATTCTTGTTCATTTATTTTGCTATAATGTTATTTCTAGGTGGTCAATGAATGAGAATTTATTAAGCGTGGAAAGTTATGTTTAATCTACATTAGGAGCTTTATCATTGGGAATTCTTGGTGAGATTAATAATAGAGTTTTATGCACATTTTTAATGGGAAATATAGGGTTGTTGAATATCTTTCTTTGTAAGTGTTATCACAAAATCTTGCACCCTAGAAGAGAGTGTTCATGGCTCTTCTAGATTTGGGTAATATGAGAATAGTTCTATATATGTGGGTGCACCTATGGTTTAAGTAGATATGTTTAAGGGTTAGCTCCCTGAATATACATTAAAACGCTTATCACCTAAACTAGCTAGTGGTTGTAGGGAAAAGAGTTAGAAAATTGCATGAAATGAAACTATTATAAGGGATGATACACAAAGATTATTTCCACATGTCCATTATACTTATTTCACTAAGAAACAAAACATACAAATTACCTTCTAAGTCCTTAAAGATTCTAACATCAATGTTTCAATATAGAGGTGATATGCATGAAAAAACACAAGGCAAATGGATGAGAGGGTAGAATACACACTCTAAGAATAGTTTTACACTTGAAATGATCCTAACACACTTGAATAGACTCTATATAACTTGTTAGAATAGGAAATATTTCATAAACATGAAAGGATAAGGAAATCAAGGATAGAAGATTATCACTAACTTAACCATACATCACTTGCACACATAGATAAATGTTAATGAACTCAAAAATAGACTTATATTGATTGTTTAAAGTCAAAATACAATGACATTCCATTAGGGCTTCACCATACATGGTGTGGTATTAGTTTACAATATCCAAAATGGTTGTTACTTATAGAATTGGAGAGAGAGAGAGAGAGAGAGAGAGAGAGAGAGAGAGAGAGAGAGAGAGAGAGAGAGAGAGAGAGAGAGAGAGAGAGAGAAATCCAAGAGATACTAGGACATGTCTCATGCTGAGAGAAAGAGTTATACATGTAGGACAATGCGTGTGAGACATACCATTCAAGGTATAATAGGGAAAATATCCCTCAAAGGCATGAATTTTTTTGAAATGTGGTGTAAAACACCTTCTCCTTCCTAAAAAATTTGCCTTCATCATTTAACCCTTTTAAAATGTCCCACAACTAACTAGGGACAAAAGTGATGATTGCACTAAGAAGAGGGGTTGTATATGACTAGTAGATAATTAAAAATCAGATATACTTATCTTAATCAAAATTAATAAGGAGAGTAACCATGTATCTATACCTTTTACCTCATTTAATTGTCAACCTAGGGATGTAGACTTGATAGGATGACTTCACTGTATGTTCACACTCAATTTCTAATTTAACATTCTACTAATATTATCTAAGATGCTAAAGTCTAGTAAATGAAATTATTGAAATAAAAAATAAATAAAGTATAGTAATATAAATTATTATGCATGGGAAGATTCCTAAAACAATTCTTAAACAAGAATATAAATCACATAATTCATAAATGTAATATGCAATGCTTAAGGAAATCAAACAATATGCTTAACTAATTAGATGGGTTGGATTGTTTTTGAAGCCTTCTAAATGGGGCTCTTCTTCCAAATCTAGCTTCAACCCTTCCTCTTACAATACTATATTTAAATCAGAATTTCTCACTCATATTAATCAAAAGTGTAGTAATTAATTATTGCATGAAGTTACAATCACAATTACATAACACAATGTACTTTTGGAAATCTCTATTCAACATATACTATTTTCTATCTATCTCAACTCTACTTCTACATATTTATATACCTCAAAAGATATTATTTTATGCAAAATAATATATGCATTCTATTCTAAGATAAATTAAAATTAGAATAACCAAAATTGGTTCCTTTTGCTAAATATGTCCTTCATGTAAATTTTATGTCTTTGATGCAGGACAAACAAGGTTTTTTCATTCTTAAACCAATTTATTATTGAGATCCATAGAGGTTAGAGTCATTTCTATGAGTTGGTTAGAAGAGAATAAAAATATGTTCATCTATATCTTTGGTCAAACAGTGGTTGTAGGATGGTCTATATAATGAAATTCCTTTTTTACAGGATTCCTTATGCTATATAACTATTTCTAAAAAACACATTCATAGAAAAAGCATCCTAAAGCAATAGATAACCATCATATATTAATTTCAACTATTTAAAAGAGTTTGAAAACATAATGCTATATGGTTAATGAAAGTAGGAAACTATATGGAAAAAGTGTTCAAAAGAATAGTAAACAAGTAGGATGAGTTCAATAGATGGACATAATAATAGGACATTTATGGGGATCATCACACCCCCAACTTAAACTCTTGATCGACCTCAACCACCATACTTGTTCATTCCCAATTCATAAATAAATATGAAATCCATAGGATCAATAACACCACTAGAAAGGTGAGTGTAGAATCCATACTTCTATTCAAATAGTTGTCAAATTTTGGTTTCTATGGCTTCATCTATTGGATTTTTGTCCTGTCAATCTAGAATAGGGTACCAGAATAGGGATGGCTAGAACTTTAGATTCAATAATTTTGATCCCATATCACCTGTAAGAAGGATGTATTTAGTGGTCCTTGTAAATACTATATTTAAATTAAAATGGGAATAAGGATCCCTCTTTCTCAGAGTTAGGATGAGCTCATTCTGATGTTTGGTACATGATTCTCATATAGTAGGACCAATAAAAGTTCTCAGTCCTAAATAAAAATCTTGAAATTTATCACAATTTTCACTAAACCAAGTTATTACTTCATGTTTCAACATGATATCATCCTATTCTACTAGAAAAACATCAAGTTCCATTGATTCACTCCTGATGAGCAGCTGACTCTCATTCTCCTTTTTCTTGTATTCAACTATTTATTTTCCTCATTTTTGTTTATTCAACAAATATGATGAAAATTCTTACAATTAGACATCTCCAACATATAGGTTGGGATTCCACTCTCTATCATATGGAACAACATAATTGTATAGGTAGAACTCACATAATTGTGATTATTCTTCCTTCAAACCTACTTTATAAATGAAAAATAAGGAAAGGGAATCAATAATTTCATGGGGCATATCATATTAAATTCTCATTAAATTGAACTTGTGTCATTGTTCTTCAAGATAAACTGAATAAAATTTTGTAGGAAGCTTGTAATCAAGGAGTTCTTGTGTTATACTAGCCATGTCCTTAATTTTCTATTTCATTTTGGTGATGCTCTCTTCCTTCAACTTGATTTCTTCTTTCAATTTCTTATTTATTTCCTCAGTTCCTTCAAAGATCCATGATTATCCATCCAAATCAATAGTTCATAAGATATCGAAAAACACAATTTATACCTGAACTCAAGGGTGGATTTAGGTTCCTCTCACTAATTGACCTCTATAGAAGGTTGTGGAATGTTGGTTGTAGGGTGATCCTCAATTGAGGTGTACAACTGACAAGCTATTATAGCTAGTGCATCCATACCTCCACCAGATTGATCATGTAGTTACTTCTTTAGTTTCTCAATTTCTTGTAAGGCTTCCTCAAGAGTGAAAAATTATACTTTCACTACTATAAGTTTCTCCAAATTTTTAGCTTCTTCCTGTACTAGTTCCTTATACAACTCTTGTTCTATTTCTTTCTATACTTGTTCCTCATATAAGTCTTCAAGAATATGTTCCACTTATTTTTCTTCCTCATGCATTTCTTCAAGATTGTCCTCAACTTGTTCTTCTCCTTCTTGAATTTATTCAAGACTCTACTCAATTGGCTCCTCATGGAATTCTTCAAAACTATGCTTAAATTTTTCAAATTATTCTTGATGAAATACTAGAGAACATTCTTCTTTATCTATTTTAGTCTCAATAGATTTATTTTTACTAGTAGTCCTTTCTCCCCAAATTATTTATTTATTTGAATAATAAAAGAAGGCTTAGTTCTCATTTTTATCTTTAATCTATGATATCTATGAGGAGTGGGGGTTACTTTGGTCTTCTTAGAAGAAGATGGGAATTCCTCCTCAAACTCATCTTAATTAGGCTGAAGAATGAGTTTCCTCTTTTTCTTTCTCTCAGACCTTGCTTTAGGTTCTTGTGTTGTTGCAAGAACACCTTCTTCTATTGGTTCTTAGGTGGCTATAATATTTTTTTCTACTATAGGTTCTTATGTTTTTGTAGGGAGGGTGTCTTCTGATTTTTGCTCCTCAACTTCCAATTCTTCTAGTTCATTTCCTTCTTTCTCACTCTCTTCATTTCCTTTTCTATCACTCTCTTCATTTCCTAGTATTTGGATAAATTCCTCCCAACTGATGTTGGGTCTAGTTCTTTGAAAATAGTCTTGAATAAGTAACTGAATGAGACAATGGTGGGGGAGAGCTTTAAAATTACATTTTTGAAAATCTTTTGACATTTTGGTGATCATATGAATCAAAACATTGGGAATATTTATCTCCACTTTGTGTCGTAAATGATTTAGGAAATTGAAGTGTATGTTATGCAACATAGAATACCTCCCTTCATAGATGAAATATTTGGAGATAAACTCGATAACCTTAGCCTATCTTCCTAGTAAAGACATCCTTATGATGCCATGCTTTGAGGTTTCCAAATGTTCATTTACTCTATTGAACCTTGATCTCTTAACCTTGGCATCATATTTATCTTATCATTAATATCCTATTCTAGGTAGTGTAGTTACTCTGTTGATGGCTATTTTCATTAGCTTTACTTCCATCCCTTTTACCATGGTCAAACTATTATGTAATGTACCAATAAATTCCTCTATAATTCCTTCACCCAGGGACTATTTTCTTGAAATACTGCACCCATCCTATGTGTCAGAACAAGGCCAAGTTTCTGGGCTATTGGTCAAGCGAGTAATATCTATGGATCATGTTTTAATAAATTGCCTCCCATATTATGAGTTATAGGTTTGGGTACTTGCAACAAGGGTTTTGTGAAATGGTAGAATGATTTGTGACTTTTATTTTGAGAGGTGAAATAATCCTTTTGAATTAATGAAAAATCTTCCTCAAACTTAATCTATCACTTATCATTGAGGGATGAAGGCCAATGTGCACAAAACACTCATGAGAAGAGTAAGGGTGGAAATAGTAGTTATATCAATGGTCACATAAACAATGATGGGGATATTAAGTAGGTGTGATAAGGAGAGGATACGATGGTGCATTGATAGCATTAAGTCTCATCATCTTTATAAATAATTAAAATGTATGATAGAAAATAAATATAGAATAATTACCCTATTACCTATACAAATACCTTTTAAAAATATGTAAATGATGATGTGAAGTGGTGATTGTGGCATATGCTAGAATTTGAGTGGGATAAAATGATTGATATAGGATGGAATTTAGGAAGACATCTTATAGCAAGATATGTGTGTTATAACAACAAGTTCTATCTTGCAGTTGCTATTTTGATCTTACAACAACAAGTTTTTTACCTGTAGCAATAACTTTTCCATCATTTAGAAAGAATAAAAATGTATTTATGCTCCAAGGGAATGAATTTGCAAGAAAAAACAAGGAGAAATACTTTTTTTAATTCTAGTAGTGTATTTTATCATTTTTTTAATGAATGTCAATTAGCCAATGACCTAATTTTCTGAGATAACATCCGTTAACAATGCCCAAAGGTTTTCATTGCTAAATTTTTGGATTTTTTTTTAGATTTTTGGTCCAAACTTCAACTAAAATCATAAGATCTAGAGGGTAGGATTTTATTCATCCTAAACCAAGCCATTGGGAATGACTTTTTCTTGGCTACAAGAAGCTTTATTAATATTACAAAACATTAGAGAAGGGTTGACAAAAGTACCCTTCAAATACAAGAATAGGTCAATTTGCTTCATGAAGAAGAGATGGATGTTGTTCTTCAAGAAGTTGGCGAGTGAGAGTTTTCTTATAGAATAGTTTATTTTATAGTTTGAGCCTATGGCCATTAACAAATAGTTAAAACTAAATAGAATCAATGATTATGAGCTTTACAACTCCATTGTCAAAAACTCTTTCAATCTCAAAAGGCCCAAGCCATCTAGACTATAGATTTCCTTTATGATCCTTATATTTAGAGTCAAGGAGGTGTGCCCAATCTTCTAGTTAGAAATTCTTAGTCTTGATATTCCTATCATGCGATCTTATACATTATCTTTGTACTATTTTAGTATGATGAAGTGTTTCCTTTCTTAATTCATCAAGTGTATTCAGCTACATGATCCTATCTTATTGATCTTGAGAAATATCAAAGCCCAAATCAATTTTTGTCCTCAATGTCTGATATTCAAATTCAATGGGTAAAACATGCTTTTTACCATAAACTAGTTCATATGGAGTGAAATTAGTTATGGTTTTCCAGGTGATTCTATAAGCCCAATCTACTTTTAGAAGATGAGTTGACCAATAATTTATATGCAAGTTGATAGTCTTGGTAAGGATATTTTCCAATTCATGGTTTATCACTTCGACCTAACCATTTTGATTGAGGATGGTAGGGGGTAGATTTCTTATGTCTAATTTCATGTGCTTTTACCAAGGAAACTATGAGGTTTGATGTGAACTATAGGCCTTGGTCTGTGATTATTTATCTTATAACTCCATAGTGGGTGAAAATTTCTTCATAGAGGAAATCATCTACCTTTTCATCTCAGACATGCATTAAGGATTTGACCTCTACCCATTTTGTGACATAATTAATGCACACCAATTTATATTCCTTTTCATTGGATTTAAGATCAATAGAATGTACAAAATCTAGTCCCCATTTTTCAAAGGGTTCCAGAACTAGTTGTGATTGTAATGTAATTTCATTAGAATGAGTGTGCTTTCCTATATGCTAGCATTGATCACATCTATGGGTGTAAATAATATCATCCTTATGGAAAGAATTCCAATAATATCTATTAGTGAGTACTTTCATGCCAGTTTGTTTAGCACTAAAATGACCCCCATAGGGCTCATCATGGTAGGCTCTGAGAATGTCAAAAGCTTCATCTTTTTGGATACATATTCTCATAACTGAGGCTATATCCTACAATCTAGGAATAATGTCTGCTCTTTTGGATCAGGTGTTATTTATCCCTAGGTGAGAAATGTTGTGGTAGTGATCCTATAGTAAGATAGTTAGCAATATCTATGAACCAATGAGATTAAAATATTAAAAAAAATAAAGGTTCATCATGAAAAGAATCATAAAAAATAAGATTATTTTCATAATTTTTCAATCGAGATAGAAAATATGCTACTACATTATCTTTACTGGGTCTATCCACGATGGTAATATCAAATTCTTACAGCAAAATCAACCAATGAAATATCCTACCTGTTACAATAGGTTTGTTCATTACATACCTTATTGCTACATGATCAATGTGGATGAATACTTGGTAACTTGTAATGTAGTGTCAAAATTTATTTATTTATGGTATAGATGATGGAAATAAATTCCTTGTTTATTATAGTGTAGTTTAATTCATCCCCTTGAATATTATTAATAATAAAATAAATTACATAACTTAGAGATTCATCTTTTTGGCCAAGGACAACTCCTAAAGTAGTGTCAGATACATCTATATGAATGTGAAAAGGTTTCTACCAGTTAGGCCATCTTAGAATAGGAGTTTTTATGACCAGGTATTTGAGTTGCTGAAAGGAATTTTGAAAATAATTAGTCCATGTAAATTTAGCATCTTTAATAAGCAATCCAAATAATGGGGTGGAAATTTTACTATAATATTTGATGAATCATCTATAATAACTAGCATGTCCTTGAAAAATTCTAGTATCTTTCTACTTCTTTGGTGTGGGTATATCTTTAATGATACTTATCTTTGTTGGGTCAACTTGAATTATATTAGGGGATATGTGATGTCCTAACACAATCCCTTCAGTAATAATCATGTAACACTTTTCATTGCTCAAAGATAATTGATAATCCTAGTAGCATTGAAGAACTTTCTCTAGGTTGGTCAGTATTTCTTCAAATGTCTTCCCATAGACAATGAAATCATCCATGTAGATTTCAACATAATCATGGGAGAGATCAACAAATATGCTCAACATGACCCATTGAAAAGTAGTTGGGACATTGTAAAGACCAAATGGCAAGATGGCACAGGCATAGGTTCTCCAAGGGCAAGTAAAAGTGGTTTTATCTTGGTATAATGGATCAATTCATATTTGATTATAGCCACTATAGTTTTCTAGGAAAGAAAAGTACTTCTTCCCTATTAACATAACCAATACTTGATTGAGAAATGAAAGGGGGAAGTGATTCTTCCTAGTAGCAAAATTTAATTCTCTATAGTCAACATAAATATGCCATTTGCCTCCTTTCTTAGGGACAATGACCAGGTGAGATACCCATTAGTTGTCTAAGATAGGATAAAAAAATCTTGCATCTGAGAGTATTTAAAAATCAATTTTGACAATGTCTTTGATTTTAGGATTCATTCATCTTTGGGGTTGGTGAATAGGTTTGCAATCTTCCTTAATGTAAATGTGATGAATGTATAAATTTGGGGGTATTCCTCTCATGTCATGGTAATCCTAGGAAAATTTTGTTGTGTTCCTTCTCATCATTATATGTAACTAGCTTTCTTGATAGGGTGTTAAAGAAGTGCTAATGTTTAGAGGTTTTTTTGGTAGGATGTCTACTTACTTTGTTAAAGAAATCATGGTTTCTACATGAGTGATTAAAAGAGCATAAATACATTGATGAGGAGAAATTAATAGAATGACCAAATGTCTCTTGTGGATTAATAAAAATTATTATAAGGAAAGGTATTCTAAAGAGGGCATGGTGTACATTTCAATAGGTTGGTTGTTATAGGATCCTATTGATAGGTGTTTTGTAAGATACTAGTAAGGATAGTGTTTTATTTTTAGGCTTGCAGAGCTAGACTCCAGTCAATTTTTTAGAGAGTCTATAAGGAGAAAACTTATTTAAGGTCATAAATCTAAGGGATTGGTCTATAATTTATGGAAAGATGAGATGGTGGATATAGCACCAATTTCTTGGTGTCATTTCCATTAAAAATTAGCATTTTTCCCAACCTATAGACAATAAAGGCATCAATGGTAGCCAACTATGAGAGACCAAAGATGAGAGGATAACCCCCCAAATTAGTCTTCAATTATAGGACAATAAATTTTGCTATATATCACCAAGAATCCATAGTGATAACAAGGTCCTCAACAATTCCTTCAAGCTTAAAAATTGATCTATTAGCCATCTGAAGGATGGTAGGTGTTGGATGGAGAGTGGTAAACTTTAGCTATTGCATAGTCTCCATGGTCATCATGTTAAAGGCTGAACCTAAGTCAATTAAAGTATTAGAAATAGGTTATCTGTGTATACTAACATTAACTATAGAACTTCTCAGATCAGAATGTTTTGGGGAAATTATGTTTCCCAACATAATATCTACTAATTGGCCAATGACCTGGACTATTTTAGGATCCTTCTACTTTCTTCCTAGTTTTTTCAAACATAGCTCACGAATAACTTTATTATAGATAGGAACATCTTTTATTGATTTAAAGAGTGGGATTTTGATCCATACATTCTTAATTTGTCTTAAGATATCAAATTCAAGTTCTTGTTAGGATGTGATATGTTCAATCTCTCTAAAAAGGAGGATTATTAATTTATTTTTTATTTTTTGATGGACTTAGCTTAGGGTTGGCTATGGATGTCTATGGATTAGTATGGAGTGGAACTAGTTCAAAGTGTTCTATGATTATGGGTGAGGTGGGTTGTGAAAGAACATGACTTGAGCGAAGTTGAACTTGACTAGTATCCAAGGTATATGTTGGACATTACATTATTTTAATGGATTGTGTCAGTTGAAGTAACTTATTGGCAGGATTGGGGATGGGTTGGGTGGGAAATTGAGTGGTTCAAATAGGTTACTAAGTGTTTTGAATTATGGATTGTTTTTGTGGTTGTTGCATTTGATGGGAAATCCTTGATTTCCTCTCCATTATTATTTCCATGGATTAGAGGTATAAAACCATTACTGGTTTTGGAATTGTCCTTGTTGAGGTTTTTGTCCATTATATTGCATACATAACTAATTCTAGGGTAGCTACTAATTTTTTTGGGGCCAATTTGGATTGGATATATTCATCCAAGAACTGTATTGAGGATTATTTAAGAATTGAAAATTTTCAATCATAGAGTTTGATCGAATACCTGGTCTTTGTACCCACGGTTTCTATTGAGTTATGAAAAACACTTGGTTCTCATCTTCTCCTATGGCATGCATCTCTACTATCTCAATATTTTCCTTCACGATACTAGCTACTTGAGCCTTCATGTAATTTCATGTTTAATCCACCTTCTTCTTTTTACATTAAGGATAATAGGTGGCTAAGGATTTCTTAGTTTATTCTTACTTTCTCTATATTTGTAATGTATCAAGATGAGTAGCTAGGTGACTGATGATGTCATGTTTCATGTCTTAGAGTAGGTTAATAACTTCACCTTTATAAAATATTGCATCAAATGATATAGGAAGGATTCTAACCCTACTTTTGTTTATGGTTTATCTAGAGTAGTTTGTGCATAAAACTATTAGTTCATTGAATGGCAGTGTAGAAAAATCACAACTAGACATTAGATCTAGTGCCTCCAGACAATCATCCCTAATTCATTTTAGGAATGTCAGATTGACTAATTCTTTATCCATTGTGGTCTATTTATTTATTTTCAATCTAAAAAAAAATCTTTCCATATATTCCTCTAGTGACTCATCATCAACTTGGGTCATTCAAAAAATGTCATCTCTCGTGTAGTTTTTACCCCTACAATAGTCTTGGTATTTCATCAAAAACTTCTCCTTCATCTCTTCCCAAGTATAAATGGCATCCTTTACAAGTCCCTTGAACTATCTAAGTGTTGCATCTTTGAGTGTTGCTAGAAATAGTTTTTTTTTTTGAGAATTTGATTATAATCATAGTTATGACATAAGATGTCAAACTCAAAAAGAAATGTATATGGGTCTTCAAATGATTTTCCTCTAAAGGTAGGGAGGGAAGAGTGAGGTATATTATTCATGGGTGCAATTACATTAAGATTAATCTTAGAAAGTTCAAAATTAGTAGACTTATTGGTAGTGTTTTCTTCCTGGTGATCCCCTATGAATACTCTTTGTGTTGGTAGATGGGAGGTTGTTTCTACCCAATGCTCAAAATTCCTATCAATTCATTGATTTCCTAGTGTGTAGAAGATGGATACTTTATCTTTTTCCTTAAGAATATATGGCTTATTATACAATGGGGATGGTGTGGAGTTTTTAGAAGATTCAGCTAGTGTCTTATAAAAGAGTCTCTCTAGATTGGAAGATTATATTAGCTTGGTGTTTCTCCTAGGGGCAAGAATAGCTTTGAATGTCTCCTTAGAAATAAATTTGGATGACAAAGGGAAGTGAGATTTACATTATTGAGTATGAGATGATAAGGTGGGAATTCTCAGAGGTGGTGCATGTGGATCTCTTCTGGGGATATGAACCTCTTTAATATATCTAGCTTGTGCTACCAGTCTAGCCAAAAATTCTTCTTTCTCAACCTCTTCAATTGAAAACTATGAGTGGTCTTCAGAAATTCCTGCATGTTCCTCAGTTACTGTATGATGAATCTTTGATATTTTATCAGTTTTTGATGATTTAGGAAAAAATATTTCTATATATCCCCCTTTACCTTGCATACATTAACCATTTTTTTAAACTTTTGGCCCACCCTACTCTCATAGGGTTAGTAATATGGGTTTTTTTGAAAATTTCCACTATCCTAATTACAAAAAGGGAAGTTTAAATTATGAAAGAAGGAAATATTTAATTTATAAAAATATCTAGCTTTGAAAAATAACATTAAACATCTAGAAACAATTTTTATCAAGATTTAAGATTACAAGTTTGTGACACCCTTCCCCGATAATGACATCGAAAATGACCACAAATTGATTCAAAATTGGATATACTTCTCTTGATCAAAATGAACAAGGAGAGTAACCATGGATATTTACCTTCTACCTCATTTAATTGTCAACCTAGGGATTTAGACTTGATAGGATGAATTCACTGTATGTGTACACTCAATCTCTAATTTGACATTTTACTAATTTTATCTAAGATGTTGAAGTTTAGTAAATGAAATGGTTGAAATGAAATATAAAAAAAGTATGATAAAATAAATGATTATGTATGAGAAGATTCCTAAAACAATTCTTAAACAAGAATGTAACTCACACAATTCAGAAATGAAATATGTAAAGCTTAAGGAAATCAAACAACATGCTTAACTAATTAGATGGGTTGGATTGTTGATACAACTTTCCAAAGGGGAACCTTCCTCCTTATAACTCTAGAATTAAACCTTCATCTTAAAACACTATATTTAACTCAAATTTGTTTACTCATATTAATCAAAAGTATAACAATGAATTGATGCATGAAGTTATAGTCACAATTGCTTAACATAATGTACTTTTGACAATCTCTATTCAACATGTAATATTTTATATCTATCTCAAATTTAATGATACATATTTATATACCATAGAGGATATTTATTTATGAAAAAGAAATATACACTCTATTCTATGATACATTCAAATTGGAATAATTAAAATTGGTTCCTTTTGCTAAATATGTCCTTCATGTGAATCTTGCAACTTTGATATAGGAAAAACAAGGTTGTTTCATTCTTAAACTACTTTCTTATTGATATCCATGGAGGTTAGAGTCATTTATATGATTTGGTTAGAAGATAATCAAAATATGTTCATCCATGGGTTTGGTCACATAGTAGCTATAGGATGGTTTATATAATGAAATTCCTTTGTTGTAGGATGTTTCATGTTATATACATATTTCTCAAAAACATATTCAAAAACACACTATTATAAAAATAATCATAAATAAATAGATAAGCATCATATATTAATTTCAATACATAATTTCAAATATTTAAAAGAGTTTGAAAGCATAATGTTATATGGTTCATAAAAGTAGGAAACTATATGAAAAAAGTGTTCAAAAGATAGTAAACAAGAAGGATGAGTTCAATAAATTGAAATAATAATAGGAAATTTTTGGGTCTCATCAGTATACATGATCCACCATGCATTGGTTATATCCCTAATCATCATGATTCTTCTACACATGAGTTACCACTACTTGTAGTCCAAGTAACTCCTCTTTCACTCACCCCTCACACTTGGAATCAAAGTTGGCTTTAGTTTTCCATGAAAATATATATAGAGGATTTAATGACACATGTAAATACCTCCAATATCCTTATATTAATTAGGTATGCCTTAAAAGGCCTCCCACATAGAATTTTAATTCTCTCACTTATTCACTATGGTAGTTTTGACTGGCTAAAGTGAATGCACTTGTAGAAACACTTACGATATTTTTTACTATAATAAATGGACTTGAGGGTTTATCTTAAGTCCCTATCCTTATCCCAAAGTTGATTAAATCTCTTGAAACCTTTCCATACCTACACAACACCAAAAATAGACAATAAAACCTCATTTTCCCCTATCCATATAAGTAGGGAAGCATTAAAGTTGATGGGGAGGAGCCATGGAGAGTCCTATCTAAGTTCTAATCAATTTCATGCCCATCAAATGCTATAAAGATATCTCTCTTTCTTCATTTTCTCTGTTAAGTCATGAATTAGGGATTTGGAGGGTTTTAGGCTCTTTTCACCCTTAGCCTATATTCATAGAGTTTTGATGTTGAAATCTAGAAATAATTCCATAAAATTCTTGATCAATACCCTCTAAAAATTTTCCAAGGTCTTTGAGATCCCATGAAAAGTATCCAAGAAGATGTGAGCATTTCAAATTGCCTTATCGAGCTTTGTTCTTCATTTTACGTAAGCCTAAAGAGGTTTGAGCTAAGAAATGGATTTATTTTTATCTTTTTTGCATATAAAAATCTTTGAAACATCTTATATATCCTCAATTAGGTATCCAAACTAATTTTAATGCTCATCTAACATCAAAAATGGAATCATACCCCTCTTAAGGCTTTATGCCTATACAAGACCACATAAGTTTACTTGCACCCTTTATAGGTTTGAACCACTTGACCTATTTATATCCCCTAGGAAAGATTTTTCATGTTGGCACATGTGTGATAAAACTTAAAAAACCCTTATTCAAGGTCGAATCAACAATTTTCTCTCTTTATCATCCCCCTTCTTTAAAACTTGCTAGTTTGAATCTTAGGGGAGTGCCCTCTATCTGAGATAAAATAGAGGGCACTTCCCCTATAGCCTAAAAAAAAAAAGGTATTTCCTCAAGTTATGATGATGTTTTTTATAAAATTTCATGGCTTTATCATGTCTCTTTCACCTATAAATGTTCAAAAACTCAAAGTAGACTTTTGACAAGGATGATTATGTGTAGGCTTGAATTGGTCTTAAGCCAAACACGGATTTCCTATGGATTAATTTTTAATATAAAATATTTAACACACATGGAATATCCTCATAAATTTTTTTCCATGGATTAGAATTCCCATATGATGCTATAAGTGATACTGACCCCCCACTTGGGCTTTAGGCCTAAACTAAACCTAATAAGCCTGTCTGCATCCTTGAAGGTCTAGGCCACTCTGGTATGTTTCCATCACCTTTGAATGATTTTTAATGTTGGTATATATTATAAACAAATATATACACATATTTTAAAAATTTAAACAACTTATAACTTACCCTCTTACCTTCAATCTCTAAAATATATAGGTTTGCCTGATAGGGTAGTACCCTCTATCTAAGATAAAATAGAGGGTACTTCCCCCATTATCCCAAGTAAAATGGATATTTTAAAGGCTTATAAAAGTCATATCAATTTTATATGTAATATTTAATCTCATTTTCATATCATTAGACCCCTTAATTCCTTCAAAACCTAAGACAAATCCTTAGGTAAGCTCACTACCTACAGGGTCTTGAAAGTGAACTATGCCTCATCTTAAAAAGAACCTTTCCTCTTCATATTTTCATGATATGGGTTCTATTTATATTTATAACATCATTATTAAAATTTTTAGAACTTTTTTACTTCATAAACTTTGTCAAACTCCTCACACATATCTTGCCTTTTAATTTGACTAGACTATTGACTATGTATGCATGTTTGGAAGAGGCACATGTAGGTGAATTTATATGATTTAGGCATTGTGTCAGTGTTAAAAGACATAATTATAATGTTATTTAACATTTTACATCAATTTTGATTTTTCCAAGTCTTATTCCTAGAATACAAACATCAAGAACACCATCTTTTGCTCATTATCCTTCCATAGTTAGCTATAGTTGACTATGTAGGGGTCTTGTATGTGGGAATACTACTTGGAAATTATTTAATATACCATTGAGATAAGTTGAGGTATTAGGTATCATTTATAACCCATATTTTCCCCTATTTTTTTAGGTTTCCATACTCAATCTCATACTATGGATTTATAGGGATCCATAGTCAACTGTAGGTCTACCATCTCAGGCCAAGAACACCTATAGGTGTTGATAGGGTCCAAAACACAACTCTTCATCATTTATTAATGCATATTTTAGGCATAAATATCCTCATCAACTCAACAAGGTCACCGCACATATAAACATACCTCATTTTCAACCTTGAGATGTAAGGTCCTTTAAAGTTCAAATTCTATAGAGAATAATGTCTGAACTCAGTGAGTAAATGTGCATATTGGAGGCCTTCAAAAAATATTTTCCACTAATTTTACACCCTCATAATTTTATAATGATGTTAACCTATGTGTGGGATACTAGATGAGTTAATTTGGGTTCATCAAGACTCCATATGACATCTTAAAAAATGATGAGTGCTTTGTTTTTGTGTTTTAGGGATTTTGTCCATGAACATAGTCATTACTTGAAGATGCAACCTTTCAAGACTACCAATTAGTATAATGCTTTAAAAAAATTATTTGGTCTCCTCAACATATTATAACCTAAAGGAGGGTTTCAAAACATGTCTTAACACTTCTATATGACACCTATAACTCTCTGTCAGTACCACCTGTAGGTGGACATTTTTATATATACGTGGTGGATGAAACTATAAGTAATATGCATGAATATAACCTTATAACCATTTATATACTCCTTAAAATGGAATATTTTCACTATGAATACCTTTAATGAGTTATAATTCTCTCCTTAAATATGGTTAACATTCATGATGGTACCTATAGACATGCTTTAAGCTATAGATCAAGCAGTGAGTGAAAGAATTAATCAATGTACACATGATATGACCACATAACCAATTTTATGTTATTTTAAAGTGTTAAAAGGAGGTTTTACAACTTTTTAAGGCTTGAAGTAAGTTCAAACATCCTTTTTTAATGTTTTATCCTCTTAAGAGTACTTGTAGGTCCACATCCATGGCTGACTGTGTGTATATGTTGCATATGACTACCATGGTTATTTATGTGATATTTGGAGGCTAAACCTAATATCTCATGTTATAAGAGGATATCCAATAGATTGAAAAATTCCATCATACTTCCATGAATGTTCTCAGGACCCTTATATGTTATAACTATAAGTGATAATGAACTAGGAGCTAACTATGTCTCACACTTTGACTAAAACTCTTATGATGTTAATCTTAGAGATTAAACTTGGGAAGAAGGATATTTTCATGAAATTTAAGATGAATGAAACATAATGTCACATTGAATTGGATCATTTCAGATAAAGAGACCTTCTACAAATGGTTAAATTTTATCACAACTTCACTAACAACACCTTATTATAATCTAAGTTGTTTGAGATATCAAATTATTTAAAAATAGAAAACTAAGAATGGGGAACATAAGATGAGAGATTCAACATCATCTAGAGGAAAAATAACCAATTTAGATGAATGGACTAGTTCAAACAAGAGAAAACATATAGGGTGTGGGAAGTAGTAAATAGAAAAACACATTCAACTTGTTAAAGATGGTTCATAAAGTATAAGCCACCATTAATTGAAATCCAAGCATAAAATTGATGTTGACCAAGTTTATTATGACCCCCTAAATTAATTTCTTCTAAAACTTCTCCTACTAGTCATACTAACCAAAAACCTGTTGGCTAGTCTCATGTTTGTAATGGAGTGATGGATGAACAGAATGGTTTTAGCCCATTTTTGGAACTTTCAAAGCATGTAAATCATGGAAATGAGTCTGAGGAAGTTGAAGAGTCATTATATAACCTTCTACCATGTGCCATTATTTCTCATAGGCTATAACCTTTTGAAACTCTACTTTTTACACCTATTTTCTTGATTTTTAGTTAATGACATACAAATTTTAGTTATTCCTAACATTCATATTAAGGAATATAACACCTTGGACGTTGAAAAGGAGTTTAGAACACTTATGTACCTTGAAAACCATACCACTTACCTTTAATGCTCATTTATGACCATTGAGTGACTCAAAATGGCATAAATACTAATTGGACCATAACAAATAATAAAATGGCATTAAATGACATAAAATGAACTATAACATACCTTATGACATTATACTAGACCCATATATAAGTTTTTGACTATAGGGGGTTGACCCATTTTAACTTGTGGTTAAATGGTCAACATTCTTAGTGATTTCCCAAGGGTGGTATGTTTACTATGCCATGACTAATTTCTTAATCCTATCTATTAGGACATAGAGTCACCTATTTACAACACACAAAACATAAAGGGAAGGCACACAAAACAAGAGACACTCAAAATAAAAACACGTGTTCACTATAACACTTATGAAACAAAACACAGCTAAAAGATAAAATACACACCTAATATACTATTTACAAACTTCACCCTTGAGGTGAAAAATATGATCATACATGAATTAGCATAAAATATAGTCCACCTTGCATCTTTATCACTTGATAAAGGTAGCCTGTCATGAGGATCATGCTCATCACCAATTATTTACATATGTGTATAGTCAAGAAGATTCTTCGCATTCCTAAAAATGAGATATTTTGATCCTTCATGAATTCTCTTCTCTTCCTTATTCTCTAAGAACATTGAATAGGGATGCAACTACTATCATTTCTATCATATCCATTGAATGCTATCCAATAAATGTAGTTTGGAGTGTATGATAGTCTTATCAACCTATTGTATTCTAAGATATAATGTGATTTATGTTTTAAATCATAAAACTCCTCTTATTCATGATCCAATACCTCTACAAAATATTCAACCTTAGATATATCTCTTGACTATACTTGAGGAACCTCAACTTCTACCTTAAACTCATTATCTATGTTTACAACTTCTTGGACATAAAGTACATCAATCTGTTTCATGATTGTAGGTCCTTTATAAGTATAATGACCTTCATCCTTGTTTTTTATGAAACACCCAACAACCTCATTAGTCTTATTAACAACCTTGACATCAGATAAATAATCTCTTGGAGAAAAAGGAGACTTACCAATCTTGTCAAAGTTTTTTCATATGGCATTGAAACTTTGTCATAGTTCATCTTCATTCATAGCATGGAACTCTTCTCCATGCTTGGTGAGATAATAAAAATCATTTTTTTTAGATTCATTATTCAAATAATATGTAGACTTATTGAGAGGATAAGTATCATTACCAAGTTTATCAAACTCTTGACATATGATATTAAACCTTTGCCATAAGTCATTCTCATTTACCTCATTAGTGTCATAATAAAGGGAAACTTCACCAATGGTATGGATAGATAAGTCATTATTAACACTATGGTGCCTAATTATATTCATCAACTTATCATCATCATACTCATTGATCATGTAGTTACCTTCAGTAGCATGAAAATGTTTGACACTTACCTCAGCTCCTTCAAATGGCTTTTCATGCATGATATAAGTACCAAGGTTAGTTTGCTCAAAGTATGAATAAGGATCATTATCATATGAATCTAAAACATAATAATCCAAAAAAAAATCATGAATTCATTCAAGTTTATAGGCTCCATCATCCACATTAGTTTCCTCATTCTCATAGACAACACAATTCAAGTTGGAACTTATTTCAATGTAGGGCTCATTACGGCATCTAGTAATAGGATAATTTATAATGGTCACCTTGGTCCCATACCTTATCATAAAGTACAATAATTAATAATAAACTAAGAGGTATCCACCTATCTTGTCTGTAAAGTCTCTTGAAAGGCAGATTACAAAGTGAGCTGGGAGGTCAACAACAACTATGTCTTGGAGAATGCAAAAACTAGGACAATCGTGCAAGAAAACCTTAAATTTTTTGATCAATCCTATTGTTTTATAAAGTATAAAATATCATAATATAACTCATTTTTTATGAGACTCATATTTTATGTAAAACTTATTAGCTACAAATTTGGGCATGACTGAAGCAGAAGCTCCAATATCAACTATGCAATTGTGTACCAATTTGTCACCTACTATGAGAGTGAGGTAGAATGGTGGAGGTTTTTAAACATTAGTGGATGGTTAAAAAATGGTATTAGAGACATTTTAAAGGATATCATGACTATTATTTTGAATTGAAGGTGACGGACTAGTAAGAATAGTGGCCATCTACTTTTGTAAGAACTCTTTTTGGCCAAGAATGTGAAGGACATCCCATAAAGAGATAGATGCTTAGATTATTTTAAAATAAGACACTATGTTTATGGAATTATTACTCACATTTTATTGAGTATTTATAAGAAATTAATCTATTAAAAATTTAATAATAGAATCACCTTGAGCAAGCCTTGCCACATTTTGACTTGGAGGAGGTGTAGGTGTGTTTGGAGGTGCCATGCTTTACTACCTTGAAATAAGATTGGATGAGCTTGTATGCATTCTATTATAACTTCCTTGATACTTAATCTTGTCCCTTGTGTTATATTAAATAGAGGCTCCTTTACTGAGTACAAAATTATATTCCACTAATAAGCTGGTGAAGCATTCTCCTTGAGGCTAACATGCCTCATTTGCTTGTATCATTACCTCATCTTCATCTGATAGGAGGGGAATGACTCCTACTTTAGAAAATATATATTTTTATCCACCCTCATTTGCATCCATAAATTATCCTTTTTTTGAATATTCTTCTTTCACCAAGTTAATATACACCGGTACCATCTCCCTTGCAATGGTAGTGAAATTGCGATTGTACACATTGGTAGGCTTGTTAAAGCTAAGCCATCCTTGAGCTCTTCATCTTCCATATTGTTGACCAAATTTATATTGATAAGGATAAGTATTTTGAGAGGCACATTTTTACATGTTTCCTTTCCTTTTTTGATATTCTAAAGCTTAGCATCTTGACTCAAATAAATTAGACCTTGATTGCCAATCAACATCATCTTCTACCTTATTAGGAGCAACTCTAAGCTTGGTATTAACATTGGGAACTTGGGACAAAATTAGGGTATTAAAAAAAATATAGGAAATAAAATGCATATACACCTTAGGAGGTAATTTTTATTACTTGTATTTTCATGTTTTGAGGAGATGTCTAAGATTTCCTCATCCAAGTGGCACAATTGAAACACCTCTAGGTTTTGGGTAGCTTAAGAATGAGGTGAATCTATAGATAGGGATAGATTCTTTTATGTACCACTTATATAACACTATTATAACTATTCTTGTGAGGGAAGACAGAGATATAAAATTGAAATAAAACTATCTTAAAGGAGGTGATACACCAAATTAATTGATGACTGCCTACCAGCTATATGTGACATATGAGAGCAAGGGACTAACTGAACATAAACTTCTCCATTCTAAATCTTCTCACATCAATATTTAATTATGAGGTTTTTATGATTGTTTAGGTTAGGAGGACTAAACAAGAGGCTGAGGATGTCACTATTTGAATATACTAACTCACTCAACCTTGACACACAATATAAAACTTCATAGGACTTGCAAGAAGAAGCTTTCCAACTACAAATATGTGAAAAAATGAGACAACATGCTAAGGAAACAAGAGTTATCACTAAGAAAGATCAATCATCTAACTAAAAGACACTATTAATAATCATGGAAGAGGTAAAAATTAGTATTATTTATTGATTCATGGTATGAAAATGCTTAGGGCTTCACCATACTTAGGTGGAACATGATTTATAAAATCCAAAATGGCTAGTTCTTATAGAACTTGAGAAACATAAGAGAAGAAATAAGTCCAAATGTCATAAGGACACTTGTCAAGATAATAAAATGAGTTACATATTCATGATAATAAGATGTGAAATGAAACATGCATTATTAAGGAGCACAAGTGTCACCCCAAGTCATTAAACTCTTAAAAAGTGGCATAGAAGATCTCATTCTAGCTCAAAAAACTACCTTCATAATTTATCCATATTTGAACATCCAAAAATTGAGTAAGGATAGGTATAATGATTTTAATTAGTGGGAAGGGTTGTATACATGCTCTCCATTCATTGGTTTCATTCTTGGTCATCTAGAATCATCTACAAATGAGCTATCACCATTTGCAGTCTAAGAAAACTCCTCTTTCAGTCACCCCTCACACTTAGCCTCAAAATTGGATATATTTTTCCATGAAAATATATGGGATGGAGTGGATGACACTTGTAAAGAATCTCCATGGACTTATACTACTCAAGAACACCTTAAAAATCCATCCACTTGAAGTTTTTACACTTCTTACCATCATGCTAACTGTGCCAGTTTTGATTGGCTAAGATGAAGCTATTTGATGGGGTACCTAAGAGTTTTTATAAAGTAATAAATTATAATGGGGAGTTAGATTAAGTCTTAATATTTATCTCCATGTGATTGTCATCTTCAAACTCCTAAAATTTTCAAAACACACAAAAAGGTTAAGAAAACACTATTTTTTACCCCATCCATACAATTATGTATAACTAATACTAATGGTAGGGATCTTCACCAAGTCCTCTACAACTTCCAATCATCATTATAGTCCAACAATGCCATTGGGTGCATTATCTCTTTAATATTCTCAAATTGGTCACTAGCAAGAGTTTTACAAGGGTTTAGGCTTGTTTTACCCTCTTAAGATTTGTTCATAAATTTATAAAATTGGAAATTCAAACCATCTTCATAATATCATTGTTAAATACCATTACTAATACATCCAACCTTCTTGTATTTCCATGCAAAACTTTAGAGAAGATATGAGTACTCAAATATGCCCTATCGAGCTCTTTTCTCCATTTACATAGGCCTAAGTTATCCTAAAGTCCAAAAATGACCTTTCCATGGCCTAACCTAAATTAAAATATGTCATAAATATCCAAATTAATCATATAAACATGTTATAACTTGTTATAAAGCTTACCCATATCTGAAAAGGATGTTGACCCCTCATTTGGCTTTTAGGCCTAAACTTTGCCCACTAGGCCTGACTGTAGCTCTTATGGGTTTGGACCACATATTGAATTTCATACTTTATTTATTAGTCTCTCATGTTGGTATACATGGTATAAAAGTTTAAAAAAGTTCCTGAAATGTCTCAATATCTCGTAGTTTATTCTTTTGTCACTCTTTCTCAAACCTGCCATTTTATGCATAAGGGGAAGTACCCTCTATCTAAGACAAAAAAGAGGGTACTTACCCTATTTAATTATATATTTTGAGTGTTTTATATGTTTCTACAATTTATGTATACCATAAAAACCAATTTTGATCCTTTGATCAATCCATTTAACCCCCAAACTCTTTAGATCTCCAAGGTAGACTATTTGAAGGCAAACTATGTAGGGTGTAAGATGTAGATTGTCTTACTTTATTGAGGGTCCTTCTTCATCTATTTTCATGATATTTGTGTATTATGAGGGATATATTTCCATTACCTAAATTATTACCATGATTTTTGACCCATTTTAAACTCTTCAAGTCATACCCTTGAGTTGACTGCTTAAGGTGTAGAATGTATGCAGGGTTCTCGATATGTACTATGTGATGCATCATAAGAGCATTTTATCTACTTGTTTTCATATCATGAGGGTATCATAAATACATAATTATGTTGCAAATTTTAGATTAATGGTTTATATCAGAATCTTAGGAAGATATTTGTGTCATGGTTATTTTTGATGACAAAAGACTTGGGTGCAAACATTAATGACAAAGGCATAGAGATGGATTAAATTGGGTTTGTAAATCTAATATGATTTTACTTATGAATTTTATAAGTAAGGTATCATTGAAAACCTAAATGGGTCTAGATGGATTAAATTAGGTTTGTCAACCTAATGTGCTTTTAGTTATGAAATTTATAATTAAAGCAACACTACAAACCCAAATGGGTTTAGATGGAGTAAATTGGGTTTGTCAACCTAATGTGATTTTACTTATAAAATTTATAAGTAGAAAAACACCACAAACCTAAATGGGTCTAGATGCAGTAAACTAGGTTTGTCAACCTGATATTATTTTACTTATAAACTTTATAAGTAAAGTAACACTACAAACCTAAATGGGTCTAGATGAAGTAACCAACTGTTAAGAACCTGAATGAAGTAGTGAAGGAGTCTTCTCTAAAACCTTGAAGTAACTACCTATCAAGAACCTAAAGGAAATAGTGTTGGAGATCCTAAAGTATGCATTAACAAAAACAAAATGTTTGGTCTCCATGCTTAGTTTATTTTTCACCTTGGCTTAACCATACTACTAGTTTTGGCTATGAACCCTTTGAGACTAACATGTCTACCTTCATGGCATCCCCGTGGGCTGATTACTTGATTTGAAAAATTTTAATATCATTGGATTGGACATGTGTTCCCATTCTATGCTACATATACATTTTATTAAATTTGATCTGTTGATCTCCTTTGGAGTCTTCTATCTTTGACCTTTACTATTGGCCATTGATATTGATCTAGGATTCTCATATTATGATAATTGTTATCTCTACATTGATCCTTGGTTTTCCCCTAGAAAATGAGACAATTGATAACCTCACATGCCTCCTTAGGATCTTTCTATTAATTCTAGTGATTGAGTGCACTCATGTCATGTGTTGACCTCATATATGATCTAGCTCTTTAAATTCTTGACCTCATGTGCACTATCAATCTCCTTAGCATAATTGAATGTGTGCCATTGATATTCCTTATATTTGATATATTATGCACCATTAATTTGGTAATTCACCTATATCATGACACTTGTCACCATCACATTCCTCCTTGAGATCTTCTAACTTTTTGACCTTGATTGCACCATTAGATCTCTACTACATGATCAAACACACACCATTGATCTCCATGGACCCATTGAATTGAGATATCACCCACACATCATTTATTTTTGATTTGATCATGTGAGGTTTTGACATTTGGTATCTTTATGTTCATACTTAGGATCCTTTTAAATATTTTAACCCAAATACTTAGTTCCTATGGCTTAAGTTTGATGTCCTTGAGCATGCCTCACATTGCTTGTTATTTTTGAAGGCTTATATCTGTAGATAGAAAATCCACCAAGACACCAAACTTATAGGGAATAATCATGGTGTGAAAAACATCATTTTTAGAAACTTCATGACCAACTATTGGCTCACAAGATGAACTGGCATGATACACCATGTTTCAAATGAAAAGGTGATAATTGGACACATGGAGCAAAATTATCAATAGGTAGTTCCATTTTACTTTTATTGTTTTATTTACCAATATGAGTTGATCTTAGTACCACACCTATTTACCTATAAAACTGTGTGTCTATAATGAATAGGTATCCACTGTATATTGATGGTCACTAGTCACTTAGTTTCTTTTCATGTCTTTAACATGCATCATGTATTCTAAAGTCTTCTCATTAGATGCCTACATTATGTTTTTTACATTCCTTATAATCTTAATATTTCCCCTTAAGAAATATTATTTTATTTATTAATCACTCCCCTAGGGATTCCATTAATGAGTTGTAGTGTAAGACCATGGATAGGACCTAGACTTACAAATTACCAAAAAATTACATTATCATTCCCTTTTTACCATTGTTTCCACCTCATTAGCGTTATTTTTTTGATTTTAAGTGTAAGACCATGGATAGGACCTGACCTTCCTCAAAAATATTTCCAGTACTCAAGTCACACCAAAGTTACATGTGTCAAATATGAGATAAATTGTGATTGATTATGATTTACACATCATTGACATGTTTCTCAACTTGAATTAGTATGTTTTATGCTTAATTTTATGATATTTAACTTTTATCTTCTTATTTTTTGATTGGATGTAAGAAATCAAACATTTTATATATGTTTTTCATAGTTCCCAACTTAAAATAGTGTGATGTTAGGAATAAATTAAAAAATTGATGTGGAATAATTTCATAGAATCACAATACTAGATATAAATAGAGATGCAAAAAAAACAAAAATAAATATGAAAAAATAAGAGGACAAAATTTAATTTGGTTCACCCAATGTGGGATACATCCACCATGAAACACTTCCTCATATTTTTTACAAACCACTCTTAGATCAGTGTTCTCACAATTAAAATGCATAAATATTATTTGGAGCTACACTCAACAAGCCCTCCTATATTCAAATCTAAATTCAAACACTTTATTTTTCCTTATTAAACCCTTGTTATCATGATGTATTGCCTATGAAATATCCATCAATACATAATACATTAACAAAGTGGTATTACAAAACAATGGGTACCAAAACCATGGGCAAAATCAAGCCAAAATGGTTTCCCATTAAAAGGGGTCCAAATAATTTTTTGAGGGATACCACCCCCAAACCTTAGTGACAAAAGCATATAGAGTGTATAGTACATTTAAATGTAAAATATTTGAAATACATTGTAATTAATAAATAGGCTCCACAACACAACAATCTCCCACTTGGAGACTAATTTCCTCTTAGAAAGATTCTCAACCCTTCACTATCAACCATGAAGGCCAACAGAAACTAAACAAAACTTTAGTTTCTCCCTTGTGACTGCATTGGTCATCATGTTTGTATGATTCTAAAAAGTATGAATCTTATTTAGCTTTAACTTATTTTCCTCCAAAGCTGTCCTAATGAAATGGTACCTTAACTATATATGCTTCATCCTAGAGTGGAAAGTAGAGTTCTTTTCTAGATGTTTAACACTCTAACTATCACTATATAGATTCCCTTCCTCCTACTTATGCCCAACATTTTCAAGAAATTGTTGTAACCAAATCATTTATTTTCTTGCCTCTATGGCAAAAACATACTCAACCTTCATGGTTGATAAAGCCACAAGTTTTTGTAGTCATGAAATCTAGCTCACTGTTGTGTCACCTATAGTAAATACATATCCTATTGTACTCCTCCTGCTATCTAAATATCCAACCATGTTAAAATCTACATAGCCATGCAAAGTGGTGTCCAATCTACCATATCTTATAACTTCCCCTATGGTCCCTCTTAAATACCAAAGGATCAACTTCACTACCTTCCAGTGTTCTCTACCTGGATCACTCATGTACCTACATGTTGCTCCCACTACATGCACAATATTTGGCCTAGTACACATCATGAAATACATCAATCTACCAATAGATGATAAGTAAGGTACATGTGACATCCAGACTCTCTTCCTCTATCTTGGGACACTACTCCTTTGATAACTTGAAATGGCCTGCCAAAGGAGTCCTAACCGGTTTAACATCCTACATACTAAACCTCTCCAAGACCTTTTTGATGTAATCTTCCTAGGATAAATTTAGATTGTGTTCCTTCCTATTCTAAGTTATTCTCATAGCAAGGATTTCTTTTGTTGCTCCCAAATCCTTCATAGCAAAGGAATTATTAAGTTGTTCCTTGTGTACCTTTATTTCCTGCATGTTCTTACCTATAACTAACATATCATCCACATATAAATAAAGGATAATGCAATCACCATCATCAAATTTATTGATATATACATAATGGCTTGGCCTAAAAACCTAGTGAGAACAACATATAGAGTGTACAACACATTTAAATGTACAATATTTGAAATACATTGTAATTAAGAAATATGCTCCACAACACAACATGTGATTACTTTAAGAACCATTTTTTCCATTTTTTTAATGTTTTATACTTCTTAATGTGATATAGTATGATGGATTGCCTTAATTTATTTTTATTTATACCATTTTCTTTTCATGTGTTTTCCATTTTATTAATGTTATCATACTTCCCAATGTGATTGATTTTACTTGTTTTAATTTGGTTCACAATCTTTTCAATGGTTTAAACACATTTTGCCTCTTTTACCATCTTGTTTGGTTTCTTATACTTAGTCATTTTTTTATTACACATTTCCCAACATGAAATATTGTGTAGTATATTTTATTTCTTATACTTTAAAAAAAAAATTGCCTATTTATTTTTAACCATGTTTGTGTTCTACATCATGCTATAAAAGAAAACACACCTCATATATTTCCTATAGTATATAAAACAAAGAAAATAACATATGATATAAATAAATATACCTATGCATAGATAAACACAACCAAACATACAATCACATAAGATCAACATCCAAATATCAAAATTAGATGTCTATATATATCATGTGTTTTTGATACAAAGTAAAAAAAAATACATGGCTCCATCTCTATGGTTGGGCCCCATCCTATCTATCTCATGGTTTAGCCATGCTACCCATAGATGCCTTGGTCTGAATCCTTCACACTAAATTCTATAAATATTTTATTCAAGATATTAGTATTGATACTTACCCCTATAGGTGTGCCACTTTGGCATGTACCAATCCCAATTGCACTATGGTAGCTAGATGTGTATCTCTCTCTAGAAATAGAGCTTAACATGCCTAGGCCTCTTTTATACTCACCCATTATAGTGGTTTCATATTCTCTTTATGTGCTTGTGACCATATTTCAACCTCCCCTACTAATATGAACTAGATTTATTGAGTTGGGGTATATGGTATCATGAGATTCTCTAGTGTAGTCGAGTCAAATGGTGACAATGCCTCATCTAGGACATCATGGAGTGCTCCCCTCACTAGGGTCCCCATTTGATCTCCTCTTCCTCTGTAGGATCTAAAAAATTCTAAATAGATAGATGTTATATCATAAATATATCTCAAGAATTATCTATCTATAATCTATCAAATCAAATTGTATACAACTAATATTCTAAATTCAAAGCTAAACTAATATTCAATCACATAATACCTATCCCAGTGTCACCAATAACTATCTTTACATAAATTATCTCATCAAGTATGATATTTCCATCAACCCATCCTCTAAGCACCTCATCTGTGGGATGACTCCTAACCAATGTAAATCCTAGAGTTACCACTTGTGCCCATTTCAATCCTTGCCTTAGTGGTGCCTCTATTGTCCAGCTTTGCCCTAGCTTGACTGATGGATCATCTTATATGACTATCCTTTGTGTTCTCTCTTATCATTGGTGTATTTATAGGTGATGTACCTAATGTGCTCATGTCTCTACCTATTTTAGTGCCAATTGTGGTACCTCCTTCACTCTTTCATCCACATCCATATCCTCTCTAGTTGCCTCCCATGATGAATGATTTGTCCATGACCTCTCTCACCATGGTTTGAGCTCTAGCTTCATGACTAGTGGTCCTCCCACTCCTCTCCCCATTGGTTCTCATGTATATCTATCCTAAAATGTGGGTACTACTATAGGTTCCACTAGGTGAGGGAGTCTAAACTACCCTAGTATGCATGTCACAAGATGTGACTCTACCTACCATGTGTAGTGGCCCATGATCTAATACTAGCTAACACTACCTTTAATATCCTCTAACTCATCCATACTATAGTGATGTGTGAATATGTATAAGGAGGTGGAAAAAAATTCTAATTTGGTTAAGTCATGAAGAATTAAGGTTGATTATCCATTTGAAAATTTTTGTTTTTACATTTTGATCATTTGGGAGATAGTATAAGCTTACATAATGTTCATTTATTCCTCTTGTTTGACCATATATAGTGATGGTTCATGTGGCATAAATCTTGTCTCTTGATCCTATCTCCAATGTGCAGCCTGAGGTAACTAATCATCAACCACATGGGGCAACCTAGTTAGTCAGCACATCAAAAACCTATCATAGATCTAGGAGCTTAGTAACACCATTAGTCCCATCATCTTCTACCCTATGGATAAAATCCTATACATGTCATGCATTAGATGTACCCAGACGAAAAATCCTAAGTTATATAATACCCCCTAATTCAAAATAGACCTACATAAGGCTATCATATACATAGGTACCTTCCGATTTGACTTGTGACACAACACTCATGTTGTCAAAAGCCCCATCATATATTTTCAAATGTCTATATTTTATGCTATATAGACATTGAAAAAGCTTACCCTTATCACTAGGTAAATCCTATTCGAGCCCATTACCCACATGGCTAAGGCTTACCTCTCCTCCTACCCATATGGTACCCCTATGTCTATCAATGTCCCTCTTATTAGTAATCCAAACAATGAATGGACATCCTATATGGTGATACCCACCTCCATGGTATCCCCATCCACCTTCTATTTGAATGTGTAGGTCAAGCATTTTGGGGTTCCCAAGAACATGACCACTAGATCTATGCTCAATGACATGCATCACATCTCCATGATACCTCCTAATATTATCATCACCAACTTAGCATGATCCTCATCTATTAGGTGATCTAGTAAGAACATGACCACCAGATATATGCTCACGTCCATTAATCTCCAAAATATTAGATGCCCCTATAATCATAAAATAAAATATGCATTAGACTTCCATGTCATTTATATTCAAAATACATTCTTTTTAAATTTTAACAAAAACTATCTTAATTTTCCATATTCTATTCATTTTTTGTTGATTTGAACTATTCTTAGTCTTCTTGGCTATTTCAATACTTAATCAAGCATTCTAGGCCTTTCTAGACCTCTTTTGACTTATTTCATGCATTTTTGTACTATTTAGGCACTTACTCAACCCTCAATTGACCAAATAGTACCTATTCTGACCATGTTGACTAGACAAACTGAGTCAATCCTTTCATTTTCCCCCTTAGCACCCTGTCAACAAAACTAATTGCAAACAACTAAGTTGGTAGATAGGTACCAAGTCAACAGTCTACTCTAACATACTAGGTCGACCCATACATATAGGGTCAACCCTGTGGCATGTCCCAACATTTTCTACTAGGTTGACTAGGTTGACCTAGTATAGTTTGACCCTACAAACACTTTGACCAAGTGTCTCCCTAATTTTTATCCCCTATTTTATTGATCCCATCCAACCCATTTCCCCATTTGACCTTTAGTTTACGTAACATCTTTCAGAGGTAGATTCTAGTTTATATATTTGGTTTAAAATTAAAATTACTATAAAAAAACTTAATTTCAACCAAAACATTCAAAATAGAGTTAAAATTCTCAATTTCCTACCTTTACGACACCCTCTATAGTCTCTAGGTCTTCTCCTCACCTCATTTGTCATCTCCTCACCATGCTCACTTTCTAGGTTCTTATTAGTTCCTTTATATCTATAATTTTTTCAAACATAAATGATTTCTTTTTCCTCCTTTTTATCCTTCTGGTCATATTACTTTACACTTCAAAAATTTACTCTCAAATTCCTTGTTTTGCCCATATGGTTTTTCTACTAACTCTTTTTCCAAACTGTAAAAAGTTTTGGAATCTAGATTTTGTAGAGAATTTTTATAACTATCATATGTATATATTGAAAAAACTTTGATTTTTTGCTCTTTTTACAATAATCTCTATAGGTCTGAATAATGTTATTTACATTGGATGCCTTTATAATTCATGAATCTCCATATTTATCTACGACATTAAGGTAAGTAAAGGTACGTGTCTCCATCTTTTCCCAAAGCACCATCCCCTGTTACACTCACATGACATGTGATGTACTTCATATGGGGCATATGTATACACAATATTTTCAAACTTTTATGATTTACTAATATTTTGTATCTTATAGGAACCTATCGAGTCTCAACCTGTCTGAGTGCATGCCTTAGGTGGTGCACCAAGAAAAGGGTAGGTAGACCGTTGGTGACTCACAAGATTGTTGTCCCTTTTGCCATTTTTTATCCACACTCTAGTCTCCTAAAAACCATTTTTCTTAGGCTTAGTCTCCTATTTACACCTTATTCTAGTCACTTGCATCCTTCCCTAGTATTTTTACTACGTCATCTATCCTTTCAGTAGCCTCATTCCATTTTCACCTAATTCACAACTAGGTTGGTTGGGTTAACCTAGTTTATTTTGTGTTTTACCCACCCAACTGACCTATTACACATTTTAACACTTTTAAAACATACTAGTCACCCCTATTGACTAAAAAAGTTTATAGGTTAGCTTATCATAAATATACACCTTCATTTCAATTATTATTGAGAGAGAATAAGAGAAGAGAATATATGTGCAAACAAGAAAGTATACACATCTACTAATTGACCATTCTACTTGGGGAGAAAGGTTAGGGTTTCATACTTTCTTTGGACATATGGAACTTGTCTTATGGATAAGTATTTTGGATGCATGGATAGGTTTTGTAGCCTCAAGCTGATTTGTTTTATCATCCTTACATACCACAACAAACTCTTGTGAATCACCTTGGCCAAGGGAGAGATTGAGGCTCTATGGTTTTGTCTTAAAAGGTAAGCATTCCTAGCTTTGTTCCTCCTTTGTAAGAGTAGATAGATAATGCATATGTATTTCTCTCCCATGTATTAGGATTTTGTATAGATTGACATGAGTATATGTCTCCTATACATATTTACTTTTGTTGTTTATTACCCCCACTTTGTGCCACAAGATTTGGTGAGCACTAATGATGAGTTTTAATTTACTTGTTTATTAGTTTAGTGAAATGAAGACTTAGGACCCCCTTAGGGTTGTTGTGTGATTTTGCTTAAACTAGAAGCTTTGGAACCCTTCTTAACAAGGTTATTATGATAAAATATCCCCTAATCAGGTCTAGTGGATCCCCATCTTG
Source organism: Torreya grandis (assembly GCA_037957365.1). Lineage (NCBI taxonomy): Eukaryota > Viridiplantae > Streptophyta > Pinopsida > Cupressales > Taxaceae > Torreya > Torreya grandis. Next base: position 3,653,890 of record JARHVA010000892.1, on the reverse strand, counting down.
GTCATGTTATTGATTATCTAATGTATCCCTAATCGAAAGTCTAAGTAAGATCAATCTTCTCTGAGCTAGGATTGATTTATAATCTATTATATTTATGATTACATACAATGTGTGAATGAAAATCTTAAGTATTTCTATTAGAATACCAATAAATGTGAATGAAAACATAAGTTCAGGTGTGGGAAACATTTTTTCCTTCTAACATGGTGATTAGGTTTAATATGTCACACATGGATACATTAACATGCCACACAAATGAAAAAATGGATAATAATTATTTTTAGGCTTGTTGAGTGTACTAGTGAGAACATTTTATTGTTGACTAGAAGGAGCAATCAAAGTCATCCTATAAAATAGGAGTTTGTAAAGAATATCCACTATTATAGGGTAAATTTGAATGTTCTTGGTAGTGAATTAAAACCTTTAAGGATTCCATAAATATACCAATGTTGTGTAAGGAAATAGAAATGTGAAACATATATGAAGCACACAATGACATGATTTATGAAAATGTATAGTGTTTCCATTAAAATAATAATAAATTTGGATTTAGAGAAGAATGAAAAGTGGAAAACATTTTGGGTTTCATTATGGGTAACATTTAATCCCTCCAACATGGAAATTATTTATGTATTAATGAGATAATTATCTTCCAACATGGCCATGGACTTCAAAAAACTATATTGGTCGATACAAAAAGAATAACATTTACCACCCTATTAATGAAAAAAAAACAAAACATTATTGTGTGTTCATTTATGGGAAACACATTTGTGAAAATGATTTCATCCCTCCATTCTATCGACGTAAATTATGTTGTGTAACATGACATGGTCTAGAAATTTAAGGTAGGTTCCATCTATTTTTGGGTGAGGAGTAACATGAAAAGATAAGGAGAGATTTTTATTGGTGTAACCTTTCATTACTATGTTAATATAGTAGTAAACATTCACTCATATTTGAAGACACAAAAAAATTGAACAAAGAAAGCACATGGAAAAGGCACAAAAACCATTAAATCTATGTGACAATATTATTAACCAAGAATGTTTGTGGTACATAGGGCAGTAATAATTTGTTAAATAATGGATAAAATCCCATCTAACCATGTGTAAAATGGTGGTGGATTACACATTAATGAGCCACCAATTTTCCATCCTAAGTTCAAATTGAATAAATAACACAATAGAGTGAATGAAAAACACGTGAATAACATCAATGCCTATGAACTAGGAATTTGACTCAAGAGAGGTGACTAGTATTGTGTTAGTCCCAAAATGAAAACAAATTGATAAAAACACCCTAACTAGCATACATCCTTAGGCCTAGTTACTAGGGTGATCTTAATAACAAAAATAAATGAAAAGCACAACTAAAAAGTAAAGAAAAAAAAGAATATTTCACCTTCCTTAGATGCTCAAAATACTTGTTGTAGTGGCTTTCTCTTATTTTTCTCATGAAGTCTTCATCAAAAGAGGCTTGGCTATCTCCTCTTCTCCTTGGCACCTTGTGGATTTGGATTGGCTTGGCTTGGATCAATATTTGGACAATATAACACTAATTACAATGGCTTTTAGAATTATTTGTATATTATAACTTTGAATTATCCAGTCTTCTTGAAGATATTTTAGGATAATAACTTTGCACCAAAATATCTTGGAAATGATGTTCATGGCCTCTCTATTTATAGATTTTTGCAAATGGCTAGAGTCAAACTGAACCATCCATCTCAAGATTGAGATGTGTGGATAATGATTAATCCAATCATGTAATTAAAATCCATGAATAGTTTCATCAATATTTATAATAGAGGGGAATTGAATAGTCATGGAAGGGCTTTAATGAGGCATGGGAGGTAGGAATCTTGATATTTGTGGCATTTATGGCCTAGGGATGTTTTCCCAAGAAATGAGGTCACCTAATGATGTAGATATTCAATATTAATTTCAAAAAATAATTATTCAATAAGTTTCCATGGAATTATTAATTAGTCTCTAATTTTTAAAATTAACTCTTAAGCATGATTAAGCACTTTGTGCACAAATTACTCAAATTGAGTAGAATGCCTTGTTATTGGTCCAAAATTTGACTAGATTAGAATTGGAATTAAATTTTAGATGTGTTGGATCAATTATCCCATTTAGGATGTTGTCAATACAAAATAATAAAGGCACGTGTCTTGTGTAAGAGATTTGATAGAAAAGAGCAATCCAGAGCATCTAGGTGCAAAATTGGTATTTTGACTTGAAATGATTTGATCAAAGTTAGTTGGCCCATAAATTGCTTTGTCCCATTTAGTGATACCATACCCAAAATCAGCACTTGAATATATCAATTTAAACTTATTTAATGTGTTTTTTAGCAAAATTGTGCATTTTTGGTCAAAACCCTGATTATAGGTTATTGGTGGCCAATTTTAGGTGTCTACAATGCCAATCTATTAACATACCAATAAATGTTTAGTTAGATTTGAATTCATGTAAAAAGAATATGAACAAAGAAGACATGTAACAAATAACATGAACATATAATGCAAAATAACAATAACATCCATATGAAAACACAATAAACATAGTTGTGGTTTTAGTTACAAGTAACAACCTTACATAAAACCTTTCATCCCTCCATTCTACTAACTAAATTTCTTCTATGTAACATGGCATGGTTAAGAAATTTATTTGTATTCAATTTTTTGACATTTCTATACATCTTTCATGTCAATAACCTAATTTTTATTTTGAAAATTTAAATTTCAATGGTCTATGAATGGTAAGGCTTAGAATTTCATTAATTTTTGAAGGTGACACATATTAAAGGAGGTAGGTGGAGTTAGATGTTGGAGCCAATTGTTTTAATTTTTAATAGGATAAGATATAATAAAATTTAAGTGGACCAATTAAAATATTATAAATCCCAATAATTTTTATATTTTCTATTTTATAACTTATAATTAGGAGTCCTAAAGTGAATTTGAGGGACTCATATTTTTTTGAATTTGATGTTTTTAAAATGTTTACACCTTTAAAATATTGATAAAGGATGTAATTTTATAAAATTTCTATTATTTTTTGAAAAATATATTCATTTTTATGAATATCATATTCAGTTTCTATAAAATGATTTGGATTTTATTTATAATTGCAATGCAAATCTATTTTGGATATGTACATGTAGTTTTATAGAAAGGTTTTTATTATTAATATTATTTATTCAAAAAATTAAAGGACATTTGTTAAATTTTTAATTAACTTTTATAAAAACTATACAACCCATAGTACATAATCAAATAAAGATCAATATATTATAACCAAGGAAAGGGGTCACAACTATTGGACCCCCCAACTATTGGTCCCCTTATGTTAGTATATATTTCATTAAAAAGGCTTGATATTAAAAATTGAAACTAAAACATCTTGAACTACCTACCCTATGAGAGTGTTATTGGGAAAAGAAGAAAAAAAGATGTGCACATTACATTTACAAATGTCCTTTTAATGGGGATCATTAAAAAATTAAAATTCCTTAATGATTGTTTATAATAAATGAAACCTATAGAATATGTTCAAAAACACCAAAAAAATTTGGGAATATGAGTCAACATGTAGAAGTGAAGCTAAACATATACTTTGTGAAGTTGATGTCAATAATGGAACTAATGAATGCAAGAGTGAAGCTCCACCCACTGGTCAAAGAAGTTGTACAAGGTTATCCAACTATTCAGTGGATAATATTTTATGAGAAACATTAATGCATTAATTATCATAAGTCAAGGTTAATTAGAAGAATTATTTTAATGGAATTCAACTCACCATCTAGGTACCTTCCAAAACCAATGACTCAATTTCCAAATTAAAATAAAAACTGGTAAACACTAAGCACAATGTTGGTGTGTTAAAGAAAATAGGGATAGCTAATAACCAAATGGGAATCTTATTGATGAATTTAGAGAGGGGATACATAAGTACACAAACATAAAGTACAAAATACTTTGGACTGAGTTCATGAGTGCATATTTTTAAAGTCATGTTTGGTCATTAGTTCAATTGGGGTCACATTATTACTTCTAATGATAATGGTTTAAATATTGTATTTGTTTTAACCCTACAATCTAAAATCCTCTTGAAATATATTCTCAATATGTAGTTTTATTGTGTGGGGAAGTGTAACCCATTCTAAGAGATTTGTTGTGACATTATAATTATTTTGTTTAATATTTTTTCATTTTTTATTGAGAAGGTTGTAATGAAATGATATAATTTTAGAACTTTAATTAATTGACCTGTAAATGTAAATCCACCCCACCAAAACACCATATTGTGGTACCTACTATTTTTAGAAGAATTTTATATATTTTTAATAAAAATTATGGCATGGAGATGTAATAGTTAGTTGAATTGAGATCAATTAGATTTTAAATGTAAATCCACATTAAAACACGAAAAATGGATGTTTGGTAAGGTACTTACAATTATTAATTTTATATTATTTTTAGAGGTGTATTATAATTTTTATTAAGTGAGTTATTTTATTTTTTAATTTTAATATATTACATAATAAATATTATATCCCATCATCTTATGAAACTAATTAAAACCTTTTCAATGATTATTATATATTATAAACTTTAGAATGTAATTTAAATTTTCTTTTTAATTTTATTTAATTTAATGGTCCCTGGATTAAGATTCTAAGTATTTTTAAAAAATGAATCAAGACTATTAGTGACACCTTATATATGGTTTCTCAAAGATAGATCTCATGGGACATAATTAAAAATAAATACCAACTTAAGAAGGAGGATACATAGTCTATTTCTAAAATTCATAACTCCATACATGATGTTTGTCTTTGAAGGATTGGTGTATCTTCTAGAGTCTTGGAAAGACATGAATTGGCATATTGATACTCTTTTCTTCAATTAAAAAACTGTACATTGGGTATCATGTTCTTTCCCCTTGTCATATTATAGTGAACCCTCAACCACCATTTGAAGTTAAGGTCCCTAGATTTTATTTGTGCTCGAATGTTTTCAAATCTATGGAAAGCCAACATTGATTAAAAAAATCATTTTATTTGGTTTATTCTCTAATAGGGTCTACTAGTTGGAGATCAACCCAAGCACATGTGGATATCAAATCCCACCCTTGCTTGTCATTAGGGTGAAACCTTTAAAAACTTATTTTGGTTTTCCCCCATGCTTTGTCTACCTAGAAATGGATTCATACCCTTTTTCAACCTTTTATTCTAAAATTATTTACTAAAAAATGGTTATTCTTAGGGACTCAACCATGCTAATTTAAAGATACAATGCTTTTTAATATATATTTTGTGTTGATATTATTGTTCATATATGGAAAGAAATAAATCATGCAATTTTTGATAATAAAGTTTTGGAAAGATATTTTTCAATGACTAATAAATTTAATGTTTTATCCAATGTTTTGATCTAGATCTAGGTCTAGGTAGAGAAGTGTTGCTTGGAGGTGGAACACTTCCATACTCTTTTGGATCACTATGAAGTGATTCATGTGCTATTAATCATGCACCTCTTAATCCTCCCTAATACTACTCCCCTTACTAGGGCTAGGTCCAGGGTTTTTATCATCTCCACTCTAGGAACAAGTGGATCTATTCTCCCTATTCCTATTGGGCTTCAACTCCCCATAATGGTGGCATGTTTGACTATCATGGAAGCAACTAGGGTGTTCCTCCTTAGGATAAGGTTCCATGGTTAGATATTTACATTTATACTTATTAGTATATTGGGTGAACTAAATAAGGGAAGCATAATAATGTGTGGGAGCATATTATTCACACAATAGACCCTTCACATGCAAATGGTTTGGGGAGCATTTCCCCTCCTCTGCCTTCTTCATCCATCATGTTTACCATTGTTTCTTAGTTTACTTATTATTTATGGTTGGTGATCCTTAGTCTTATCACCCATTTTTTATTTAACCAAACTTTTATTATGACTATAACTATTATACAACATTAATTTTTGTCATTGATTTGGTGATGTAATTTCTACTTTGGCTCGAGGCTTTCTCTAGATCATTCTGAATCAATTTATAAGGTGTGATTCCCTCCACCTTTTTTTGTAAAATTAATGTTTTACTATTATGTTTCATTAATAAAAATGTGATTTTCAATAAAAATATATAAAAACCTCCACATTTTTTGTAAAAATAATGTTTTAATATTATGTTTCATTAATACAATTGTGTTTTTCAATAAAAAATTATATAAAAACTTTCAATTTAAATAAAATAAATAGTTTATTTGACTTTTTTTTAAAAAAATTATTAGCAGATCTATCTTTAAATATCTAAGAAAATAATGATTGACCATTTAAAACTTTATATATTTAATTTTATATATTTTGGGTCAGAAAATAAAATTATCTATTTAAAACTAGAAAAAAGATGAAGGAAGAAGAATTTGTAATAAAAAATAAAAATATATATATTGATTCCTTTAAGCACATTATTAGGTAGGGAATACTATGTTGTTTATTTTCATCTATATTAAGTAAGGTATGATGTAGTTTTGATTAGTTAAAGGTATATTAAAATCTTAAAAGTAGGAGAATATATTATTTGAATATTTGTAAATTTTAATGTTAGTGATATTATGTCAAAATCTCTTTTAATAAGAATTATTTGCTTGTGTTTTTATTTTATATTATTGTTTATGTTAGTTAAATACCTATCACATGGCAAGGATTTTTAATAATTAGGTTTTGTTTAGTCAATAATGCCTCTCAAGACCTTTACTATAAATGTAGTTTATGTGTCACTATTTCATGTTTATTAAATAGATATTTTAAAATAGTTTTGTGTACATAATATAATTAAATAATGATTTATCCTTAACTTTATGGTTTTGTAATTTAACATAAAATAAGAATTAAGTAGTTTAATGTAAATAATTTTATGCATGATATAATGGTTTCTGATTTGGATATTAATAGAGTCAATTGCATATCACATAATAGGTTAAATTTGACCCAATAATGTTTTTATAATTAATAATAATAAACTTTATTTTCATAATTAAAAATTAAACATCCTAACAATTTGATGAAATGATCTACACATTGCAAAATTGGGAAGTAGACTAGAAAAATCTATCCAAACACTGAGTTTTATTTTTATGAAATAGAGCTATATTACTCATAAAAATATATTTTTAAATCACACTACATCAAAGCCAAATTAGGATACATAGGATCCTAGGAAACAAAACTAAAAATAGTCTAGATAAGATATCTAAAAGTAAATAAAAATAAGCAACCATAGAAAATAGACTAATGATAAGTGGATCATTGTCATTCATATTTCCATAAATAACATATATAATTTATTCCCCTTCATGAAAAAATCAAATCCAATGTTTAGATTATTCACTACTTGTATAACTGTATTAGTTCCTTCTTGGTTGCCTTGTGAATCTAATATCATACACAAAATTTTCAATTATAAACATGTAAATGTTTTTTTATTAAGGTGAAGGTGCTTAAATATCATATTACACACAATGAGAATCCCAATTATCATGTCATGCAAGTGGATATGAATTACTTTTTGGAGGAGGCTGTGTAACTTGGTTATGAGAGTGGTAGAGAGTGGCTTTGTTACTGGCCTCCGCTTAGGTTGGCCTCCCTTGTGTGTGAAAAGGGAGGGACAAGAATAATATTTCCTAAAACATCACCCCAATAATACAAAAGGGTTTGAATATGGGATACCTCCAAGGCCACCTTATTGGCATGCACTTAAATCTACATAAATAAATTATAAATAACCATGGCTTTGTTATAAGCAAAAGACTAGGCATAAATAGTATAGTTAGAAAATAAATATCCATTTATTTATCTCTAAATAAAGTAAAAAAAATTCACTATAAAAGTATACCAAATCCATCTATAAATTTTAAGAATCATTGACCAATCCCACAAGGAAACATTCTTCTATATGAAGGGATCCAAATTAAAGGGTTTGAAGAATTCATAGATCCATGTCCAGGATATTTGTTATTTTTTTTCAAAACCAAAACAAATGTATAAAATTATTGAAGTGACAAAAAAATGGAAACATGGGATGAGTAACCCATAAATTAACAAAGTGACAACCAAGGGGAATCCCTTAATAACTCAAGCACCATGTAATGTGTGTGAGCATAGGCTTAAGATTATCTTTCTAAACTATTTGAAAATTCCTACCCAAGTGTGGGAAATAAATTAAAGAGATAAAAAAACATTAAGCTTTTTAACTAAGGGTAATTAAGGTGACATATATTCACATCCGTTTCTAAGAGTATAGTGTTGAAAAGAATCTTCAAGATACCACTTCAAATATTTACATAGTTATTTATCAAAGTTAATTGTAATTTTATGAGGCAAATATTTTGGGATAACCTTAATAATATTATAATATCACTCTTCTCATCCTTTTTTAAACAAAAATTGGCCTGAACTTCTAGCCAAGAAAGCCAAATTCTAGTCAGCTTGTATAAAATATCTTGCACTATGTTCAATCCTTATCTAAATATTTTGAGTGCATGCACCCATAAAACTTCTACAAGAGGAACTTTATGAAAATGAAACCACCATAATGGATGTTGATTATAAAATAGTTTGTCTCTATACTCAATCTAGTATATATATACCAAGGTTTACTTTTTTCCCATGCTTGCAAGATACTTTTAACAATAAATGACAAGACCATTTTGATAGGATCCCAAAGGATAACAAGTTTTTTAAATCCTAAAACTTATAGATCATTCATCCATAAGGAGATCCTTTAGTAATACCATTTTAAGTAAGACTTATCATTCCTATTTCTATTTAATACCCCAAATGAACCATTTGGCACACGTGTATAATTTATAATAGACCCATCTCGTAAACCTCTTTTAGAAGACAAAAAAAACTCCCAAGATACCCAATGGAAACCTTTCCTATATTCATATATTTATTAATTAAAGTATCTAAGTAAATTATCTAATGTTTGGTAGGAGGATTTAAAATAATCCCAACTAGAATAATAGTAAGCATGAGTTATAGTGAGCATTTTGGAATATATTTGAAAATCCCCTACCAAGGAAAGTGTTTTATTTATCTGATGAGTGAGTTTTTATCTAATTTATCAATAACATACTACCACATATGGGAGGGGGTAGCTTGACCAATAAATCATAAGATTTCACTATGTTGAATCCCTCATTCATACTTTTTTAACCAACAATTTCAAGCAAAAAATGATTATATATAACATTAAGTCTTCATCCAATCAATATTTCATTGAAAAGAGAGGAAAAAAATCTAACTGCATTGCATAATATTATTGATATTATCCTCTTTCTCAAAATAATTATAATGGAATCATAAGAAAAGTTACATTGACTAACTTAGTAGGCTCATCAAGGGTCAGGGAAATGCCTTTAGCTAAACTCTAACTTATAATATTGGTCAAAATATATACAAATCCTTTATCACATAAATTGATGGAGCTAATGAGTCTATGAATGGGATAGGATTAACCACCACCTATCCTCTCTCAAAATAATTGTATTTATATGAGGGTCTAATCAAATAGATCCCTAGGTGTACATAATTCATTTAGTTAATGACCAATGAAGAATGCAAACCAATCGAGAGGGTTATTTATGGAAAATTTTCCATAAGGGAACATTCCAAAGCCTATGTCTATGGTATAATGAAATAACACTTAATAAATCTCTTTGTGGATCTTAAGCTATGAAATTAAAAATACAAGTATTATCATTTATACAAAGATATGCTTCTAAGTAATGTAAATAAAATAAAGGGTAAGGTTCAATGATAATCTAAATGGGAGCCCATGAACCTAAGGTTAAATATGGAAAGTCTAGAAATCATGTGCCTATCCCAATATAGTTTTGGAGATAGAGAGACTAGACAAGCATACACACATAATAATTTACTAAGCAACAAGCAATCTGTACTACTAAATAACAAATGAAATAGTATAAGGTTATAATAATATCCTCCTTGGCTTAAATGGAGTTTAAAAATAGAATTTTGTGGGTTAAAGACTTTAATTGTATAAAATACCTAAGGATCCTTCCTCCAAGTGTAATTAGGTAATAAGTGTGAGTGAAATAGATGTATATGGGTATGGTATAACTAAAATATAACCTTTATAAATATTTTTATATTGACCAAACCTAAACTGTAAATTTGGATGATAATTTTGGCCTAGTTTAAGTCGTAATAAGAATGTTAGATACCATAAAAATGTGTTGGCCAGGCCGAACTAGTGAAAATGATAGAAATTTATCTCAAAACTACATTGATTTGGTTGATCCAATATAGAAGGAAAGGTACTGAATAGATTAATTTGACTTGAAAAAGTAGTGGGACATGAAGGAATCTATAAAAATTGACTAAAGGTAACATGGGAGATACTAATAAAATTTTAATATAGAGAATGTTGTTTAATAATGGAATTATGTAAACATGGTAATACAAAAACATATCTTGCAAATATCCATGAGCCTTATCTAACCCCTATTTTGTTGCACGCTTTAAGGTGTGCACTTAGGGATATTGATGCTTGATAAGTTGTTATAAGAGAAAAAATCAATAAATATTAAAGTAAAAATAATATGTGAATATTTATGCCCCATATGAAGCTCATCATGTGTCACAATAGTGTAATGTGTTTTGGTGCTTTGGTAAATAAAATAGAAACACAAACATGCAGTAAATGTTAAAATCACTAAAAAGTACAATGATCATAAATAAATTAAAATAATTACCTTCACTTACATTACTAATTTTAGAGGATATTGTATGTGTATCAAGTTATGTAAGGTTTCCAATGTTCAGAATAAATGTTGAACCTAAAAAATATGAAAAAATCCATTTTTTTGAAAAATATTTTGTTAGTACCTAAACATTTTCTATCTTGCCAAGGTTTTAAGGATTCTTTTGGTTCACAGGGAGCACAAAAAAAAGATATGGGATAAAAATAAAATCTATATGTAAATAAATGAAGGCTATAAAATTATAAATTTGTTATGTCAATGTAGTGTGATGAGTGCCGTATTCATTTCTAGCAAATATGTGTACATGCATGGTAAAAAGAAACAAGAGCTTTAAAATGAAAAATATCATCTTAATTAAGTAGAAACAAACACAATATGGAAACTAAAAATAAACTAAATAATGTAAAGCACACCAAAATAATCATGAAGTATGTAAAACATTATAAAAGTATAACAAATGCGTAAATCAAAATGTAAGACACATCAAGTCAAAAAAGTGAAGCATAATGAAAAACATGAAAAATGAAAAATGAAAATGAATGTAAAACACACCCCAAATGTCATGACATATGTAAAACATTGTAAGTTCGTAAAAAAAATGTAATATCATGTTAAACAATCATGTCAAGTAAAACATGAAAAAATAAGAAAGGTTCAAACAATTTTAAGTGTAAATTCAAATGAAAGAAAAGTGAAGTCAACTATGTCAAACATAAATAAAAACACAAAAACATGAAAATATTAATATTCTATGTAAAATAATTGAATTTCACCAAATCAAACAAGAAAAAAAAAACCCTCAAAATGATAGTGTCAAAATTAGTGCTTATGGTAGAGTGTAATATAGGAAAAAAAACCCATCTAAATCCATAAATGAATATGAAATGGTGTGGTGAGAAAAAATATGAAAAGTGTTTGTAAGGAAGGCTTGATCCTATCCAAGGTCTTACAATACAACTCACAAAATAAATTCCCTAAGGTATAATTAAGGTAAAAATGTGATCATCTAAAAGAGACATCCACCAAGGGGAAATTAGGAATAAATTATGGGAAATGGGGATGCAAGGCACCACATGGGTGATATGGATATCCTTAGTGGGAATGAAACACTCTAGAAGAGTAGACAATGATAATAACTATTGAACCAAGAACCTAGGACACTCCAACTAACAAGCACAAATGTTGATAACAATTAAATTACATATATCATCCTATGTAATATGTATACATGAAATATAAAATGGTCTTACCTTCCCATAACATGTTCCCCACTCCTCAGGACCCCCTACAAAGTTGTCAACCTACTGTGACTAGTGGGTAATTTTTTGAGAAGATAAGTGGCATTAAAAATGTGGAAAAAGGTAATAATTTATGATATAAGACCTCTTACCCTAGTCTACTAACTTATCTCACCCTAATGAACCTCAGATCTATCATGAGGCAAAATGTAGAGTTTGAGCTTTGACTAAGATATGAGATGTGCAAGAAAAAGATCATGTCTTTTGGTGTGATCTTAATTTTATGATAATATTTACATTTTTATGTCATTTTTAATATTTTGTATTTTTATATTCCTCCTCCATATGGATTAAAAAAACATGGATGACATAAGTGAATAACACATGAATATTGACACATGGTGGCTAGAAATGAGAACCTAATATACCATGGTGTCTAAAGACTCCTATAATTGTCCAAAAGTAAATGTGAAAACTCAAAATTGACCAGTGTGTCCACCTTAAGTGAAATTGAAATAGGTATAAGTGATGAGAGTTTATGTTTAAGGCTTGGTCCTATCCAAGGTCTTATAATGTAACTCACAATTGGGGAGCCAAATGGCATAAATGTGTGATATAATGATGAAAATGCTTAGAGTATATCACAAGGAGGGTGAACAAAGATCCAAAGGGTACAAGATTATTAAATGATAGATATGTCACTATGAGGATGTACTAACCTATATGGTATGAAATAAGTGTAAGCATATAATTTTGTTTTTGAGGAAGTCTTGATCCTATCCAAGGTCTTATAATGCCACTCACAAATGAGAAGTCAAATGGTGTCAAAATATAGTAAAATGGCATAAAATTAAAACCTAAAGATATAAAAGTTTAAATAGGTAAAACTAAAATTAAAACCCAAAGGCATAGAAGTGTAACAAGATAAAATAGAAGTAAACTTGAAAGCATAAAAGTGATGTTTAAATTATATAAAACTAAAGGTCCATTAAGGATCAGTGGTGTAAAAGTGATATAAAACCAAAGTTTCAAGAAGAATCAAATGTGTTAAAGTGATACTAAATTAAATAAAACACACAATAAAAAAGAAACATGATACAAAAATAATAATCAAAACCTATGCTAATAGTTTTATCAAAGAGAGAATGTAAGATGTGTACATATATGGTTTGAAATTTTCTTGAATTTGAATGTTTTTTTTAATATGTGATTTTTTTAATTTCTACCTAATGTGAAAAATGAGAGATGAAATATTAGGTATAATGATGACGGGCATCATAAGATGCAACCAAGTCATTTATAAAACTAAGGATGGGCATCATGAGAAGCCTGAAAGGCTTAAGGATGGGAAACACAAGGTGATACCACATGTGTAGTAGTAAAATGATTATAAATGAAAGATGCCCCAACATGTGTTAAAATAATAAGATGGGCATTAAAATATAACCCAACCTATTGAATGTAAAAGGATGGGATAAAACCTCAATATTGACTAGCATAGGAGTGATGTCAAAATATGGATGAGGATGTGTCACAACAAAAAAGGAAACATCTAAAGAAAACTTAGGATCTATGAGAGGTGAAAGTAAATTGTGTTCTATAGTATAGAGTGAGATGATACAGGCTAAATAAATGAGATATAAACTAACTATAGTAGCTAGGTCAATATAATATGATGAATCTAAACAAAAACTTGTATCAACTAGTTCAATAAATTCTAAAGAAACAATGTTGGACTAATTTGTATCAGCCAGGTTGATGTAGTCATGTGATGAAATAGAAGTAAATCTAATTCTATTTATTAGGTCAATATAATTATAAAATATGTGACTAAAATGAATCACATCAGCTAGTCTGATGAAGTTGGGAGAAACATTAGTATTTTTATTGGCATATCTTAGGTCATGGATAATGTAATATACTATAGATGAAATATAAAAAACTAGATCAACACATTCTAGGTGATGGTCAATACAATATACTAAAGAAAAAAGAATTATATCAACACATTCTAAAGAATAAACAATGTATTAAATAGGAGAGGAAATAAATGTATTGACACAATCTATGTCATTGTTAATGAAGTTGGTTAGAGATGCTTGTATCAAATAATATGTGTCATGGCTAATGGAATCAATAAGAGATGAAATAAATGTATTGGCATAGTCTATATCATGGCTAATGTAGTTTGGAATAATTTTTTTTAATGAAGGCTTGGGGATTATAGTAACCTATAATGTGTAAATTGGTAGGCTTTTGGATTGGGTGTTCTTCATAAATTGATGAATAGTCAATAACTAGTTGATTATGAGTAAAGGTTTGATTACACATCCTTGGAAGGCATTCTAAGTGTGGTTAAATATGTTTATCATTTCTACAAATGGGAAAATCATAATTATTATTTTATTCATGTAATAAATAGGAATATTAATGATAATTCTAGGGTCTTCACCTTCATCATCATCATCATCATCATCATCATCACCATCATCATCACCATCATCATCACCATCATCATCATATATGTGAATATTAATGATAATTCTAGGGTCTTCACCTTCATCATCATCATCATCATCATCATCATCAACATCATCATCATCATCATCATCATCATCATCATCATCACCACCATCATCATCATATATGTGAGAATCATGATAGTGATTTTTGACCATGTGAGAAGTGATGAAGGAGGGATAATAAGGCTCATCATAAATTGGATCACTATGAGTATAGGATAATCAAGATCATAAGGGGTAATATCATCACAGGGATATTTTCCAATACTAGAAGTGTCATATGTGATATCATTAGGATCATAATTATTCCAATCATATTAAGTATCCTCATTGGGATTTTAACCCTAGTAATAAAGATCATCAAAACCATAAAGGAGATGACCATATGGATAACTATGGGGATTGATATAAATTTTATCGTAAGTGAAAATATCATCATTTGGGTCCTTGGATATAGGAAAAATAACACAATTCTGATTTGGTTGAGTCATGATGGCTTGAGGTTGGTTATCCATTTACAAAATTTGTTTTTACATTTGGAACATTTGATAGTTGAAAGAAGATTGAATAAATATCATTTTTTTTATTGTATGTGTAAGGGATTTGGTTGTATATAAGGGTCATTTTTATTAGGGGATGATATTATGATGATAGAGGACTAAAAAAACTAATGTGATAAACATTAGTCAAATGAAATTAATAATATTAGCTAAGCTGATGTAGTCATAAATTGAAGGTGAACAACATACTATAACATCTAGTATAGTACAGTTTAGTATAAAAATAGTGATGCTAGTGGAGGGTGGGAAAAATGAATGTATCATCCATGTCAAATTAGTCTAGAAAAAAAATTATCTACCTAGATACCATTGAAAGGTAGACAAATAAAGATATTAGGTTAACTAATATAGTTAGACTCTAAAAGATATGTTGATTTGAAATATTTTCCAAGTTAGACATTTTTTATGATCGTAAGTTAGGCATTGTAAATTTGTGTCAAGTTCCTCATTGCCAAGTAATGATGATTAGATTTTAATATCTAAAAATGCCCCCATTTCATTATAGTAATCAAATTTATAGTTAAAAGGATAAAATATACATGAGTATGTACAACACACTTTATCTTTGGTATGATGCTCTAATTGTGAAGGGTACTCAATATAAAAACATGTCATCATGTGTAGTTAAAGTCCATAAAATGAAAATTTCAATTTATTTTATTTAATTTTGAAAGAACAAGGGTTAAATTACACCCTCAAGTTGGTGAAAACAATGCTTTTCTTGAAATTTTTTTATAGATGATGTTTCATTTTTGAAGCATTTGAGAAACATGTGCTTCCTTTATGAAGCACATAGAGAGTTAGGGTGATTATGCCCCAAATTTATGTATATATGAAGGATCTTAGGTTGGGAAGATAACATATCCCAAACCTCATGAATTTGGGGATAATAATGCAATATACTAACCAAAATAACTGTGTAAGTAAAATATATAACCATCAGGATAGGTTCACTTAAAGAAATTGAATCAACCATTGCATATGGCTGATAGATTCAATTGCAGAGTTTCACTCAATTTTACTCCATGTAAACAAAAATACATTATTATAATGGAATTGACAATGTTTATTCCACATCATGAATGTAGTTTGATTTTATAGTTTTATATAACGTAAATTAAAGTTCATGATAAAAAAAAATGAACAATGTTCATGCCCCCATCATGGTCACAAATATGATACGTATGAAGTGGAATTCCAATAATTTTCCATTCATATATAAACTATGTTTTTGTGTTATTTTTCATGAACCAGTACCATGCATCATGAATATAGAAGTGTGTATATGTGCATGAACAAGTATCATTCCCATTAAATTTACACCAACCAATATAGAGTGATATGAATTTATATGTTGAATTTGAAACCCTGTATCTTAAATGTATGTGTATATGTAAACCTATATATTTGTTTCATGTAAATGATGGGAAATTATCCATGTGTATGCAATTAAGCATATATGAATTTGTGCTCAATTGTATTTCAAGTGAGTGTATATGTATTTCATGTGACCCTATAATTTGTATCAATGTGTCAATATCTATCATGTATCCTAACCATATGATATATGAAACATTTTGAATCTCTTAAATTTATACTCTGCTTTTATTTTCTACTCAAGAAGGCTAATGTATCTATTACAAGCCCACTACAATGCCACCATTTTTGGATGAGAGATGTATCTTGTATGTCATTCATCTCAATACAATATTTTATTGAATAATATTATATATAAATATAAAATCATGTAATATCATCTGTACATGTGAAGAGTATGTCATCATAGTAATGTATATGTCAATCAAGGCATATATATAATATATGTAATGAATGGAATGTAAGTGTTATGTTTTTAACCTATTTTGAGTGTTAAGTATTGGGTAATAACCTAATCAACTATGTATTAAACTATTCTAAATCATGATAATATATGAATTTAGATTTACAATATTATGATAAATATGTTGAATCTATGAATATGATAAATATAGAAATGTACAATGCCAAAAAATATTTTGAAAATTAAAATATGAAATAAAAACAATTCTTAGATTATTAAATGATGTGTATTAAGATCTAATAGGTACATGTGTGGAAGAAGGCAATTTAATGATTCAAAATAATTTGTCAAATCATATAATTTGACTTTCTATTAACTTAGACACTAGAATCTTATTGTTTACACTAGCACTGTTGCTTTCATCCTAGTTTTGACATATAATTATGACTTAAGATACATATCCTTTTATATAATATTAATTATCATCTATTAGGGTTCACTATCACCTTACAAGTTATCAGTTTAAATCATACACACAAATTCCTAGATTTAGTATTTTGCTCAAAACCCTAGCTCCTTTAATTTGGCATGTCACCTTCTAAAATGGGGGTTAATGGGATCAAGTGAAGTCGATATACCATAAAAAACCTCTTTTTCAATGAATTATTTCATACCCATATAATTTTAATATGGCTTCATATCGATGTAATTATCACCCTCATGTGGGCTTGTGTGTGAACCATTATGCAATAATCTATATGTGAGTGAATCTAGTGATCTAGCTTATAAGTTGATAAAAAATACTTATGATATATTATTTGAATTCTTTAGGCTTGTAAGAATATTATTCCTATGATTGATTTAGAAACAGGGAAGAATATGGAAGTATATATCAGTTGTCCAAGATATTTTATTAATATAATGTGAACTTGAGAGGTGTTTTTAGTTTCTTCTTAGCTTCCATAATGAGTGACCTTTTATTTTTATTTATACTACACATTTTGATATAATCTCATGGGAGGTTTGAATAAGACAAATAGGCTAAACTAACAATGCCGATAGATTTTTAATTTGATTGTTTGGAATGTAGGGACACTAGTGTTGATGTTAGTGTCCTAATCTAGATGGTAGTATCCTACATGGTAAATAACTAATGAGGATTTGTAATTATCTATGTAGGATGGAAATTAGGTTTTATATATACTATAGTCTAAAATCAATCTTTGCCATTAGAATGCTAGGTTCAGACTATAAGATAATTAAGTAGGCATAATGATTTGGTGAACATGAGTCTTTCAGCAATAAGAAGGTCATAAATTGAAGGCTTGAGCCACAATTGGTATTTTTCAAGTGTACATTTTGATATAATCTCATAGGAGGTTTAAATAAGATAAATATGCTAAACTAAGAATGTTGATAGATTCTCAATTTGATTGTTTGGAATGCAGGGACACTAGTGTCGATGTTAGTGTCCTAATATAGATGGTAGTGTCTTACATGGTAAATAACTAATGAGGATATATAATTGTCTACATAGGATGGAAATCAGGTTTTATATAGACTATAGGATAATATAAATATGTGCCATCAGAATGTTAGGGTCAGACTATAAGATAATTATTTAATCATAATGAGTTAGTGAACATGAGTCTTTCGTTAATGAGAAGGTCATAAATTAAAGGCTTGAGCCATAATTAGAATTTTTCAAGTGTACAAGACTATAATTTAATATAAAATCATATTTAGGTAAGTGAAAAAAGTTTGGGGCTAAAAAGGGGCCTACCCATGGACATGTTTTTTGTGAAAATCACTAAATCTTAACTTTTATAGATTATTTGAGATAGCTAAACTCAAAATTTTAGGATGGTATAATATCATGAATTATATAATCTCAAGTATAGTTTACAAAACACTATTTTAAAAAAATGGTTAAGTATAAGTAGATCAAACATTTAAAAATTGAAGAGAAACACATGTTCTTTTTATAAAAATAGAGTAGATAATCATCCATGTCACTCATTTTTTAGCATAGTTTAGTATTGTTTGAAACCCTTGTAGATGAATTTTATGAATTGTTATATCACCTCTATATTTTACACTTTGAAAACTTATACCTTAGCCATTCCTCTTAGTTTTGGACCTTTTTTGCTTTCAACAATCTTGCATCTAATCTATCTTATGCTCTTTAGACTATCTCTTGGTATGAATGGTCTTATGTTGATGACTAAAACCTTCTATCTTGCATTGAATGATACAAATATTCTTGTCCTTAAATTTTTGAGCCTGTACCTATTTTGTAACTATCATGACATAGGCATCAGTCTTAGAACCTTGTGTCAACACTAGTGCACTACCCTGACATAGGTGTCTAATGGTCGGCATAAGTTATTTAATGTGATATATTTCTTGATAAGAGTGGTATATATTCACAATATCTCCTCATTTATTACCAAGAATTCATACCAAAGAACATTCAAAGAGCATTCAAATGAGAAAAACTTCCCTATTTATTCCTGTTTCTTTATCAATCATATGTACTATACATCTACAGCTATGGAGTATTAAAGGAGCAACCCAAGATCATGATTTTCCAACTTATAAGCTAGGTCTATATTTTGCTTGCTTTCCACATGTTACACCCTTGTGCATACACAAGACAACATATTAGGGGAGAGATACATTAATCTAAGGCACTCTTTTGAGTAATGTCTATGTAGGAAATACCCATTAACATAAAGGTACTTGGGGTTAGATCAACACTGTGATCTTACTAACCCATTTTTTTTAAGGTCACTATGAAGATCAAGAGCTAGTTTCCCATTTCATTAGGAGTGATAGTCCATGACCCATATCTAAATGCACTAGAAAAAAGGTGAAGATAAACCCATAAGTATCTCAATGGTTTAATCCTTTTATATGAGTTATTTCTTACAAGACACCTAAATTTGGTTCACACATTAGTGTCAACACTAACATACAAGGCTGCCATTAGTGTCTATGTCTCTAAAAGAACTCAATCTAGAATTTGGAAACTATTTTAGAATCACTTCCAGTCTACTTCCCTCTAGTTCTAGATCTAAACCTATATTAACATCAAAACTAACTAAGTACATTATTTCTTTGTCATTTCCATGTCTATCATAGTTATACTTTATATTTTTATCCTACCTTAGTTTAATAAATTTATCATATGTTGTGTATGAGTGTAGAATTTAATTACCCCACTGTAGATTTATTTATCACCCTTGTGCATTGTCATTTTTACATTATTAACCATATCTACCTAAGTAAGATGCACATCCAATTTAGGGTTTAAAATTTGGTGAACCTAACTCATGTGAATTCAATTTTTTTATTCCTAGGGTTTTTAGTATGCTAGGGTTTCAGATTGCTATCCTTTTAAGTTATTCTTTGTATTATTTTGTATGCAACCTAGGTGTATCCCTAGATTAGGTGGTGTGCCTATTAAACACATTAATATTCATATACTACCACCTAAGATGTCTCACACTAATGAATATCCTAATCCTATGGTCGATAATAATTCCCACATTGATAATGAGTAGAATATTGATGATGTGGTTATAACAAAATATTCTTCCAATGAAAACCATGAATCTAGTGATAAAAATTCACATGAACAAATAGATCAAGAACAAGTAAAATATTTTTCCTTTTTCATGAATTTTTATTTCAAAACCCTGGGGACCTTGATGAGATCCTCAAAACTATATTGAAAACAAAAAATCAAAAGGTATAGTTAAAAAATTAGTCCCCTTGTATAATTCATCAATTTTTACATCTAATGGGGGCACTAGTTATGTTTTTAAACCTTTGTTTCTTGAAAACCATAATATTATTATTACATATACCATGGAATTACCAACAACTTTTAATTAAATATCAATTTTATGCCTATTCAAACCATGTTTATATCCCCTTTTGTGATAAATTAGCATGCTAATATAAATCCTAATAGGTCTTTAGTTCAAACTCTCCTTCAAAATATAAATAACTTGGAAATCATGGTTACAAAATTTAAACAAAAGGCTTTAAATTCTACTCCTACTATTGATTCATGAGATGTGTTACATAATATACTTTTACTCAATATATTTTTTCACTCCTTACCAATAGGTTTTATTGCACCTAAGTTCACATTTTATGATGGCAAAGGTGATCCTAAACAATATATTTCATCCTTTCATATGGCATGCCTTGACTATGTTTATAATGATAAAAGTTTGACTAAATTATTTCCAAGAATCCTCAAAGAATATACTTTGAGGTGGTTATATGATTTACCTCTCCAATTTTTGAAATCATTTAAACCTTTTATAAATCAATTTTTGTCACACTTTTCCATTAATATTTTTGAAAATATTTTCTATTCTAAAATTTCCAAAATAAAATAAGGAATAAATGAACCTATCAATGAATATGTCTTGAGTTACAATACAATGTTTCCTAAAATGACTAATATGATGGTAGATAAAGAGTTTCAAGACATATCGAAGAAAATTTTCTTTCTCCTTTACATGAATCCATTCTTTTTAAGAGGTTTAAATACTTTTATGAGTTATAACATGTACAAGGCCATGAAATTAAGCCTATTTCATTGATTAAGATCAAGTATGTATCAAACACACCAGATGCATCTACATCTAGTACCAAGTTTACAATCAAACTAAGTTACAAGTTAAAACCTCCTAAGATTAAAAAACAAGCAACCACCATAGCTAATGCAGTGTCATAGAAATATAATAATCTATTTTTATCCAATGCACTGATGAGGTAGTTCTCATGTTTACTTGAGTCTCTAACCTCATTACTCCCATGGTTAATAGAGTGTAATATTATATCTCTCCCTCATCCTATATAGGTTGATATGAGTCAACTTATACCCAAAGGATATGATGCAAATGCTTATTGTGATTATCATCAAGGATTAAGGAATTTTATGAATATATGTTATACCTTGAAACATAATATCCAAGACATTATTCATGACTAAAATATTACATTTGATGATCCTCCCAAAATTCAAGTTCAAAACCTAATGATCACATGAAATAAATAAATATTTAACAATCCTTTACAAGATCATTCTAATACTAAACTAGAAGTGTAAATGGCATATAATGTAATCCTCCTCTGTCATATTATGAGCACCCATTAGATGGGATTATTATTACCTATAAATGGCATACACCTCATATGGTTTAGACACCTTCTATTATGTTTGATCATATTGAATTTAAGGATGATTACTTTGATATTCATTCTTTATTCATTTGATAATTACTTGATCACCAATATATACACAGTGTTATGATTGATAATTTGGTGAAATTTAAAATATTTACACCATGACATTACTTATGTATCTAGGTTATACTCATCATGATTTTCATCCTTATATTAGATCAGTTAGAGCATTTGATGGGACTTCCCAGAAGGTTCTTGGTGAGATTAACATACCTTTATAGGTTAATCCCACACATGTGGTTACTATGTTTTTAGTTATACTTTCCAAAAGAATCTTGTATATATTATTGGGAAGACCTTAGATCCATATACTTTGAGAAGTACCTTCTATAGTGCATGGTTGTGTTAAATACATTCATTAAAATGAGGTAATTATAGTTTCCATAATTCCATATGAGCATCCTTTTGAACAACAAAAATTTGTACCCAGGTAACTAATTATCAAACCTACTAATGTTAATCCACCAAAAAGGGTAAGAAACATGAAATCCCATTTATTAGGTAGATAGTACTTGATATACAATTACATAATCTATGAAATATTCATCTTCTATTACACATCATAGTTAGACATCTAGAGTACCTAAACATATTTTGACTATTGTTATTATCAATAAACCATATATCACACAAAGATGGGTTCCACAAAACCATATTCCTTTTATCACTACTTCATGACATCAAAGTCTTATTATCTATACATAGAGAATAATAGATGCTATAGTAACAAATATTGAACCTATACATTCTCCTTGGTAGTACAATAAATTCCTTGCACCAAGTTTAAAGTGTGGATATACCTATAGCCATCCTTTGGATGATATAATAGGATGATATTTCCTTTTAATATATTCCAAAATACCAAAATAAAACTTCAAAATTATAAAAATATTTTCAACATAAACATGTTATATTGGATCCTTGGCATCTATGTTTTAGTTCCATGTTGATGGATGACATATTAGTTACTTATACATACATGTGTGGTACACTTATACTTGGGTGTGATATAGGTATGCAAAGATACATTATCTATTCCTATTTTAAATGTTTCACTCTCCCTATATTCATGTCATGTCAACATTTGGGGCATTTTTTTATTTGATCTTGATATACATGGGTAATATGGTTTGATGATCACTTTTCATTATCCTGTTTGAGCTTATATGTATTTACACATGCCTTTATCCATGATTATATATTTCATAGGGTACTTGATATTATATAAAATTGACATTTTTTCTAATAAATTTGATCCTTATGCTACTATGATATGTTAAATTTGGTTACTTATGCTTTCCTTTATGCGTTTCATTGAGTGTCTTCCCTTGTTATTGTCTTACTTGTTCGAGAATTTGAATATGCTCCTTTATTTTTGGCCCTTGTGCCTTTGTTTTCATATGTCATTATTTATTATATGGAAATTTGAATTTTTAATTCTTTATTTTGTGTATATTTGACTAAGTCATGTCCCTTCGATTGGGAAACATTTGAACACACCCCTTTTTTGTGGTCTCCTAGGACCATTGTATGTTGATTTGATTTAGAGTGCTCTTGTGTGTGTGTTTATTTTATTGTTGATCTTGTCCTATTGATATATAGACATTGACATGATATTTTTAATTCATATTAGGCCTTCATGTGATCAAATCATTCTATGTGCTTAAATGATATATTTACCAAGACATGTTCTTCTATATGCTACATGGTTCCATTCATAGATTATTCAACTATCTTATTTTAAGGTGAGGTAATTACTAGTTATTATATTCTCTCACCTAAAATGGGAGAATATCAATGGGGGCATGTCACAAAGACAAGTTCTCCACATTTAGCATAGTTTTAAGATTCAGTGAGGCATGCTTTGGAAGCATGCTCTCCACACTTATTCAATATTTAACACACCTAGATTTAGTGGGGACATGTTTTAGAAATGTGTCCTTCGCATTGTCACTTATATAATTTTTATTATTTCTCCATATATATTGGGGTCATGTTATGGTATCATGCTACCCACACTTTTGAAAAAATCCAAATTAGCCAAAGCATAGTCATATGATTTAGATACACATTTGTGATAGAATTTTATACATTAGTATCATTGTTATACACAATTTCAACATGAGACATATATAAGGTGCATATGATATGAAATATGTACCTAATATTGAAAAATACAAATCATTTTTAGATTTCAAAGCACTTTTATAGATTGTCATCAGCCTTCAAGTAAGACTATTATAGACTATATTGATCCAAGCTACTACAGTAGTTTATTAAATTTTGGTATGGTTGAGGTTAGTAAATCACTAAATATTGTCAAGTTTATAAGTTTGAATTGATTAAAACATACAACCTCACCAAATATCTGGGATGGGTTGACTTTGTTCATGCATGGTCACTAGGTTATAAGTATGATTAGGTTGCATAGTTGAACTAATCTCAACTTCCAAGTGGAAACTCACCTTTTCTTCAAGGTTGGGGGAATGTGCCTTAAAATATATCTATATCCATATTTGTAGGTGCACTTTCCAAATTTATATTTATTTTTACTAATCTCAATTTTAGAGCTTTACAAAGATACCCCTTGCAAATCAACTTGTGAATAGGTAAGGTAGTTTCACCGATACATATGTGTGCTCCTAAACCTTTCTCTTTCAATTTAAATATTTTTAATGATTTAAATTTCATATTATGTGCACTAATATACAATAACATGTTCCTATTTGTAGGTCAATCTATATCAAAACACTCAAGTTGGGATCACATAAAGGCAAAGTGTGTTATACACACCAAGTACACATTTATTCTCCTTTAAACCATTAATTTCATTACTATATTAAATGGGGTAAATGTAGAGAATATTTATTAATTATATATCACCTCAATATTGTAAACTTGGAAAACTCAGACCTTGGTTGTTTCTCTTAGATATGGACATGTCTTTTTCTCAAAAGTCTTGCATTTACTCTATCTTATGACCCTTGGCCTATCTATTGGTCTAACCAGTATTATGTTGATGGCCCAAATATTTTATCTTTCCTATAATGCTTAAAATATTCTTATCTTATGACCCTACAAGTTCTGAGGCTATAACTATGTGATAACTACTAGGACACAAGTGTCAATCCTAGACCCCTTTATTGATGCTAGTGTCCTACCCTGATGTAGGTGTATAATTCCCTAAAGTCATATAATTTTTAAATGAATTGTATCCTAATGGTTTGCGTAAATCCTTTAATGTGTGATATTTCTTGATAGGATTGGTATATATTCATAGTCAGTCATCATTCATTTCTCACCTAGAATTCATACCAAAGATCATTCAATTAACTAAAGCTTCCTTATTTATTCCTATTTACATATTAGTCATAGGAATTTCATATATGCATGTAAGAAGTATTGAAGGAGCAAACCAAGAGCCCAATTTTCCATGTTACAAGATAGGTCACTATTCTACTTGTTTTTGACATATTTCACCCTTATGCACACATAAGACAACACATTAAGGGAGAACTACATCAGTCTAAGGTGCTCTTCATAGTAATGGCTATGTAATCAACATCCATTAATAGATGGGTATTTTTGGTTAGCTCAACATAATGAGCCCACTAACCCATTTTTACTAAGGTCACAATGAAGATGAACTAAGGTTTTGCCATTTCATAAGGAATGATAGTCCATGACCTAGATCTAAATGCACTAGAGTGAAGGCAATGACAAAACCATAAGAATTTAGGTGGTTGTATCATTTACCATCAAGTATTCCATACAAGACACCTATGTTTGGTTCAAAAAATAGTGTCTCTACTAATGTCCAAGGATAGTGCTAGTGCATGTAGGTCTAGAGGCATTCAATATAGAATTTGGAGACTATTTTAGAATCCTCTTCTAGTTTGCTTCTTTCATGTTCCATATATAGAATTGTGTTATCATCACACTATCTAAGTACATTGTTTCTTTATCATTTACATATCTAACATAGTTTTAATTTCTATTTTAGCCTATCTGATTTTAATAAATTCATCATATGTTGTATATGAGTTTAAAATTTAATTGGCCTACTATATATTTAATTATCACCCTTATACATTTGTAACCCTATCTACCTAAGTATTATCCGCATCTAATTTAGGGTTAAATAACCCTTTGGTGTAATTTTAGATAAAATCATCTAGTTTGTGACCTATATTATTTTATATTTTTTTATGAATATATATATATATATATATATATATATATATATATATATATATAATTAAATAGATCTTAAAAATTGACAAAAATGGATAGATAGTTGTGCAACCCCACTGAGCTACCTAAAAATGAAAAATAATTTTTTATTAATGTGTGTAGAATTAGGCTTAGTTTGTCACCATATAATTTTTTGTCCATGTGGATCAATGGGGAAAATATGTAAACATAGATAGGCATGTATTTTTGTGGAATATTGTGGCATAAAAATCCATAGTTGGAAATCATCAAAGATGGAAACCTTAAAATAGTCAAAAAATAAATTAAAAACATATATTTGGAAAGAGTAGATTGTATCAACATTGTAGTAATAATTTTATGAAGTATCCTATAAAAATTCATAGTGTTTTTTATTATAGAACTTGGATTTTTTTTTTCTCCAAAAACTTAGATTAAACTATGTATTTATAGGTCCAAGCCTTATTCTCAAGAATCCAATCCATTTCTGAGCCAAAAGGCATGGTTTTTTTAAATTACACATACATAGGATATACGCACTATAATATGTATGCATTAATTTGACACAAAAAATAGATCTATGTATGTGGGTTTAAATTTATATATCTATCTATTCACATTTATAATTTATAATTTACAATTTTTTAATTTTAAATTGTAATGTGTCAATATATACACTACCACACAAAAGACATAATAGATATAGTGATGCAATTTTTGTGAGTTTGAGTATGAAAACATAATTTACACTATATATAATATGATTTAGGATTTAAGCATGCCAAATTTCATTATAAAATGAATGAAACAATCAATTATTTTTATGGTTAAGGCAATTAGGGCTAATTTGAACCCTTGAATGTAACTACAACTATAGGATGTGATTTGGGGCTAAATCAACTTAGATTTCCTAACATATGGAGTGAATGAGTGAAATGGTGTAAACAGTGATGTAATTTGAGTGAAATTGATCTTTTTGAATATAATTTTGACTCTAAAAGATGTAATTTAGGGATATCAACCCCAATGTCATAAGAAATAAAGAAAATAGTCCATTGGTTCAATATAAAGGCAATTGGGGTAGATTTTAGCCCTTTCAACCTAATTATGACTATAAAATGTGATTTGGAGATTAATCAGCTCCAATTTCATTAAGGAATGAAGTAGAGTTTCATTTTTTTCAATGAGAAATGTAAGTTTAACATGTATAAGATGTAATTTTGGGTTCAATAAACACCAATGTCACCATATAATGAATGAAATAGTCTATTGGTTCAATTTTAAAGGCAATTAGGCTCAATATTAGCCCCTTGAACCTAATTTTGATTATACATTGTGACTATGCAATGTGATTTGAGGATTAATTATATTTTAGTTCATAATATATTGATCTGATTAGTCAAACATTGTAATCAATGACATGATTTTCATAAAAATGAGCCACATGAACCTAGTTTCAATTATATATGATGTGATTTGGAGTGAATTTGAACCAAATGCCATATTTTAAACTAAATAAATGATACATTTAATGGAGGTAATTAATTCTAATTTGAGGACCTTAAAATTAACTATAAGAGAAAGATGTAATTTGGGGATAAACTACCTCTGATTCCATCATGAATTGATCTAATTAATCAATTGATGTAATTAAAGATGTTATTTGGGCTAAATTGATCCCCATGAACCTAATTTACGTATCAATTGATTTTATAAGATGAAACATATGGCTTAATCAACCCTAATTTTATCATAAATGTAGACATGAAAATAATTAGGGCTAATCTCAACCTGTTAAACCTAACTATGAGTATATGATGTGATTTGGGGCTAAATTAGCTCATATTTCCTGACATATTAAGCCAATTAGTCAATTATTATAATAAATTTGATTTAATTTGGATGAAATTGAACCCCATGAACCTAATTTTGACTATATAGGATGTAATTTAGGGGTCATTTGACCCTAATGTCATACTAAAATAAACTAAAGATTCCATCAATGTAATCACAAAATAAATTGGGGCCAATTTGATCCGCTTCAGCCTAACTACTAGAGTAGTATGGCTAAATGAGCTCTTATTTAATCATGAATTGATCTAATCAGTTAATTGGTGTAATTAGAGACATGATTTGTGCTAAATTGATCCTTATTAACCTAAATTGTTGCTCAATTGATTATATAGGATGCAACATATGGCTTAATTGATCATATTTTATTACAAATGCAAACAAAAAGGTAATTGGGGCCAATTTGGACCCCTTAAACCTAAATGTTAGAATAAGATTTGATTTGGGGATAAACTAACTCATATTTCCTATCATATTAATCCAATTAGTTAATTACCCCAATCAACAATACAAATTGTATGAAATTAAACATCATGAACCTAATTTTAACTATATAAGATATAATTTATGGGTCAATAAACCCTAATATCATAAAAAAATAAACCAAATAGTATAATCATTCAATCATGAAGTAAATTAGGGATAATTAGAGCCTCTTCAACCTAACTACAAGAGCATAATGTGAGTTAGGTCTAAAAAATATCTTATTACATCGTGAATTGATCCAATTACTTAATTAGAGTAATTAAAGATGTGATTTGGGAAAAATTAATCCTTGTGAACCTAATTTATGGTTCAATATATTGTATAAGATGAAAATAATGGCTTAATCATCCCTAGTTTTATCACAAATATGAGTACAAATGTAATTGGGGAAAATCAAAACTCCTTAAACTTAATTTATACTATAGGATGTTATTTGGGGTTAAATCAAGTCATATTTCCTAACATATTTAGCTAATTAGTCAATTGCTACAATCAATGATGAAATTTGGATGAAATTGAACCCTATGAGCCTAATTTTAACTATATAGGATGTAATTTAGTGTCAATCAACCCCTTTGTCATAACACCATAAACCAAATATTCCACCAATTCAATATAGAGGAAAATTAGGCCAATTTGAGACCCTTCAACCTAATTATGACTATAGAATGTGATTCATGGCTTAATCAACTCAAGTTTTATCACAAATGCATCCATAAAAACAATTAGGGCTAATCTAAACCCCTTGAATCTAACTGTAAGTATAAGATGTTATTTGCGAAAAATTGAACCATGTGTGAATTTTAGTCGTATAGGATTTTATTTGGAAATTAATCAACCATAGTTACATCACATAATATTCAAATAACATATCTATATCATATATAACTATATAGATATAATGTCTATGCACTATAATGTGTACATGTTATAAAGCATATACATTACTTGAAAAATATACAAAAATCTTCCTCCAATGTTTATTTTTAACTTCTTTCAAGAAATTTGTCCCCACTTAAATTCTCTACATCAATCTTCACCCTACATAGTCAAAGATAAAAGATATCGAGTTTTTTTTACCCCACCATCAAAAGCTATAATTTTTTTCTAGCTATGGGTGATGGATCTCACTCAAAAAAGAGGAAAATATTATAGAAAAAACACCATATTAATTATAAAAGCTAATAGAAAAATAAAGGGTATGAATGCAAACATTTCACTTAAGAAAAGGTACAAATATTATCCCAAATGAACCAAATGTCATAGATAATGATGATGAATGTTTACATAAAAGTCCAAATTATGTTTTAATTCCACATTAAAAGTAAGAAGTTTTTAATTTTACTAATTATGAATCTATGCATGATGATCTACACCCTAACAATTAAGAAAATTACATGGAGACACATAATGATGAAAGTAAAAATGAATAAAATCTCATGGATACACTAAATTGTGAGAATAACAATGAATAAACTAGTAGTGAACATAATGATATAGAAACACCATCTCAAAAAATTCCACCCTTAGTAACACCTCCAAGGAGTTTGGGTATAAAAGGCAAGTACTTAATTGAAGTTGATGAATTTATTTTGAAACAAATGTGTAATAAAATGTTTGACCACCATTTAAGAAGAATAGTTAAAAGAATATGGTATAATTTATTTGAAAAAGTAGAATTTCATAGTAAAAAATGTCAATTGTTTGTTTCATTAATGAAATTGATTAATATAAGACTTATAATGTACACCCTAGGACTAAAAACATCTAACATGGATGGTGAAAACAAGGACATTGTTAAAAATATACATGATGCATATCATATTGTAGGAATGAAGAGATGCAAAAATTATTGTAATGCTTCTTTATGCATAATTACAACCTATGTAGTAAGTGGTAAAACAAGGAGAAAATGCTTGATTTTAAAAACAAGCCAAACACTAAACAAAAATAAAAATATAATAATAAAATACATTGTGATACATAAAATACTTAAATATTCCAATGTTAGTGATCTATGGGAATTCTATGCTAGACTACCACTAAAGGACAAGGTTATATCATATGCTCTCAATGATTTACTTGTATACTTTTGGAAATATAATACATGAGTTTCACCCAATACAAGAGATGTAATGAAAATAAAAGTTGGGTCTTGTAATCGTGAACCACATCTAAAACATTTATTGAATATGACCCAAACACAATTGTACTCTGAGTTTTTATAAAAACATACATATTTTTTTATTAGTTAATTATATTTTGAGATGGCCAAACCCTTCTATGTAAAAATAAATCACACATGCACCACTTCTTGTTGTAAATGACATGTTGAATTTCCAATGCACTGTGATTATTTTTGTCATATACATTGTACTTTGTATAATGACAACATTTTTCAAAGGTGTGGCATGGAAGTTATATGAAAATTAGTAATGGAATCTATTCCATACATTTTTTTTGAAATACCAAATGGATTTTTTTATAACAAAACATGTTTGGATGGAACTTTCAATTCTTGTGGTGAATTTCCAAGATTAAAAAAATTGTATCTATGAAGAGAGTACAATTGTAATTAGATATGAATCGGCTGGTTTGAGAAAATAAAAATTTATGGCATATCAATTAAAACATGTCAAAGAATCTAAAAGGTATGAGCTTGTTATAAAACAAATACCTGTTTAAAAATTTATAGTCAAATTCAAGGAGGAAATTGTTTCAATATGCAAAGCACACACATAGAGCTAAATTGACACTTTGTTCTATTGCTTTAGTAGTTCAATTTTATAGGAATTACACATGAAAACCACAAATTTAATTTAATCATAGTATTACATCTCAAATCATATTTCCATATTCATGTATATAACATTCATGCATGCACTGGATAGTACAAAGTAAGATAAAAAAATATGTTTTGGAGTACCATTTATATGTCAGTGATTATCGATCACATTATACATAGTATATGCAAGGTTGTTTTGATATTTTATATGGAAATTTGAATGAGAGAATCATTATATTTAACCAACATTATATTTGGTCAGACAATTGCACATCATAATTTAAGAATGCATAGATGTTTTACTAGTTGAACATGATGTACATAACCACTAGTGTAGAACATAGTTAGAGTTTCACTCAAGTTGGCCATGAAAAAGGGGATCATGATGACATTAAAACATGTGTAGAAAGAGACATTACAAGAGAGGAGTTTAATTTTGAATATGGGGCTATTTGACTGATGCAAAAACCATTTTTGAATGGTGTAATGAGAAAATGGGCCATGGTGCTCAATAAAATTCTAGCATTCTTAGATATTTTTGGTTGATGGAGGAATACCAATTGGAAAATTATGAGGATTATATTATTTTAATGGGATCAAGTGATATCCACTCATTTCATAGATAAAATTTAGGTGCCTAACTATTCGTATGAGACACTTGGCATGCTCATGTCCTATATGCATGGACATTTTTTGTAATGAGTGTGAATGACAAGACTGGGTGGATGAATAGAGTTGTATACCTATAATTGCAATCAACACATATCAAGTTCCACTAGCATTACAATTTGTAGCTATGACATCTTCACATAACTTTGACCATGTATCTAATCTAGTGCAAAAAGATATAAGATTAATAATTATGTATAGAATTCTTATTATCTATACTGACACTATTATTAAATAATTTTATTTTGTGATACAAGACATTTTTTTGGAATTATGGCAGATCATAACAATGAATAGGTAAAAAATTAATAATTATATTGGTATGTAGAGTAAAAATTAAATTGACTTCTTTAGTCATAGATGGGGAGAATTTTGAGTATTCCACTAGGTCTATGGTAGTCACTTGAACATGGATTCAATTATATCCTATCAAAAATGCAAGTGTATGGATATTTAAAGATTATAAAACACATATGAAGATACTATACTATTCAAATTTGGCTCTTTCAACAAATATTCAATTTTTCAAATATCATGGGAGGCCACTAAAAAAGAATCTATAGAAGGTTTGTGAGTCTAACAATGAAATTATTCTTGCTAAAATCAAGATTAGAGTAGATCCTAGTGGTTTTTTGGATTGAAATTCAAAGGTATGTTGAGCTTTCAAATGTAAATGTATTTAATTTTACCAATTTTTATTGATTTTTTAGGTAGTACATATAAATTTCAATTTTAATTACTTACTTTTTTTTATAGGTTCGTGGTCCCAAATAAGCTTGCACATTCACATAGTTGACATTGTTAGTAAATAATTTCATATTCTTGAACCTAAGAAAATATTAATAAAAATTCAAGAGAAGGTTGGTATCATTATTACATATATCCATATTCTCTTGCAGCTAGAAAAAGTACTCCATCTTCTAACTCGGTTGTGTTGGAGGTCATTATCATTGGAACACATGTCATTTCCTATCCAAAAATGTTGGAAGTGATGGATTTACATGTGGAGTTCAATAACTTATATCTTGACTAAAAAAAGTGGCATTTCAAGATTGATTACTATGACACATACCACAAATTCATATCTAAGGTTTGATCGATGTGATCTAGAGTGAAATTAGATGGATTCAACACACACATAAGGGTTATTTATATTTGTGAAAATGACTTATGGTTTATAATTCATGTACATCTAAGGTTTGGATTAAAAAATATAAATTTATTATATTGGGAAGGACATTATTGAGGTCAGAAAGGTAAGGGTGTTTTTTTATAAATAACATCTAGATATAACCTATGTCTTGATGTTATTATAAATATTGAAGCATATAATTTTAAGATCATATGAGCCTATCTAATAATAATTATTTGATAAAAATGCCTCATCATGATTTTTTATATGGGTTTTATATAAACCCCAAAAAACTTACAAGGTAGCCTCTAACATTTCAATATCTATGAATAAAATTCACTCCAAGGCACGAATTAAAGGGTATTCAATTTTGTAAACAACCTATTGATGGGATAGTGGTGAGAAAATTAGTTTGTTTACCACATATGGGTCAACTATGGATGAATCTAAATCTACTTGAGATGGTTGGATGGATGATATATCTAACCTATGGTGGGTAGGACCAAAATAAACTCAAAAATAAGGCAAGGTAGGGTAGAAAAGGAGGCTTGTGAACCACACCAAATGAAACATTTCTAAAAAACACTTGAACTAAAGGTTGGGCAAGGAATCAAGGACCAATGTTTTTATAATATACTATAACACACCTAAAATCAAACATAGTTAAGATTCAAAGGGAAACATAACACAACAAAATTAAACACATAAAATCAAAGGCTACCACATTTGTAAGACTATAATATCACATTTATAGGGGGATTATGATTCATATACAAACTATATTTATATAATCAATAGTTCAATATGAAAAAATTTATATTAAATAGATAACTCATGCAAAACCAAAATAATAAGAAACTAAAATGATATAACTTCTTACACAATTCACAAGTTTGGAGAAGAATCTAGATTTTCACATCGATATCAATTGTAGAAATTTCTTTAGAATTTCCTATTAATTTTAGTAGACAAATTTATCCTCCTTATAGTATTGGAAGTATACAAGTATATGTAATATTAGGATGGGGAATGCCTCATATCTCAAGTGAAGTCTAAAAATACATGTCCAAAAATAACACTATATGATAATCTCATGAAAATTGTATGTGGAGAATGATGATTAATCAAAATAGAATTCGTCATCTAAAATGCAATATATACAGTCTAAATGAATTAGGAACTAATATTTCCCTCACAAATAGATCATATATATATATAAAGTGTTGATGTGGTACTGATAAAAGAATAAAACTATAACATCACTGAAGTTAGTGGAAGTGGAGTTTTAACTTGTGTTACAACTATAATGGACACTAGAATTATAACTATGATAGAAGTGGATACCAATGTATTTTTAATAATATTTTTTGGAAGTGGAATGTAAGAAGGTCCATTTTGCGTCTATACTATTGTGTATTTGGAAATCTTAGCACCTTGAGGTAGAGTAAGAATGACCCCTCATGTTAAATTTGTTTATTTATCAACTTCCATATATATATATATATATATATATATAGTGAATGTATTGCCTAGAAGTCAATGTCTATGGTTTTAAAATAAAGCATAGATACTTTTAACAACTAAGGAAGCTTGTCCATCAATTTATTATGCATGCCCAATATAAATTTGACCTCAACATGCATTGCATTAGTTCCTATGATTTAGTCTCTTATAAAATTTACCAATTTCATTATTTCAGCACTGGTTCTATAAATAGTGACCTCAATTTCCACTCTAAAGCTATCAAGTGTGGTTCATAGAATATTTTAAAAATTGGTTCTAGGAACTAATTACCCTTGTGGAGTGCCTACTTAAGTAATTCTTAAATCTATCTAGATAGAGATTGTTTACCTTTATTGATTTGTAAATAGTTTAAATAGAGCTTACATCTCCTAATGCCAATCAAGAAAGCTATCCCTTGTGGTAGCATTGTAATTTTGTGCCCAAATAGCCTTAGATGATGTTATTAAATTCAAATAGACATATTCCTTATTCCTGGTTACTTGGCTTATGAAGCATAGATTTTCATCAATGTATTTTATTTTTTTAAACAATTGAATAATATCTCCCCACTTGGGTTGGAATATGGTCTTTGCATACCTTATCAAACTAATGGTGAAAAAGAGCTTCCTAGCCATCCCCTACAAGTTGTCCATTATTTCTTTGGGAACCTGAATGGTATTCCTCTTTGTTTAGCTTTGTATAGGTTGATCAAAAAAATTTAACATATCTTTTATAACCCCTCAAGACAAATATACAAAAGAGTAAGGGTTCTCTCTATATTTGCCCAGGTCTAAGGGATTTATTTTTCTCTATTTTGTCAAAGAGAATATGTATTCTCTTTGTTCTAGGTCAACCTATTGACCTTCATCAACCACACTTTTTGTCTTAACCTTTATCAAGGTGTTTATCTATATATAAAAATGAAAATTTACTATGGATTTCTCAGTAATCACTAAATCTTGTTTTCCTACTTTTTCATGTTACAATTGTTGAATCCATGAAGGAATGTTTAATGCAACTTGTTACACTATTTTCTCTATTTTTCTTATTTACCCTATTGGTTATACTTGTTATATAGGAGTAGCTAAAGGGGATTTCATTAGAGGTAGAATGGCCTTAGTATAATATGTCCATGTTGTAAGAAAAAGAGGAATAACTTTACTCCTTCTAGTAACATGCCTTTGTGATAATTCCATTTTATGACTCATTATATACACATATTGACCATGTTACACCTATTACCCTACATTATTAGATTGGAAATTATATGCATTTGATGACTTATGGATAGTTTGAATTATAATATAGGTACTTATATCTTAGTTTTATGTTTGAGTCTATGTTTCTTAATTTTGCCACTATATTCTAACTTTTGGCATGGTTAGTTCTCTAGTTTTGAATTTAAAGAAGACATAATATACTATAGTCATATGCTAAGAGTTTTTTCAAAGTAAACCAATCCTTAAAGACAAGCTTGGAGTGTGATAAAGCTTTCCAATAGAGCTCTAAAGTTTGTCAGTGAAGCTCTGAAGTTTGACATTAAAGCTTAAAAGTTTGAAAATAAACTTCCAGAGTTTGACAAAAAAGCCTCAAAGTGCTACAAACATATTCCAAAATGTACCACAAAGTTTCAGAGTGCATCAACAGAGCTTAGGAATCATTCCAACCATCATTCAAATCTATTAAAATGCATTTCTTATGAAATTATAACATTTCAAAGATGTATATGGGTCATTTATTTAATTCATGGATATACTTACTTTTTATAGCCTTATATTTATAATTTTTCATCTTATAGACATGACTATAAAAATACATTGTATTTGTAGAGGAATTTAGGGTTAATAGATTTGAAATAAAGATAAAATGATGTAATCAACTTAATACTATATATCTAGTTACACCTTACTTTATTTCTAAACATTTTTCCTTAGAATGTGGGGAGTTTTAATGCCTTTTTATATCTTGTGAATGAGTTGGATCACAACTATTATCTTATTAGGTTGTTAGTTTATTTAAGTATTTTGGGATAGTGGTTAGAAAGCATTATGAAAATAAGATAATTTATTTTTATTGTTATAAAAGAGAGAAGAATTTATAAATTAGGAAATGTCAATAGCAGAAATATTGTAATACAAGGAGATCTATGTTTTTGTAATATTTTAAAAAGTTAATGAAGTTTTGAAAGTTTCTTAAAGACTAGTTTGATTAAAATATTGTCCAAGGGAGAGCATGGGCCCACACACCCAAGGATCCAAGATTTCTTTTAGTATATTTTTGTGTTCATATCATTTGTTATTTAATTATGTTAATGTCATTTATATTACAAAGTGTGGTTTATTCTAGCCTACATGTCTCTTTACAATTGTGCATATTTATTTATTGTTTATAACATTGATATCAATTTAATTTCAATAAAATTAAATTAAATTTTTAAATTTCATTACAAGTAAATTCAATTCTAAAATCTCATTACAAGTAAATTCAATTCTACAATTAGATTAAAGTGTGCTTTCTTTTGATCAACAAGTGTTATTTTCCTTTCATAAGTAAAGTGTGTTTTCTTCAAATCAAGTGTGTTACTTTTAACATCTAAATTATACAAGTATGTTTCTTTCAATTAATTATATATATTTTATTGTAAATGAGTATATTATAAATTTAGGATTAATTTCTTCACAAAAAAAACCCAAAACTCAAATTTCTAGCAACCAACTTTACACCTTATTGTAGATTACCATTAGACACTAGCCCTAGTTTTAATGACATCAACTAATAAGTTGCTTAAATTAAGGGATAATTAAATCCATATTTTTTGGTGTCATTATCGAGGACCAATTTATGTGTTAGTAAGGTGTAGATCACAATCTAACAAAGAAACAAATTCCTTGAATTCACCAGTAATGTATGAGTAGACCTAGAGACTCATAGAGAAAATTCATTCCAAAGAATTCTCAGTAAACTAACACAAGTTATCAAATAGAATATAACTTAGAGAGAGTGGAATAAGTTAAAGATGAGATAAGAGGATATTTTGGAATTTTTGGAGAAGAAACAAACTTTGCCATACCTAAACCTTCAGATCATTCTATTGAGGTAGGTGCATCATTTAAATGAAAGTAGTGAGTCTTAGTTATGTATCCTTCCATCCATATTTTATAGCTTACCACTTCCTAGGAACACTATCTACAACATTTTTTGGGAATAAATGGGATAAAATGTAAGGAATGTGTTTAATCCTAATGGAAATGATTAAAATAAGGTTAATCCACCCATAAGGATGTTTAATTATCCCATTTTACTAAAGGATGATGATATTAATACCATGAAAAATATTTACCCATCCATACTTCCCACATTTATAGGTAAACCTAT
Source organism: Torreya grandis (assembly GCA_037957365.1). Classification (NCBI taxonomy): domain Eukaryota; kingdom Viridiplantae; phylum Streptophyta; class Pinopsida; order Cupressales; family Taxaceae; genus Torreya; species Torreya grandis. Next base: position 3,615,700 of record JARHVA010000892.1, on the reverse strand, counting down.
TGAATATACTAATCAATTCCTCTTTGAGTTTAAAGTTTTATGTCAAACTTATGATTATATAATTGATAGTCAGAAGCTAAAGTTATTTCCTTCTACACTCAAAGAGTCAGTGATGAGATGGTTCATGGGATTAAATCCAAATTCCATTACATCCTGGTATGAAATGGATACTAAATTATTAAACAAATATCAATGCTACCATAGAATAAGGGATTAAACAAAATGAGGATGAAAAACTAGAATATTGCATTGACCATTTTCAATTCATTCATAATAAATGTGGATATGAATCAAGTGAGTAAGTTTGTAAAATAGTTTTATTTAAATGACTTGATGATGTTGCTATGGAATCCTTCAATATTACGAGGAAAGGATACATCAACAAGCTTGATCTCAATGATATATCCAAATTGTATAGAAATTACTCAAGAACAAGAGGGAGTGTTAGGACTCTAAAAACAAGAAAGAGTGGTATTGATATAGGAAAATTCATGGAATATTATAAAACTTGAATATAGACATATTAGTGTAATTAAATACTATGTTATATGGCCTACAAGCTAAGGTTAATGATGCTACTGAGCCACAAGCCATGTATTTCCCCAAGTGTAGGTTGAAGCATGCTATCAAAGAATACCCTCTAAATAGGATTGATATGTGTGGAATATGTGAAACTAATGACCATGATATAAATAATTGTGCCCTCCTACTTATCTTAAATATTTAATTGAATCAAGGAACCTAGACAACATAAGAGATCAATTATATACAAAGATAGCGAAACTAATTTTCCCATAATCAAAATCACAACAATTTTGGTCTTAGTGTTCCTTCTAACCCATGGATGATACCATGGATTGTGAAAACATCTCCAAAAAAATGAGGACCTCAATCATGTGGTACACAAGAGTGGATACAAAATCCATAGATGCCTCAGTTTCACTATCAACCTTGGATTCCCTAACCTAATACTCAACCATGGGCAAACCAATAATGGGTTCCCCAAAATAACTTTAATTAGAAAATGAATTTTACACCAAAAATAGTATTAATTCCTCCACCTACCACTCAACCACCACAAAAATAAAAAATATCTCAACCTCAAATACCTACACATCCTATAACAAACCCAAAAAATAGACAAGTAGTTCCTATATATGAAATTGAGCAAGATGGTACTTTAGGAGTTAGTGATATTGATTATGGAAATATATAATTGAGATTAGGCAAGAAATTAAACAATAATATAATCACCATAACATGAGTCCCAAATGAAAAGCTAAACTACCCTATTGAGTTAACTGAAGAAAAGGAAAAATAAAGGCCTCAATAAAAAATTATAGTTCCTCTAACCATTCCATTTCCTGAGAGACTTAAGGAAATAGGGGATAAAAGTGAATCTAATATAATACTAGATCTGAGGAAGTTAAACATATAAATTCCATTTCTATAATCCATTATAAACATCCCAAAACTTAACAGAGTTATTAAGGTTCTATGAATAAAAACTCCAAATAGTCAAAGATAATATTCTAAGATTATAAGTGTGGATGGAAAACTATGGAGACCTTAAAAAACCCTGTTATCACTGTCACCATAGGGAAGAAGTAAATACCCAACATATTAGTGGAATTAGTAACTACCATCAATATGATGACATCAAACACCTTAAAATCCTTATCATTTATAGGGGTGAAACCTACTTTTATAGTACTACAGATGGAATATCAATCTATTACGAAGCCTGAAAGAACCATAGAAGATGTACCTATGATAGTGAAATATTGGAAATATCTTATGAATTTCATAACAATCTAACCTAAGATCAAGAAATTGGTATATCCACTCATCCTAGGGAGACATTGGTTATCCATGGTTTAGCCTTAATGAACTATAGATCAGAAGACATGACTATCTTAAACAAAATAAAATAAAAAATAATTTATTTATATCCACCTATAAAACCATATACAAATATCTTAGATCACTTATGGGTTGATGGACCTGAATAAGGAAATAATATCCTCTCCTCAAGTGATGATAAATATCAAAGGTCACATGCAAGAGCTAGAAGATGAATTAACAAGGAGTTTAGGAGAAACTGGGTTATCTCTAGAGTTTGGTAGTGAAATTCCATAGTTTGATAGTAAATATTTATACTATATTATAATAACTCCATAATTCATTAGTAATGCTTTGGATTATTTTAGACAAACTCTAGAGCTCAACAATAAAGCTCTAGAGCCTGTTAGACTAGCTCTACAGTTTAGCAATAAAGGTCTAGAGTTTGACCGAACATCTCTAAAATATAGACTATCCTTATCTAAAGATCATTCATCTATATCTAACCCTCTTAACATTACATAAAACCACATACCCCTTCATTAGAGAATTTTTGGGTGGGCAAACAATAATCAAGGCTCGTTTTTGACATCTTTTCATTATCTATTGGAAAAAATAATTTCACAAGAGGAGAATTTATTTAAGGACATCACCATATTGCATATCCTATTACCACATACATGCACTTCAAACTCTATAATGAGTTAGTTTAAACCAATAAATTACATCTATCCATAAACCAAACAAATAGCTATCCAACTAGGCAAAATGTTAAACATAAATAGTTGTCTAAATGATGAAAAATAAGTAAAAGTGTTTGACATCCTAAATAACCATAAAAAATCATTTACATGGTATTATAGTTTCATGAAAATGATCTACCCAAGTGTGTGTAATCATCACATATATACTAAAAATACTAGACCTATCAGAAAACCTCAAAGGAGGATTAATTCAACATTAAGGGATATATTCAAAGCTAAGATATAAAAACTCTTAGAGGTGGGATTAATTTATCCAATATCTAATAATCAGTTGGTCTCCCCAATTATCATAATCCCAAATAAGAATTTTAAATAGAGGATATGTATAGACTAAAAATAATGTAACAAAGCCACCATGAGAGACCACTTTCCCTTGCCTGTCATAGACAAGTATTCGATAACTTAGTTAGGAAAAAATATTTCTCCTTCTTAGATGGATTTAGTGGTTACAATCAGATAAGAGTAGCCCTAAAATACCAAGATAAGACAACCTTTACATGTTATTGGGGGAGATTTACTTATAGATTTTTACCTTTTTATCTTTGTAATGCACTTACCACATTTCAACGGGTAATTTTGTCTATCTTTTTTGATCTAACCAATGAATGTGTATATGTATATATAGATGAATTTACTATGCATGGTGGATCTTTTGATGAATATTTAAGAAATCTAGACAGTTTTTTTAACAAGTTGTGAACAACATCAACTATCTGTGAGCCATGAGAAATGCATAATGATGGAAGATCAAGGAATTGTTCTAAGTCATCACATTTTAGCCTACAGGATATAAGTGGATCCTAAAAATATAGAAGTCTTTATTAACTTTCTTGATCTTAAAAACTAGACTGACATTAAAAGTTTCTTGGAACATGCAAGGTACTATATACATTTCATATAAGACTTTGGTAAGATAGTTTCGCCCATATTATCTTTATTTACCAAGGATAGCGAGTTTTTGTGGACATATCAATGTTAACACACTTTTGAGGCAATTGAATCCAAGATTATCTTTGCCCCATTATTGAGAGTACTTGATTAGAAATAGCCATTCCTCATTCATATTGATTATTCCAGTAATACCATGGGGGAATTTTTGGGTCAAAAAATATAAAGAGAGAAAGATGCATGTAATTTATTACATCCACAAGAATATTACTCCAACATAATGAAATGTTAGCATGCTTTTGAGGCAATTGAATCCAAGATTATCTCTACCCCAATATTGAGAGCACCTAATTATAATTAGTCATTCCACATTCATATTGATTCTTCCAATAATGCCATGGAGAAAGTTTTGGGTCAAAATATTAATATGGAAAGATGTATGCAATTTGTTACATCAACAAGAATCTTACCTCCACATTAAAAAATTACAAAACCACTAAAAAAAAATATTAGTTGTTGTTTATCTAATGAAAAAATTTATGCATTATATCATTGGTTATAAAATATTTTTCTACATAGATCACTCATCCATAAGGTACCTCATAAATAAACTAGTGGTAGGAGGTAGGATCATTAGGTGGTTGTTACTTTTATAAAAATTTAATATTACCATTAATGATAATCCTGGGAAGTCATCAACCACATTAGACTTCCACATAAGTAAATTTCCTTGCCATTTTACTTCTAAAGAAATAAAATGTTTCATTATAGATAGTTCCTACTTTAAATGGCTTAATGGTATATTGTTTAAGTGTGGACCTAACCATGTGTTTCATAGGTGTGCAAGGTAAGATGAGACTTATGATATCATAAGAGTTTGTTATGGTAAACTATAAGGAAATCATTATTAAACCAAGAGGATTATACATAAGATCCTTTGGGTTTGAATAATATTGGCCTTAAATTCATAATAATGTGAATAAATATTTATGGAAATATGATTATTGCCAAAGGATGGATAAAACTACGCCATCCAATGAGATGCCTCTCTATCCTTAGGTGGTTTTGGAACCATTTGAGAAATAGGGACTAGATTTTTTTAGCCATATTAATCCACCATCAAAAGTAAATAAATACTTACTTATGTGAACAAACTATGTCACCAAATGGGCTGAGGTTCAACTTCTTCCATTTTTAATAGAAGAGGTAGTTACTAATTTTTTGTACCATAGGATTATGTAGATGTTTGGAGCACTAAGGTAAATAATATTTGATCAAGTAACCCAATTCATGTCAAACATGATAAAATATTTCACATAACATTGCTAGATTATCTATAATAAATCATCACCCTATCATCCATAAGCAAATGAGTAAGTAGAGGTCACCAACATAGAATTGGAGAACATTCTAATGAAGATAGTTAGCAATAATAGGAAATATTGGGTATATAAGCTACTTGAAGTAGTTTAGGCCTACAAAAATGCATGGAAAACCACCACAATATTATCATCATATGAGTTAGTTTTTGGTAAGAACCCTATATTTCCTATTGAGTTTAAATTGTAAACTTTGAAGACAACATTAGAGATAGGCATAAATATTGATGAGGCATAAAAATAAAAGATTTTCTAACTCAATGAGTTAGATGAGATAAGGATATAATCCTTATAGTAGACAAATCTTATTCAACACCAAAGGAAATAATGGCATGATACTCAAATCAAATAAATAATATTCAAATAAGGAGGTTGGGCACTATTGGTTTACTTTAAGTTTCAATACTTTAAATATATATTGATAACCAGATGGTTAAGGCCTTTTCAAATATTAAATATCTTTGACAATGGGTTAGTATAGTTGATACCCATAAATGGAAATAAATAAACTCTTATGGTCAATATACATAGGTTAAGACTTTACCAAAAGCCTCCAAGCAAGGAGGAGTTCTTTAGGTAAATTTGGTCCCAAGATGAATTTGGATTTGGGGAATAACTTGGCTCTTTACCCATGTCCAAAGGATGAAGATTGAAGATAATGAGGGGAAAGGTTGGAAACCTGAAATGGTAGTCATTATCCCTAAAAACACACATGCACACACACACACACACACACACACACACACACACACACACACACACACACACACACACACACACACACACACACACACACACACACACACGTGTGTGTGTGTGTGTGTGTCTAATTTATTTATTTATATATGCAATAAAAATAGTTTTTGTATTTCATTTATATATGCTTTACATTAAATGATGTTATTTACCTATGGTAGGACAAGCGACAGTCTGAAGCAAGGGAAACACCACAAAAATTAATGCATTTTTTATTTTATTTTCTATCTAGGATTAAACTTAAGTTATAAATATGTACTTGTTCATCTTTAAAATTAAGGTTACCCAAAAATTAAGGTGTCCTCTAAAATATAAGCCAAAAGGGGTTCAATTTTAAAAAGGAAAGTGTTCTTTCCATGGAGGATGCCACTCAGTGAAAAAGGTAAAAACATGGAAGAGAAGACATGATGAGTGTAAATGGAACATTAGAAGTCATTATTGTAACTTCAAAACTCATCAAATTTGGAAAATAAGTTTGGAGGTTGATGACACAAGATAAAGTATGAAGGTACAATCCAAACTAGAAAAATAGACTTTACACACTCATCAATAATTGATACCACCTAATAATGGTCACATCCTACCTGCTTAGTGAGCTTTGGCCAAATATCAAAGATTGGTCAAGTGTTGGGGTAAATACTGCATGTGCCAACACTAATTCAAAATCTCTATTCAAATTTTGAAACCCTCATCATAATTCATTCTTCATCCTCTCCATATTATGTTCTTGCATCCACATCATGTCTACAAAAAATTTCCATGGGTCAAAAGAAGAAAGAGATACTAAAGAGACACTTGGAAATATCAATCAACAAATGCCTATGTAAATTTCAAGTGTGGGGGAAGAACCTAAAATTAGAGGAATTAAAGAAAAAGAAATCAGTCATGAACATGTTTAAGAGGAACATGGAGTAGGAATTGAGGAATTGGTTGATATGGAGGAACCTTTGGAAGATGTTGCAATATAATTTCCTCCACCTTCATCTCCTCCACCTTCATAATCTAAGACACCTCTTGGAAAAGGTAAATCTATAATAAATGAAGAATAAGAATAGGTCCATTTCTCAAGTTTAGATGATGAAATAGAACTACAAGAATCCATTCTTATTTCCAAAGGTGAAGCTATAATGAAGCATCAAGGAGATGAGATTACTTTATTTTGACTATAATTACAAGGTAGGGACAATATTATCTCCTTTTTTAAAATAGAATTTGAAAAAATCAATAATCAGTCCATGAAAAAAGACAAAGATATAGGGGTAATCAAAGAAAATGTAGTTGCATTAACATAAATACTAAACCAATATGCTCAAACACATCCAAAAACATAGACAAAGAAGACTAAACCTTATTTTATTTTCAATATGTCATGTCCTTATGGGATAAGCCCTGTATAGAATAAGAGACATAAGGAGGAGAATAAGAAATTAAAAGAGGAATGTGAGGAGGCAGAACAATAAACTTAGCAATCTAAATCCACATTTCCAATCACATGTGAGATGGGGTAAAACCTTTTGGCTGGTATGAAACCCTCCTTTGACTATATCATATTTCTTCAAGAATATTTTCTTAGGTGGTAGCTATTGTTAATTTCTTGTGGTTAAAACCATGAAATAGTCGATGAGAAAGAATTTTTGGAAATCTTTGTACACAACACTCTAGACTATAAATATTTGTTATGTGAATTATATTTGTGTGATTAAATTATAATTAATAGGTATATATTCTTGATCAATCTTTCCATAAGAGAGATTTACCTCAAATCTCTCCTTTCTATATTTAGAAACTAGTTTGCATGGGGAACAAAGAAGTAATGAGTATTTTGAAAAAAACAAGGATAAAAAGAATTTGCATGATACCTTAGTTTTTTAATGCACCCATAACCTTTAAATCATTAAAAGTTCAATACTTATGGTACATGCAAGATCATTATATATAGACCTTGTAACAAAACATTGATGATTTTGAGAGATTTACTTAGTATCATTTTGAATAAATAGTAGTGGTTAGTATGAAGGGATGGGAAACATTAACCATCCATTTAAATAGAAGATAATAAATATCTCTCACCAATATCTGATGGTGTATTCAAAGTTATAAGTATATTATAAATATTATTTCATAAGTCATTAGTTGATGGGGTAATAAACCTTTGGTTGGTATGGGGTTTAGGCCATCATTCCTCATCCCCGTGTCACCATGGAATAAAACATCACCCCTATCCATTGAGCAATTTTAAGAGATGGAAAACATTTATTATTTAGGATATGAGATTCATACCTATAACAAAGGAAAATTTGGGCACTCACTATGATGTTTATGATCTTATCCATAAGCTAGAGTAAAGAGTATTCAACTATGAGGAAAGATGGATGTAGTTTGTAAGAGGAGTTTTAAAAGGTAAAGTGTGGGGGAAATGATGAGTCTATTTTATGACTCATTATACATACATTTTTACATATTTACACCTATTAAACTACCTTATTATATCTTAGTTGTATGTGTGAGTCTATGCTTTTTACGTTTACCATTATGTTCTATCTTTTGGAATGGTTAGTTATTTAGTTTTGTATGTATATAATAGATAATATACAATAATTTAATGATAATTTTTTTGTCAAAGTAAATCAATCCTTAAAGACAAACCTATATTGTGATGAATATTTCAGTAGGCCTCCTGAGTTCGTCAGTGAAGCTCCAAAGTCCTATAGCAAAGCTCTAGAGTTTGACAATAAAGATCTAGAGTTTGATAGAAAATATCCAAAATGATACAAATAGATTTTAGAATGTAATACAAAGTTATGAAGTACATCAAAATAGCTTAGGAATCACTCCAACCATCATTAAAATATTGTTAAAGGTAATTTTGATGAAATTGTGAAATTCCAAAGATGTCTATGGATCATTTCTTTAAGTCATGGATACACTTACTTTTTATAGCATTCTATTTATATTTTTTCCTCTTATAGACATGACTATAAAACACCATTATATTTTTAAAGTAATTTTGGGTTACTATGTATCAAATGAAGAGAAAATTATGTAACCATCTTAGAACTATGTATGCAGTTACACCTCCCTTATTTTTAAACATTTAACTTTGGAACGAGGGAAGTTGTAATACCTTTTTATATCTTGTGAATAATTCAGATCACAATTGTGATCTTGTTAGGATATTAATTTGTTTAAGTATTTTGGGATAGTAGTTATAAAGAATTGTGAGAATAATATAGTGTATTATTGTTATTCTAAAAGAGAGAAGAATTTGGAAATTAGAAAATGTCACCAATATAAATATAGTAATAGCAATAAATCTATGTTTTTGTAATATTTCCTAAAGTTAATGAAGTTTTCCAATTTCCTTGAAGGCTGAATTTCTTCAAATCATATCCAAGGGATAACAAGGGACCACTCAACCAAGGAGCCAAGATTCTTGTTAGTATTTATTTGTGTTCATGTCATTTGTTATTTAATTATGTTAATGACATTTAGATTATAAATTATGGTGTGTTCTAACATGTAGGTATCTTTATAGTTGTGCATGTTTATTTATTATTTATATCTATCACTTTCATTTCATTACAAGTAAATTCAATTATGTGATCTAATTATAATTAAATTTAATTATGTAATTAGATTACAGTGTATTTTATTCAAAGCAAGTGTGTTACTTTTAGCATCCTAATTCTGCAAGTGCATTTACTTTAGGTAATTAGATAGATTTAATTATAATTAATTAAATTATAAAATAGGGATTAGCTATTTCATAAAACCATAAAAATATAAATAGTTGTAAAAATTTTTACACCTTATTAGAGATAGTCCTTGGACATCAACCCTTGTTTTAATGACAATAACCAATAAGTTGATTAAATGAAGGGATAATGACACCCATCAATTTGGACTGGTGTATTAATTATATATTTGGAATTCCTTACTAATTTTTATAATGAAACCATAGGTGATTCTACCTGAGGTGATTGACCAATAGGAATCTCTAACTGTGTAGTTAACCTAGGAAGGTTGGCTAATGTTGCAAAAATTTAGGTGGACACTAAGTTTTCAAAATATACCCCTTTGCTTAGATTAGGGGATTGTGGACTGGTTCCACTAAATAATGAGTATATTTTTGGGGTGTTTAATAGGTTTTATAAATAATCAATGACAATAGTGTATGCATCCCCATTAGTCATAGTAGTGGTGGAAGGGCCCACAGTAGTAAGTTGGGCTATGGTAGGTAAAATTGGCATTAAAGTTATTTGAGGCTAATCATTAAAAGAAATAAAAATTTATAATATACCAATTATAACTATAGTAAATAAGGGAGTTTATAAATAATGACTACTTATAGGATTTAAATTCTAGGAATAGATAATAGGGGCACTGGTTACTGTAGTTGTCATTGTAGTGGCCTAAGGTGGAGACCTTGGAGGTGTAGTTAGTGATGGCCCCTTTATATTAATGCACAATTTTGTTTCTACCTCTATTTATATGTATCCTTCTCTATATAATATTAATTTAGTAGCTACCAAGTTACCATATCCTTAGTTGAGTTCTTTATATTCTTGTAGTAATGATGTTCTTCCTGCCTGGGTAGTTTCCTCAGTCATCCATTCATCATATTCCTCTATTTTTTTAGTCTCATCAAATGAATATATTTTTTATATAATATTTTTTAGAACCACTCTTATTAATATCCCCATATTTTGTAATTTTCCTCACTATCATAAATATGGATAGGGTTTGACCCCATTTCACCCTTTCTTATTTATTTTCTTTCCTTGGGAACAACTGCTTATTTGTCATCCATTTCCACCTTATGAAGATAAATGTGATGGGTCTTAGGATTTCTTGCACATTTAATTATTGTTTTTATAATAATATATGTTATACTAATTAAACATTGAATGGTAGATGAAGGGGTTGTAGTGATAGCATATGGTGAGGGAGTGGGAGGAGTGGTGACCATTGGAGGAATGATGAGAGGTGAAGATGGTAATCTAGTGGAATGAAGTACTAATAATGGTGATATAAATATCATGGTATGTGGTGATAGATATGGTTATAAAATGGACTAGGGAATCACTACTTATGTGGCCAAAGGAGGATAAATAACATAAACTTGATACAAGAAGGAAGGAATACTTGTGGTATGGTCAATGGAGGTAGAGGAAACATAGAGAAAAGTCTAGATGATGTGATGGGACTTGAAGGTCTCTATAATTATGTTGTGCATTAAGGGGAAATAGTAGTAATTGTATGTGTATGGGATATTTTAGGTACCCCAAATCTTTCTTCAATGTAAGTTTCCCAAAATGGGATATCTTGTTCTTGTATTTCTTCATCTACCTGACGAGGCTGCTATTAATAGGTCTAGAAACCCATTTCTCTTTTTCAATTCTATTAGAATATTATTTATTGATATTAATATCATATTGGATCTTCTACACCATAGTCATGGACATGTTGACCTTACACATCCTTATAACTACTTTAATATCATCGTTTGCATTCATAAACACACTATAACGATCATATAATTGATGCCCATAATTAAATCTCACTTTTATTTTATTTTTTAATATGTTATCTAACATTTATCATAGGGTCCCAATGTATAAATGGTGTCAGTTTAAACCCATATTCTTCCCTAAATTTTCCAAAAAACCTTATATATTACATTCTACCAATACTAAGAGGGGTTGGATGGATGACTGCTTACTTTGCCTTCCTCAATTTAGTGTCAATGTTGTCAACCAATTAAGTAGAAATATCCTTCTTAGATACTTTATCAAGGATAATCCTTCGTAGGTATGAAGGGAATGACCTTATGCTTTCAATTCTAATTATTATGCACTTAGGGTACAACTAGTAATTGCCCATTTTTATAATGGATTTATTTAAAAGGTCAGAGAGCTTGGGCATGTTCTTCCCATAGAATTTTGAATATACCATGGGGTACAATATATTAATTAAAATTTTAAATTTTTTCCTAAATTTGTGCACATGAAAAACATTAAAATCATAACATATCCTATTTTTGGTGTAACCTAGAGATGGTTACTTGGGCTACTCATAGGATGGATGCATAGTTGTAGTCACCAAATCCACCATATAGGACATCATGTAGAATTTACTATTTGGTAAAATTAGTAGATTTATGGTTCTTAAGATCAAGTTAGAGTTGATAATCTATCCTATGGCTATTAATTTTTTTGAATTTAAAATCATGCCCAATAAAGGGAACCATATCTCATTGGCATAATTAATAGTTAAAAGCCACATATTCTATTTAATAGGGCCATAGTTATTATTACGCTTAGTATAAAGACCAAAATGGAGATATTTGAGGTAGGGCCATGAGTTTTAAATTTTTTTGGGTCGTCAACCTATTCTTATAACTTATTGTTTATGTTATTATTAAGAATCTTGAATTCACCATGTCTTACTTATATAACATTTCTAGGAAAGGGAGCCTATAATACATTTCAAATTAATTTACACTAATATATGCAATTGGTGTTTTTCCAAGCCTAAATTATAATATATTCCTAGTAACCTTACCATTCATGAATAAATCAAACAATAGGTCAATGCAGGGTATTACCTATGATTTGGCTTCTATATTGTGAAGACTAACTATTTTTATGGCTAGTAGGTCATCTTTGTATATATATTTAAAAATGGAAATATAATATTTGACCTTGTGTGGATTTATTATGTTGACCACATCCCAAATGATGGAATAATGTTTTAACTCATGGTTCAAAGCCATCGAATCAAATGTTTTATCTGTACATTTAGTTAGACACGTAATTGAGTATGTAGAGGGATCTAGGATGTGATATGATTAATTCAGTAATGTTATTCTAAAAAATATTTTATTTGTGGAAAACCTATAAATTCTTGGTCATAATGGAGTTATGGATTAGAGGTTTGCACTTAAGCTCAGAATTTACACTACACTTGATATCTGGAAGGCAATGTAATTAGACGATAAATGGAAATTAAAAATATATTAATTTATTTGCATTCATTTTTAAAATAGAATACATTAATTTTTTGATTCATTTGAATTAAGTGAAATAATGATCTTCACTCTTTTCCCTATTGATTTTTTGCATTTAAATTTCATAATACCAACTTCTATGTATTGTACTATCATGTGGCTTCTTCTACATTCTCTCAAATGCTTAGTCATCTTATTATGACATATGTCTATATTCCACTCTTTTAGTCTTGTTTTTTATGTCTTTATTATTTAATTAGGTGGATTCAAAGGACATATGTCTAAACATAATTATTATGATCCATGTTCAGCTATATCTTATCATGTTTTGGTTGTTTGGTTGTGCATTAGCAATATGATGACACATGGATAACTTTCACTACTCTGCTTACCTAGGATTATATGTACAAATGTTTATGTTGATGTCACTTATGGGTTAGCGAGATGATGACACAATAATGACTCACACTACTCTGCTTACCTAGGACTCTCTATATAAAGGTATTGTAGCTCCAATTATCTAAATGGATCTATAAGGGTTTGGTAAGGAGTATATAGGGTAATAAACAAACCCCTACTAATCTCAAGGACACTATGGTTTATTAGATATCTATAGAGGATATTTATTTTATCAAATTACACCAAGCCATAGATAAACTTGTAAATCATGTTAGGGTTAGCATGATTGAGTAAACAAAGGATAAAAATAGATATAATGGGTATAACCACATAATAGCAAGTAGTAAAGGGGGTAAAGAAATAAAATTTAAAAAATAAATCTATGTTTTTTAAATATATAATCACTACCATTTAATAAATACAATAATAAGCATGCAAATCTAGTAAATGAAGAACTATTTTGAATTAAAAGATGTTTTTAAAGGAAGAGGATGCATACGATTCAAAACTCTAAGCTAATACATGTTTAAATGAAGCTAAAATAACATAAAAACACTAAACCTTAGCATATAAACTACACTAAGCTAAGTAAATGGTTTCACCTCTCAAATAATGTGTCCCTAGATTAATCTCAAAACAACAATGCAAATGTTCTACCAACCAAAAGTCCATATTTGAAGTATATCTATGGAAGAAAAATGGGATACAGTGGAGATCATTGTACAAACCAAGGCTCAAAATCAAGGAGATAGTGAAGGAGGAGTATATAGGAGTGTGAGATCATAATCAAAGTTCATAAATTAGGTGTAATCCCAACTATATAATCTAGTATCAAGCCAAGGGAAACATGAATAATTGTTAGGAAGAATGGAGTCACCAAACCAGTCTACAAATGTGTACATAATCTTTTGTCACAATACAAGCTAAATATTACCAAGAATTAACCAAGATATTTATAATAAGGTGTGATAAAAAAATCAAATAAGAGAGGGTGAAGAGGAAAGATTTAGAGTGATATAAGGCACCCAAGGCTCATAAATCCCCCAGAATAACCACTTTTCACTATTTGGGATAAAATAGGCCAAAAAAATAAGAATTTTGGCCAAAGTGTGGACTAGGCCATTTATTTTATGGCCAAATGATGTAGCCTAGTCCAAATTTTATCCCCATAAAACATGTCTTAGATTATCAAATCTTTTTGGGTGGTCAACAGGTCTCTAAAATGCTCCTGGGAAGCATTAGAAGGGTTTAACAGTGAGCAACAGGGCTAATAGAGTGTAAGGAGTGTATGTAGGTGTACATAATGTCCTAGGGAGGTGTCTAACCATGAAAATAGTATCAAATAGGATCGACAAGGTTAGTAGTCTAAACTTGATCTTATATACAATAATCAAAAGGGTCATGGGAAATATGATTACATATACCCCTAAGGTACAAGAAGTCATTATTAAAATGAATAAGGAGTATTTTTTAGTACCTAAAATCTACACAAAATGAAATAAAAGAAAGAACTAAAAAGATAAAGGATAACATTACCTACACTTACTAGATAAGGATGACAGTAGAAGAAGTTAACAGTCTAACCCTTGAGTATAAGTATAAATGTTACATAATCTAAATCTAAATTTATCTCTAGATATAGGTTTGTAATAGAAGGGAAAAAATTAATATCAAATCAAATCATAAAATCCATAATGAAATTCATTAGAGCATCGGTTCTAGTTTTGTCCATGTGAAGTTTATGAGAGATATGGAAGTCCTCAAAAGAGGAGAGAAAATCATGCACCACCTTGAAAAGGGGGAATAACTCAGGATGTTCCAAACACTGGTGAGATGAAACACATCTAAGAGTTAGTTAAATAATAATTACGCATAACACATGCTTAGTTCATGAGTGTCACTCAAGGCACTAATAATCACATTATACTAGGTTGTGTTATTCATCTTATTGGTAAAACCAAAACTAGTTACAACAAGCTCATAGCCCCACATATCATTGATAATCCAACCCATAGTGGTAGGTCCTGGGTTGCCTTGATTTTCATCATTTGTGTGAATCAACACTAAAAGGTACACCATGATGGGGGTCAAAGACATAGGAGTGACTACAAATGGACTTTCTCAGTATGAAGTAGGACAAACAAGTTATACAAGGGAAATGAAGAATGAAACAAAGTCACGATAAAGGCAACTAGCCAATGTTAGTTATGGTAAAAGGGTACAAGGGATGATAAGATATTCATAAAAGATGAAGACTAAAAAATGTCCTAAACAACCACAACCAATGACCTACACCACCTACCAAAACATGGGTAAAGATTAAAAAGTGAGAGTTAGAATGGATCAATTATAAAACTACATAGAAATGACTAACTAAAATAATCAAATCAAGTATTTTCTATCCCAAGGTATATCTGGTAAGGAATACATAGGCTTGGTAGGCCAAAGGACCTAGGGGTGCTAATAGACCAAAATTTTCTAGAACTGGGCCTAAGGAGGCCTCAAAGAGAGAAACAAAGTCTAACATAATGTCAAAAAGAGGAAAAAATCCATAATATGAAGGTTTTGTGATTTTATGAGTAATGATAGAATGAAATAGATGCCAAGAGAGGGAAAAATAAAAGATCCTAGCATAGGTTATGGGTTTTTGGGAAAATAGTGGCCTATCAGTCTACCAGGCCACCAAACATGTGGCCTACTCCACTACTAGGCCATGAGTTTCTGATAAAACCTACATCTTAACTCTCAAAGGCATAAAAATAGGACCAAAAGAGGTTAAAATAGGCCAAGAAGCTAGCCAACCAAGGGGGAAGGTAATGTTGTAGGTTCATACTTATATTTAACTTGGTTTTCAAACACTATTAGCTTGATTCAAGGTACATGGTTATAGATTCAAAGAAGAGCTAGAGTGTTAGAGGTAGGAGAGGCACCTCAATTGGTAGAGATACTACCATTATGCGATCTCCAATTGAGAGACAGTGTCTTAATGCCAATCATAGTGAGAGGTGGGAAATGGTGGTAACAAGCTTGTGAAAGATGAATCCTAGATAGGGAAGGCCAAATCAAGTCTCAATAAACCACCACCACTAACTCACACCACTTATAGGTTCTATAGAGAAGGAGATAGGGAGTCGATAGAGGGATAACTATAAGCAATCAATAACACTAACAACTAAAATAGTCAAAAGACTCTACTTCTATTTTGAGGTGTATCTAATAAGTAATGAACAAGTCAAATGGCCATATAGACCTATAAGGTCTGATGATGGATGCCATGAGAGGGGAAATCCACTAAATGAGGGCCTAGGGAGGGTGTTTTAGTAAGTTTTAAGGCTCACCAAGGCACCACAAGCCTAGGCCCAGGTTTGCCCTTTAGGGTAAGCCACCACTTCACCCTAACCAAGGTCCTAACCTCGAGGAAAGACATTACTCAACCTAAAAAGAGTTTAAATGCTAGGGAAAAGGTGGATAGAAGGAGATAAATCATCCATATCTTGAGGTTCATTAGTCATGACTTGAAACATAGAATTTTTGGAGGTGGGGTCATTATTGGTGAACAAGACCTATGAATCCGAACAAGTGAGAGGATGGAAACATATATGACATGTGGGAGTGAGATTATTATAATTTCTCCTTTTATTTATTAGGTTTTTTTATACACAATGGATGAAATATCACTTAAGATTCACCTCAAAAAACTCAATATATCTCACTAGGAGAGGCATTTAGAGTGTCAATACCACAATGGGACAATCATGACAAAATGGGAAGAGGTTCAAAATCCATAGATATATCTTAAAAGAGGTCTCCTAAGAGTGAAAAACTAGTTGTATTCCTAGAATTAGGAGGAATTAGGGGTCACACAAAGGGTATAGGAGGAGTGAAGGTTGACTGATACTCAGTAGGATCGAAACATTCATCCTTGAGAAAATAAGATTAAACTATAAGGGCCTTGGGAAAGGCTAAACAACCATGTATTTATACAACTAAATCCTATCTATAGTATTTATTTTTATGTATAACAACACTTAAGGATCTAGGTTAGCCTCCTTGGTGTGAACCTCACCTTCATGCACAAATTGGACCATATGAAATGTTAAAAATATAACATCTTGAATGGTAGAATTCTAGGGATGACTAAAGATCATGTTGTATGAGAGATATAGATGTAACATTCCAAACTTAATCCTAACTATCTTGAGTTTTAAATTGACTCAAAGCTTCATGTTTTCCACTATCACAAATATGTCATTATTGAAACCAACATAGTTGTGCTGAGAATTGGAGAGCTTCTTGCAGCTAATTTGCAGTTTTTTAAACACCCATAGTGGCATAATATTCAATTTGGATCCCTTGTCAATAATGCATTTCTTGATGTGGTAGTTTTCAACCAAGGTCTTAATGTAGAGAGGAAGCCTATCCCTATTAATGAGAATGGAATATTTTGGCAAAGATGTAGGGTCGAAGCATAACATAGGAACATGAAGGAAATTGGGTATGTCAAAATTGAATAGGACCTCTATGTCATCCTATATAATACCCTCATGAGAGAGACCAAGCATGTCAAAGATAAGTCCCATTACTCAAGTTAAAGGTGAAGAAGGCTCCAAATGGATATCCCAATAAAATTGGATTTCAACTATTCTATAATAGAATAAGGATGTTAACTACTAGGGAGGGATATTATATTGAAATTAAAATATAACTTTGGGGATTCATGTTCCTATGGTCAGGGCTATAGGACCTACACTGCTAGTCTCTCTAATAATTTTGATGGCCTAACTTGAACATGTGTTCATAAATCACTCATACCTAGTACAAGCTATGTCATTATAAGTAATGACCTTACTACTATCACACTTGGCCTTCCCCTTAGATTCATCCAAGGAAGAGGAAATAAAATATGTAGAAAAGTGAGGAGAGAGATGGTCCTTAGCCTTAGATTTATTCTTCTTATTATTATTATCAATTTATTTATTGTGGTTAAGATGAGGATACTTGATCATATTCAACTTATACATAGGCTCCATAGGTGGAGAGATTTGAGGTTCTGATGAGGCCTTAACATCATATTTTTGAGTGAAACACTCCTTATCATAATTGTCCTTAGTTTGATGAATATTGCATAACTTGGTGGCATCATAAGGGTAAATTATCCACTATCCTCTTATTCTCTTTTCAAGGGCCTTATATTCAGTTCTCCTATTTTTTATAGCATTGAACTATCAACCATCCTTTTTTTCATTCTTATCTATAAAATAATTAGTGACACTTTCATAGATCACATTATGGTTACAATAAAATAAGGAGGATGAATTTTGGGTAATTATGTGATAAATGCCCACACACACCATGAAAATCTTTATCTTTAGCACTCATTAAGTACTTCAACATAAGAGTTTATTTTATGCTTGAGGACCTCAAGGTGAACTTCCTACCTCAATACTTGTGTGAACATGTTAGAGCTAATCATCTAAGAACCTTATCCTTTATATATGGAAAAATGAACACCATCTATGCATGAATTCAAATTTTAATTCACCCTTGGCCTGTGCCATAAAGGTGAGTGATTAGATGTCAAGGTTGAATGATTTGGAGATATCTAATTATTGGAGAAAGTTATACATAAGAAATTGGAAAATGGAAAGAGAATATAGTGGCATATTTTAGAACCAAACAAGAGATTTGACTCATAAGGAATGAGCAAAGAGTTTTAACATCATGCCTTCATATTGTTCCCAACCCATACATGCCATCATAAATTTCATGATAAGATCCATGGGACTATTGTCTCAAGTCCCATTAAACTTGGGAATTTTAGGTATTGGAGTAGGAAGGGGAATATCATGCACCCAAAGGGCTAGAGGATTCCTATAAAGATTCTCATAGGCACAGTTAATATTAGGCTAGTGATAAGTTCCCTAAGGAGGATCATAGGGGTCATGATGCTTATTATGCTAGTAAGGGTCATCAAAACCATGTTGTGTGGGATATGATGTCAAGGTGGATCCCAATTTAGAAGACACTCATGATGGGGATCCTCCCAATCATGGGGTGGTGAACATTTATAGGAAAGTTATTTATCCCTATGGAAGTGATGAGATGGTGTGGTGTGCATAAGAGGATAGTCATAATGACCTATATACTCATGGTTTCATCCATGTGCATCATTGCAAGGGTCCACATGAGGGTGATTATGTTCAATATATGCATCCCATAGATCCCTAGTTTGCAAGTGGTAGTCTAAATTAACATGTTCATCTGAGACCCTAAAAGAAGAGATAGGAGGGTGGGAAGGCTCCATAAGAGGTGGATTACAAGTCAAGTTAGGATGTCCATGTATCTTAATATAGACATAAGTGGGTTCTCTTCATAGAATCTCCTACTAATAAATTAATGGGGACTTACATGAAAATTAGTGGAGGCACTCAAACTAGACTAGGTGTGATCTCTATCTATAGAGGAAGCATACCAATTAATCCTAGGGGAAAAAGTATGCTCTCCATTAAAACAAATCTACCTATGATAATTATTAAGGATTGTGTGTAACTAATCAATCCTCAATCAGGAAATGGGTTCATCTTTACCCCTAACAAGTGAATGAAAAATAGTCTCAAGTCTTGAGGACATATCCTTAGACAAGTAAAGTTCAGATTGCTACAAAGTTGAGTGAGCCTATTGGTTAAATATTTTCCAATATTATTCCTTGTATAACATGAGAGGGTTAAGGTCACTATGCTATGTTGAGGGAGCCTCTTGGGTCTTATGGTCTCTATGGCATTCCATTGTATCCTCAATCTACTCATGAGTCATATCAGGTCCAAGACTTTATATTTTATGGGACTAACATCCCATAGGTAGGAGACTAACCATGGATGAAACAAAACAAGAGAAATAATTGAGATAATATAAAAGGCAAATGGTTGGATAACTAACAGGGAAAATAACATAAAACCAAAAGAAGATCAAACAACTTAGAGAAGAGACAAACCATAACTAAAAGTAAAGCTTTGCATCTATTAGAGGGGAGTTGGATAAGAGAACTCTAAATGTGTTAGAACTAACATGAGACCATATGTGAGGTCCCATTGAGCATGCCATAATGTATCTCTAATAATATAAATAGATCCATGCAAGTTTAGCAAGGGGGTACATAGGGTGTTAAGCAAACCTCAATTAGGATCAAGAGAATTATGGTCTACTAGAGATATATAGAGGCTATACAGTTTGTTGTATTACACCAAGCTGAGGCTATACAATTTGTTGTCTTACACCAAGTTATATATAGACTTGTAAAATAAATAAGGGTTAACATGATTGAGTGCACAAAGGACATAAATATCTATAATATGTATAACCATATAATATCAAATAGTAAAGGGGGTATAAAAATTAAATTTAAGCAAGAAATATATGCTATTTAAACAAATAAGAACTACTAGATAGAAAATATAATTAATAATCATGAAAATATAGTAACTAAAGAATGATTTTGAAGTAAATGATGTTTTCAAAACAAGAGGATGTATAAACTTCAAAAATATAAGCTAATACATGTTCAAATGAAGCTAAACTATCATAAAAACACTAAACCATAGAATATTCACTACACTAATCTAACTAAATGTGAATTAAGGTACCCTCAAATAAAGCTCAAAATAATAATGTAGATATTCTACCAACTAAGAGTCCAAGCTTTATTTAGCTATGGAGGAAGAGTGGGCTTTAGTGGAGAGCCTTGTCCAAACCAATGCACATAAGCAAGGAGAAGGTGAATCAAGAGTATGTAGGAGTGTGAGAGCCCAATCTAAGTCCATAAATAAATTTCAATGCCAATTGTAGAAGATAGGATAAAGCCAAAAATAATTAGGATCAATTGGGAGTCGTAATAGAGTTACTAAATTAGTTTGTAAATGCATAGGTAATCCTATGTTACAATGCAAGATAAAAATCATAAATAATGAACTAAGATAGATCTAAGAATGTGTGAGAGAAAAATAATGAAGAAGATATGGTTAGTAGGACATATTAAAAGTTATATAGGGCACTCAAGGCTCATAAATCCCCAAAAAATACACATTTTTAGCCATTGGGGACCGAACATGTCAAAAAACCAGGAAATATATCCAAAATTTAGCATAATCAATTAATTTTAGGGCTCCAATGTGTGTCATAGAATTATTTTTTCCACATAATCCATGGCCTAAGTCAAAAACTCATTTTATGTGGTCAACATGCTCTTAAAGGGTCATACGAAGCACTGAAAGGGTCTAACAGTGAGCGGAAGAGTCAAGAGAGTGCAAGGAATGTCTAAAGGTGAAAAAAATGGACTAGGGAGATATCAAAACATGCAGATAGTCTCAAATAGGATTGATGAGGTTGGTAGTCTACACGTGTGTTGATATTCAATCATCAAGAATAACAAGGTCATGGAAATTATGATTATAGGTTCATGTTGATGTCACCTCCAGATTAGTAGGATGTTGACACATAAATATATCTTTTTGGTCCACTTTCATAATACTTTATGTATAATGGGATATGATGACATCACCTGTAGGCTAGCAGGATGATGACACATGGATGGCTTTGGCTGCTCTACTTACCTAGGAATTTCTATATAAAGGTCTATGCTAACATCACCTCTAAGCTAGCAGGATGATGACACATGGATGATTATCATTGATTGTCTTGCCTATAACTTTTTGTATAAAGCTCCATGCTGACATCACCTCTAGGAGACTTGCATTCTATGTTTAGTCTCCAATTTATCAAATCCAATCCACATGGCAAGGGAAAATGAACTCGAGGAAGTCCTAAGAAACACCCAACTATGAAATAGCCTATTTAAGAAACATATAGATAAACAAAAAATTAAAACATAACGCATTTACCTAGTTATTTATTAGGTCATACATCAAGCACACCTATAAACACAAGTTAAAATAAAATCAAAGGCAAAAATTAAAACATGTAGTATGGCTTAAACACAACTTCGATTCTTTTATAAATTTGAAACAATACAATATTTAAAGTAAATATTATTTATTGAGTCAACAAAATAGCAAAGGTTATGAGAGGAAAAAAATTCATCTTAGTGTCATACTAAATTCTTTAAGTTTTCAATTTTCAAACTCTATGTCATAGACTTCTAGTTTAGAAGACCCTAAATAATGATATTAAATTAACAATGGGTCCTTGTTTGAATTTTTAAAATGGGGTGTGTGTTAGAGCACAACAAATGGTGACTTAGTCAGGAAAATACTCCTAAGTATTTGAGAATCCATAATCTCAATAATGCAGCATAATAAAACTTAAAACATTATTATAAAATAATAAACAAACTAGACCTTGAAAAACATCATGCTTCCTCGTGAAACATATTAACCCTTTCCATTCCTTGGATTTGAGTGTGTGATCTTGTGAAATGCTATTTCCCCTTGTTACGATACTTTTACAAAAGTCTTGGATAGAAATTATAGGTTTCATTTTGATCTCAAAATTTGTAACCAATCAGTAAGGAAAGTTTGGGCATTTCTCTACTACTATCCAGGCCTCCACAACCTTGAAAAATATACCTATAATTCCACTCAAATCCTTGAGATACTACCAAGCATGTACCTATATCCTGGTTACATATTACTTGAATCATTCTTTTCTATCAGTTTGTATGATATTATATGTATTTTTTTTAAAACACAGATAGAAAAAGGGTTGGGAATCACCATTGGTTAGGTTTATGTATAAGAAAATTTATTTCAATCAATATGTCCCTATCAGTGTGTATCAATTTCTATGTTTATTATCCACCCATCAATTTTTATCATGTAATAGAGTATTAATCTTTGGAAATGGAAATTATTTCTAAAATTTATATGGTTATATCAAAGTAAATCTTATAATTCCAAAAAACTCATTCAGTCAAATAAGAACCTAATGTAGCTATAACACATACCTTAACCCCATAAGCTCTAATATTGTCGTAATAAATACTTATTAAAACCAATTATTCATCCTTTTGAATCATCCCCTTGTTTTTGGTAGTTCTTTTTTAATTTCAATGTAAGAAATTAGTTGGTTTGTTCCATAGCTCTTAGAAAACTAATCTAGAAACCAATAACAATTAATCTACTAAAATTAAATGTAGAACTTGTATGAGAGACTAATCCTAAAAGGTATGAAATCTATTCTATAAATAATGAAACATATTCTAATAATACATCTACATCTCCACTTACAATCATTCTGAGGCATCTCTAGTTGGAGTAGCCATGAAAAAGTGTTTAAAAACTATCCATTGACTAGAAATGTGAGGTCATTACCTTGGATATATTTCAACAAAAAGGTATTATTATCTATTATTTATGATATCTAATATGGTCCAATCCACAAAGGAGTGAAATTATCATTTTATCCTTTCTCATCATGTGCTTTATTCCATAAAAGCACTAGGTATAAAAAATTGAAGACTTTGACCTTGGATCTTTTGTCAAACCATATTTTGAAAATATCCTAATGTTTACTAAAGATGTGTAGTACTTCAATTATTGTATCCTCATCTAGATTATGTCAATTATTCTAGATTGTATTCATTCATCCTTCCTCATGCACTCTTTCATAAATTGGTGTGTTAATATCTTAAGAGTAATGGGGAAGAATAGATATTTCCCATACATTAGTATAAAA
The DNA here is from genome assembly GCA_037957365.1 of Torreya grandis. Taxonomy (NCBI): domain Eukaryota; kingdom Viridiplantae; phylum Streptophyta; class Pinopsida; order Cupressales; family Taxaceae; genus Torreya; species Torreya grandis. Next base: position 3,591,977 of record JARHVA010000892.1, on the reverse strand, counting down.
CGTGAAGTCTTGAGTGCTTGATTATGCTTTATTTTATTCACCCATAATACATATTTTAATAAGATATTCCATTGTATTGGTTTGTCTTACAATAATTTCTTAGTGGCATCCATCATATTTTTTTTGTTAGACACATCTACTCCATTTCTTTACAAATAATAGTTTGAAGAGAACTTGGTTGTGATTTAATTATCATAAGCCCATTATAAAAATTTAATGGACTATAATACTATACCATTATCACAAACTAAAGAAATGAGGGTGCCAACCCTGGTCAATATATTTCTTCTAAAAACTTGATGACATCAATTGATTTGAAATTATTTGTAACTATAACTTCTATCCATCTAGTGTAGTAGTTAGTAGCTATTAGGAAAAACTTTTCCCTACTAAAGAGTTTGGGTTTATCACTCTAATAAAATCAAAGCCCCATTTGGAAAAGGGACATCCTTTAATGACTAGCTGTAGAGGCATGGTATCATTCAATTCTCTTTTCAAAAATACTTCTAAATCATGGTAGGTCTTGACATGGCTATTTTCATCCTTGAATATTGAGGTCCAGTAATATCCCATCCATAAAATTTTGTGAGTTTTTGTGTTACCCAAGAAACTCCCACTACTTGTACTATGATGTACATTATCCTTTATATCCACAACTTATTCTTTTGAAACACATCTTAAGTAGATTCCTTCATAATTATTTATATATAAGATTCTTTTCTTGATCATATAATGAATAGATTTGAACTTGAGGGCTGTCCATCACTCTCTATTTAGCTCTAGGGGCATATTCCTATGAGAAATCAATGAATGATTTGAGTGTATCACTCATCACTGGTTATCTAAGTCTCATTAATTTTTTCAATACTAATGCATAGATTGATCTCAGCCATTAGTAAGATAATACCCTATCATATCACCATCTTTGCTAGCCTAATCTATAAGTCAAAATCCTAATGTTTGTCCATCCATTTATATATTTTTTTATCCAATTCATTTTGGTCAAGTGTAAGATTGAAAACTAGGTCTAAAACAATGATGAATGTCTTATTTCTCAAAACATAATGCCTAAATTTATTTATAGCTTTGATCAAGGCATATCTCTATTTGTTTATCATAGAATATTTAAACTCTGCATCCTTTAGATTGGTGCTCATTAATGCAATGGTATGTTCATTATCATCCACCTTCTATGTAAGTATAATATATATATGTATGTATATATATATATATATATATATATATATATATATATATATATATATATATATATATATATATATATATATATATATATATAATATGTTCTAAAGTGAATGAATAAAGGTATAAATATTTATTGAAGTATGGGCTGATCAAAACTAGGGATTGAGAAATAGTGGTCTTGATGTCTTGAAAATCTCTCTTAACCTCTATTATCCACTCTATCTTAGCATTTTAATTTAGCATGGAGTTTAATGGTTTGACAATCTATACAAATCTAGAAATAAATTTTTGCAAAAAAAATTATCTTATTATATAATGAATTTAGTTAGTTATTGTTGTTAGGAAGGGTCAAATTGGAAATGGCCTAAAATTGATCTTAATTAATGGAAATCCCATCTTGATAAGGCCTAATATTTTTCTTTTTGTAACTCCAAAAATACTCTTCTTTGGATTAAGTGTCATTCCACACCTTCTACATATTTCAAATACTTTTTTTATATGATATGCATGATTAGCTCAACCTTTTGAATATATTGTTAGGTAATCCATGTATATGGTGTTACATTTACCAATGAGTCCTTAAAAATCAAATTGCATGGCTATCCAAAAGGTAGCTACTATATTGATTAAGCCAAATGGCATAATTTTATATCATAAGTTGCCCACTTGGTGTTAATTTTAGTCTTTGTCATATATTTTGCTTCCACTAGCACTTGATTGTAGCTTGAGAATTCATCCAAGAAGTAAATCATCTCAAACCCACTTACCATCTAAATAATATTATCCAATGAAGGTAGGGGTAATTGTATTTCTCTAATTATTTGTTTAGATTATTAAAGTCCACATAGAGTCTAATTTATATGCTCTTCTTCATAACTAGTACCACATTAGCTATCTAGGTCAAATGTCTAATTAGAAAGACAATTTTAACATCCATCAATTTTATACCTCTATTTAAATGAGAGGTTATAGAATTTGGATTAGCTAGCCTCTATCTCTACCTAAAAATCTCATGTTATGGATTCAATGGAATGGTAGGAGTAATGAATATAGGGTCAAATATATTAAGGTCCTCATACGTCTAGGTGATCACATCTTTGTACTATGTCAACATATTCTTCAAAAAAATTCTCACTTTTAATGTAGCTCAATATGGTAGGAGTAATGAATATAGGGTCAAATATATTAAGGTCCTCATACATCTAGGTGATCACATCTTTGTATTATGTAAACATATTCTTCAAAAAAATTCTCACTGTTAATGTAGCTCAATCCAATATTCACATACTAATGGTGTTGGTCAAAGCCTAGATTCTCTTTGATGAGATCAGAATCAATTATTTTTTACAACTCTTACTTTTGAGATTGTATATCTATGTATAAATTTCATTTTAAAGAAACCATTCCTAGAGTAATGTAGTTTTCCTTTTCCTATAAGACACCATCTTCTCCTAGGTATTTAATATGCAGGGGCTCCACATAATTTTCATCTATCATATAAGATTTGAAGGTCCCATAAATACTCATGAATTGGAAAATATATCAATCATCCTTAAATATCTTGAAATTATCCACATTATTTCCAATAAAGGGACAAATAACTAACTCCATAAAGAATCTCTACATATATGATTCCTGGAGTACTGCTAGATTGGTAGCTGACATTTCTAGTGAATCTATCATCCAATTTTTAATCTTGGGATGGCTCTGATGTTTAATCCTATAAAGGAATCGATTAGGTCTCATTCTTGGTGTTTTTAATTCTTTAAATAGGTGAGATTATATTGGTAGTTATTTCTAATCTATTTAATAGCTAGCTCAAAATCACCGAAGATATGTAGTTGTTTGGCATTATGATTTAGTCAATATTATAGACCAAGGATTAGAGCTTCATAATCAAATCTATTATTGGTGAAAGGAAATTGTATCTTATAGGCATCGAGGTACTACTTACCTTTTGGGTCTACTAGGGCTACATCAATACCATAACCTTATTTTAATCTAGCCCCATTGAAATTTAGAGTCTATAACTGAGAAGTACCTTCAAATTATTTTTCATAAATCTCTTGATTAGTAGTGAATATGTATAATCCCACATATGAATATGCAAAGTCAATCTTCTCATTATTTACATTGTACCTTGTAATCAAGTATTTCATATTTGGTTCTTTATCCACTCAAATCTAATTTGATACTCCTTTTCAAGGTAACAGCATGTATGAAAAATTAATGGCCATGTATCCATTTGGTTTTTTGGACCAATACCAACTCAACAATAATCCATAATATTATGTAATTTCAAAAACTATACAATCTATATATTTTTGTACATGTGGTTATGATGCGATCTAGATGTGCATGTTTTTTAATTTCATAACACATAGGATGTAATATTTTTCCAATTTTAGGACCACCCTCTTTGACTTGTCTAGGGTTAGACCTAGCTTCCTACACATAGCTATCTACATTACATTAGTTGAGGCACATGATTAAACTAAATAACTATGCATTTTCTTTCTAAACATTCAAATATTTATCAAAATTAGTAGTAATTCAAGTTTATATTTAAGTACCATTATGTTTTCATGCACAACTTTTGAATTTTTTGATGTAGAGTATCTCCCAATCAGGGCTTTGAAAAATAATTCCCTTTGTTCAATAATCTAATCCAATTCATGTTGGGGGATATTGGCCTTGATCTTCTTCATGTTATCAATAATGTTGTATCTATCTTTGATTTTTTGTTTTGTGTTCTGTAACTAATCTTCCCTCCTAGGGGGAGGTGAATTGATGTTGGCCCAAAAATATAGAGTAGTAGAAGAATTATTTCTTATAGGTTCGAAGTGGTAACTGATTACTTTCTCTTAAGATTAAAATGGTTCCTATGGAACTAATAGAATACATGGATATCATTTATATTATCCTACATTTTATTATCATCCTCTAATAGAAATGAGAGATCATAAGTATCAAAGACCCTTTTTTACGTGAATGTCCTATATTATTAGTGGAAGATGGTTTTGTTTGATTGACAAAACATTCCTACCTATTCATCTCCTTCTAAAATATCTAAAAATCAATTCTTAACTCTATGTAGTCAATCTCATTTTGTTTTTTTGTGTTGTTAAATCGGCACCAGTTAGGAAGGGTTACTTCCATGATATTTACTTCCAGTTCCATGTTGGGTAGATGTTGTTCTAGGCTATTTTTAGGCATTTTAAAAGGCCAGTTGTACCTTTGGAACCCAAATCTATGATTATTAATAAATCCCATAATGTTACCCATGTATTTATACATGTTTAAAAATTTAGTTCTTAATTTATACACCATATTTTAAATCAATTTCAATTCTATTTTTATGGAATTAAAATTAGTACCCTATGTAGTATAAATATTGACCAATATTAGGGACTTTTTCTGGTTTCACTAGTTAAGCATAGAATTTTTAGGAATATAAGGTGTTTATTGGGTAGATCGTGCATTAAGGGCACATGATAGTACCACTATATTTGGTGTTGGGCCACAATATTGTGATTTATATTTATGATTGGATTGAAGGCTAGAAAAATAGGACCAAACTATGTGGGGCCAAATATTACATATAGGATTTAAATTATTTATAAATTTTTATATCTTTGGTATATGCCATAGGAATCATATCAAAACCAATATCTCTACATATAAAAATGACATTCATTAGGTCCACAACATTCTTGTATATTTCAAGGCCCAAAGCCGTGATAGGTTTTTTGGTAGTTTCAAGTTGGGTATACATATTTTAGAACCTAGAATTGAAGGCTTATATAGGCTCATTTGGTTCCCTTATCATGCCTAATTTTTTTTTATAAATAACACTTGTACTAATCAATTATCCAAATTATGTCAAAAGGTTTTTTGGCATTGATCCCAAGATGTAAGTGATCATTTTTGGATGTGGAGTTATCAATCATAGGTGGCATATTATAATGTGAAATGGAAAAGTATACATGTCATGTCTTCATGGGTTACATTAAATATTCCTAGGGTGGTATTGAAGGCCTTTATGTGTTCTTTAGCAGTCCTACTTCCTGAGGGAGAAAAGGAAGGAAGGTATTTTTCAAGGTTTCTTGTTAAATTATGCACAACCCTAACAATGTTGATAGCAGAACTAACTAGACAAGTTGGAGCATGGAACTTTAGAAACAATTAAAGATGGGGTTGTCTACTTGGAAAGAATTATTGATCCTAGGTCCTTTCATAACTCCCTTATTAGACCTAATTTTTATATGGATATCCAAAGGTGAGTGTAACAAATAAGTGTCTACGTAAACCTTGTTAATCTTTTGAGTGTTTCAAGTGCAACTCAGGTGATTTATTTTCAAAGAAAAGGAGGTAGAGGTTTTGGCCCTCATAGATCTAGATTAAGTTATTATTGAGGTGGGTTTGATACAAACCTTATAAACTTTATGAGTTAGGATATAAATATTGTCACTTGGATTTGAACCCCTTGAGGAGATATCTAAATCTCCTCATCTAAGTGGCACAATAGAAACATCTCTCTTGTTGTGGGTAATAATTTTTTGAGATGAATCTAGAAGGGCTAGTTCCCTTGATGCACTTTTTCTTAATCTTTCACCCAAAATTGATTCCATATTTAGACTCCTGTAGCCTAAAAAACACACAAAATAGTAAATAAAACCCCATTTATAATGTTGTATATATAATTTCATTCAACTCATCTTGGTGGGAGATAGCCTGAGGGATTCCTCTACTTGGTCCAATAACTTTCATTATCAAAATATGTCATTAGGAAAACTTTCCAATCTCTTTTTCTTTATCGGGTCCTAACTGAGGGTTTGGTAGGATTTTAGGTAGTTTTTTGTCTTAATATTCATTAATAAATATTGTATTTTTTAAATTATACTAAATTCCACAAACTTAAAGCTAAGAGACCCTGTTAAATCCTCCAAATTCCTTTTATTCCCATGCATAGTCTTAGAAAAGATATCGTTACTTGAAAACACCCATTGAGCATGTTTTCCTCTTTTCCTGCATGAGTGGACTATGTCAAGGATATAATTTTCTTTATTTTAGGTATTATTTCACTCTAAAATCTCAAACATATCTATTTACACCTTCTAATCATGTCTCAATAAACTAGATATCCTTCCAAGAGTTGGAAAATGAACGTGGACCTCAAAATGGTTTTAGGACCTACATCTAGCTACCTTTGGATATTTAGAATGGTGTTTCACATTTATTATGGTGTATAATGTATGTTAACATAATATTTGAGCTTAAAAATCTACTAAACGTCTCTCCAATCACTCTTGTTCATCTTCTCTTACTCACCAACCAATCCTAGTTGGGAACCTTAGGGATTGACTGCATATAGTTATCCACCAACCATTTATAGTGGGTTTTCATCAATACTAGGACAAATTATGTTATTTAAATTTATTAATAAGTCACTACATCATACCCAATCATCAAATGTTGTTTCCAAGGCACCTAATACCCATTTAGGTCATATTCTCTCCCTTTTCTACCTCTGTGCAGGCTTAAAAGTGACCTTCCTCTAAGACAAAACATAGGATATGTACCTTGTATTTTCATGAAAAACACTTACATGAGGGATTTTATTGGGTCATGAGGACCACATAAACAAAAATTTAGTTTAAAAATACCTCCCTAGAATCCTCAAATATCAAAAACCCCAAAGCAAACTTTATGGCATTGACTATGTGCAAGCTTGAATTGGTTTCAGGCCAAAAGTGGATTTATTACGAGTTAATTTTCACTCTAAAATATTGTAAACTTCATGGATGACCCTAAAAACATTTTCCAAAATATTTAGATTCCAACCTCATGTAATAAGTGTGATGGACTTCTCATTTGGGCACTAGGCCTAGTCATGTTTGACAAGCCTGTCTGCATCTTTTTGAAGGTCCAAGGCACTAAGGAAAATTATATCACCTTTTAATGGTATATAATATTTATTTATGTGAGATAAAACTATGCATATTTTTGAAGGTCCAAGGCACTAAGGCAAATTATATCACCTTTTAATGGTATATAATATTTATTTATGTGAGATTAAACTCTTCATCTTATTTATAATTTTAAACAACTCCTGATCTACCCCTTCTTCTATATAAATAAGCTCACCTCTTGCCTTACCTACATTAGTTTGTACCATGTTGTAGGTGTGTACAGGAGTTTTAGAGACATATGAAAGTGTGTATCTCTCTTGTTTTTAGTTAATTATGTCACCATGACCTTAATTTATGTGTCACATTCTATTTCATTAGTAGTAAAACCTTTCCAATCTTTCTTATGTACTTTGATCTTCAAGATTGAGCATTTCTAGGTGTTGACTGAGACATTTTTTTTGTAGGTGTCCATTGGCATCAACTAATCTCAAATAATATATGAAAAGATCCTAATTAAACTCCTCATAGTGACCATGTATGTACTTGTGCTAGTATCTTTTTTGGAGGCCTTAAAACATCACCTTAGCATCAAATTTAAGGTTACTAGTCATATTGAGACCATTATGCTTATAAGGTCTACTGTAGGTGCATTTATCTCCTTTGGACCTTGATTATGGTGTATTAATATCTCCATTGAAGTTTTTCCCTTACCTAGCCTTTTCTTATACTTGAATTCATCATGAATAGGCTTAATACATCACATAGTTTCCATGTTAAGCCAATGTTTGAATACCCTATTGTTTGACCCCTATAGGTGGATGCATAGGAGCCTGTGTATGGATGGAGGATAGTTTAGGAATCAAAACATGATGCATATCCTCCTTTAAATTGTTTATTAGATCATGATTACTTCATTAAACTATTGGAAACCTTCAAAACATGGTTCATAGGTCAACCTACAACTTTTTGGTGAAAACCCCTCTTTGAGGTCATGGACCTATAAATATCACTGTCTATTCACAGTTCTTTTGAGGGCATCTTTGAGACCTTCAAAAACCTATCCCCTCTAATATTTGACCTTCATTATTAGCATAGATATTTTTTATGCTAGGGGTTATACATTCAACTCATTTCAAGATTTGAAACCTATTACAAGTATGTTTTAAGGGGTCTACAAAAAGCTCTTTGGTCTTTATTTTGTCATTTTAGGGAAAACCTCTCTAAACCCAGTATTTTGTCTCTTCAACATAACTACACACTCCTCTCATTAAATCACCTTTGAATGGTATTGTCATGGTCTAAAGACCATATCACAACCTTAATTATGTGTCCAATTGTTATATCCTCTCCATGAGTGCATTTTAGTAACCTGTTTAACCACCTATAGGTGGATGCCTTGATATACCACTAGTGAAATAAACATGAAAAAATGGAACCTTCCATGAAATTTAACTTTAAATGAATATATAAAACATTCCAATGCACCTCTATCAATTTTAAGAGCTTGGGAAACATCTTTTACCTTCCACAACTCAACATGACATTAGCAAATCCCTGTAGGTGTACATTTATATATTTTATGCAAGTAGAGTTGGGTAAGAACATGTTGGAGAAAGGATTCAAAAACACTCAAATTCACTTGTAAACCTTCATTGAGTGATCTCCATCAAGGACACTTTGAAACCAACTTTGATACACCCTTTCCAACATAAAAATTACTTGCATATACGTGGAATGTAGTAATCAAGAACATCAAATGACTATTTGATCATGATGAATATGATTGGGAAAAAATTTCAAATTTTTCCAAACATATCAATGAGTTATCTCAAACTTATGATGGTTTGGATAACTAGAATACCCTGATTATCACTCCATGAACAAGTTAAGCAAGTTTATGTAGGTAACTGCAAGTGAAACCAAGCATGAAGTTGACTGTGGAGGAAGATAAGCTTACAAAATACTCAAAGGATGACATGATGGAACCAAAACATGGAAGGAGGTGAAAATATTAATTTTAGGCATGTGGGATGTCCTTTTCCATTCACACAAAACCTCTTTAAAAGACTAATTTTTTGGAACAAGGCATAAATAACTGTAACTTCACTCATTCACTCCTCCTTGTAAAATGAGTTAGTTAGCTCATCAAATAAAATTCAAAATTTAAATAAATAATGGAAAATATGAGGGAATGGATTAAAAATAATATAGAACCAATTTTAGTAAGTGAATTTTATGGGCTTTCACAAACAAGAGAAAAACTTGCAGGGTGCACAAATTAGCATGTAGATTTGAAAGATCAACTTATTATGAATGGTTCATAAAGTTTAGAACACCATCCCTATATCAAAAAACATAAAATGGAATATATCTGAGTGTATAACACACTCTAATATCATTTTTCTTGAAACCCCTTATGTTGACTATACTAAGTACAAATCTATAGGTCACTTTTGCTTGCCAAGAAAGGTGAAAAGGAGTAGAATGGTTTTGGAATTAAAATGACACTTATAGATCATTTAAAATAGGATTATAAGAATGTGGAATATGAAGAGTCACATTTTAAAATTTTCAAGTGGCACACTTCCCAAGGAGGCTATACAAGTGCCATTTTCTTCTCTTTTCACTAGAAAACTACCCTATCTTTTGCATAACCTACCATCTTTCAATTTGGTCACTTGGTTAAGACTAACATGGATAGATTGGGCATAGCATCATCTTTTTTAACCTTCAAACTTCAAAAATACCTATATAAAGCATTAAATGCACCTTTTCGACCCCTAAAATGTCTCAAAGGGACATGTTGGCTAATGAAAATTATGACCAAGGCTATTATATCACTGAATAACATTAAATGACATATGAAACACCTCATGAAAAGATACAAAACATCTAGAAAACTGATTTTTTACTCAGGGGTGCCCCAATTTGACCTAAAATTCAAATTTGGTTAACATTAACATTTCAAAATCTATGAATGAAATTCATTCCAAGGCATGAGTTATGGGGTATTTAATTTTGTAAACAACTTGTTGGTGGAGTATTAGTGGTCAAATTAGTTTGATTACCATGGATGCATTGGTTATGGATTAATTTAAATCTACTTGAGATGGGTAAATGGATGATAGATCTAACCTAAGGTGGATATGACAAAAATAAACTCAAAAAAGAGGGAAAGGTAGGGCATAAAAGGAGGCTTGTGGACCACAACACATGAAACTTTTCTAGGCTAAAACTTGAACTAAAGGATGGACAAGGAATCATGGACTAGTATCTATTACAAGTTATTAAATAACATCGACAATAAAGAATAATTATGAGTCAAATGGAACTAGAATAAAATAAAGTTAAAAACATAAAATCAAAGGTTTCTGCATTTTTAAGACTGTAATATCACATATACAAGGAGGGATTATGATTCATATGTAAAATACATTCAGACCAAGAATAAATCAACATGAAAAATTATATATTAAATAGATAACTCATGTATAACCAAAATACTAAGTAACCAAAATGATATAATTTATTACATAATCCACAAGTTTGGATAAGAATCAAGATTTGCACATCAAAATCAGTTTCATAACTTTTCTCAAAATTTCCTATTAATTTAAATAGCCCAAATTATCCTCTCTTTAGGAATAGGAGGATACAATTATATATAATATTTGGATGGGGAAAGATACATCTCTCAAATAAAGTCTAAAAATACATGTCTAAAAATATCAATGTGTGATAATCTCATGTAAATTATACATGTACAATAATGATTACTCAAAATAGAATTCCTCATTTAAAATACAATATATAAATGCTAAATGAATTAGGAACTAATAGTTCCATCACTAATAGATTAAGGAAATACTATTAGATCATTATCAATGATATCATGATGATGTCATGAAGGTGTCCTAGTGAGTGGATGTAGTGCTTTGATTATCTAAGTGACAATGACAAAGTGTGCAATGTGCTTGTTCAAGTATATTTGAAATATGATTGGTTTATCTTCAGTTTTGGTGTGGTTAGATATGTTCAAGGATGAATATGGTTATTTGAGGATGTGCAAGAGTTCCCTAAGATATTTTATATTATTTGAATGCTTGTGTGCATGGGTGGATTTCATCTAGTTGATCATTGTTGTCATCTAGACATTTTGGGTCTAGTGGTAGAAACTCTGAGTAGGCAATTTGATAATGTCACCAATACCATGTGTGGATGAGTCAAGGGGAGTTATTCATATGGTTGTGATCAAATTAGTCCCTAGTTTCTATGTGTTAAATCTTAGGTCATGCACCTAAATGTAGTCAAAGATATGTGGGTACAAAGTTGGGATCTCAATCATTTTGACAGTGTTTTCTATGTTCAAATTGAGTTGATTAAGCATGTTGATGATGTCATCATTTACATTAATGGAGGTTTCAAGATGAAATGGTAAAATAGGTTTATTTAGTATTGTACCTAGTTCTTATGTACTAAATCTTAGGGCATGTGCCTAAGCACATCAAAAGATATGCAAGTGAAAATTTGGGCTCCTAATCATTTTGATAGTGTTCTCCCATACTTACCCAAATTTACATGAGGCAAAGAATAGCCAAGTAATAATTTTTATATACTGATATCTCACATTTGTGGACATTTCAGGAGAAGGTGATCATATGGGTTTGTTTAGTTTTGTGCCTAGTTGATTTGTGATAATTTTTAGGTCAAGTGTCAAAGCATGGAAAAAGATATGCATATTCAAAGTTGGCCTTCAATAAAAATTCTAAGTGTAGTTGGATATATGAAAGAATATTTTTATAAGGAATTTTATTGGAGATATATCTCACATGTGTGAGGTTTTTAGGAGTAGTTTGTCACACAGTTGGATTCTCCTATATGAGGAGATCATATGGTCTAATTTTGAGAACGTACGAGTAAGTGAAGTAAAATATATGAATATGAAAATTTGGCCTTCCCGGAAGATAAGAAAGGTTCCCATAGTCAAATTTTCACATGTTAATATTCAAGAAACATTAATGAAGCATGTTGATCCAAGAAGTTAGGAAGCAATGAGATGAAGACAAGTGCATGATGTTTAATGTTGAGTAGAGATATCAAGCTTATTATAAGGATCAACAGTGATTAGGTGATTATATATAGAGAGATAAATAGTGCATATTAAATTTAATAGGTCAAAGTGAAAGATGTTAAGCATTATTAAAGACCAAGCTACATATAAGAGATTCACATAATACATTGAGTCAAAGTTTCCAGATTTTATAAGATGAGGTCAACATGTTCAAGGTTTAATGTTTGAGCATTGGTGCCTATGTGCTAAAGTTTAGAGAAGATAAATGGTATGAGATTTATCTAAACCTAAGAAGACATGATATATAAGCTTATTTTTCAAATTTTAAATGTGATCATTTGCATTTGAATATTTGAATTTGTAAAGGAAAAACTAGTGCTTTGTATTTTGGCTATATTTTTGGATCTATGCAAAATTTACTAATGGTGTAAAAAGAAAAATTATAGAGGAAAAAGAGGAAAATATATAAATATATATTTGAAGATATAAAAATTTGTAAAATCAAATATATTGAGGTTAAAATTTGATTTTGTTTTCATATTTATTCTGCAAGTGGCTTAGGAAGGATGTTTAAGAATGTGTTGATGTTATTTCAATGTTTCATGTTGTCTTAGATATTTTAGAGTAATGTAGACTCCATAAATATGATATATGTGGATTTTTGAGGTGTGATAAATCTATATTGAGTATGAACAATGCTTAATAAGTTGACTATGTATTCATTCATGATGTTCCTATGTACCAGATCAGTGTTTTAGTATATACAAAGGTGAGAAGAGTTGATTGTGACCATTTAAGGATGACTAAGGGGTAATGTAGTGTGGAAATATGATTTTTAAAGTGGTCCTATGTTCTTATTTTTATCATTTATATTCTAAATGGGTTAATAAGTCTCCACGAGACCTATAATAGCTACAAGCGCCTTATTTCAAGGTGTAGCTAGTGAAGGGTGACCCATATATGTTATGGCCAACCTATGAAGATTGTTTTGAGTCATTTATTGATTCAAAATATACCTTAAAGTCTAAGTCATGTATAATTTCCAACCAAGGTATTGATTATCTAGTATGATCTATAAATAGTGGAACCAAATATGATGGTTTCTAGACTTGAGGAAGAGACTAAGGAGAGATTTAAGAGAGGATTATGTGTGTGATTTTTTTAGATAAGGAGGGTTATAAGGCCATATATATGAGATGAAGAGAATAAAAAATTAAGGACTATTTATATGACCTATAGGTCATAATTCTATTGGTAGAATAGTGCTCTTGTAGTTTGAGTGTGAGTAAAGGTAAAGAGTGATAATCAGAGGTCCATCATCAGATGTTGAATGCATTAGCTTAAAGGTTGATGTGTTCATAGGTAATTTTTTTATATCTCAACATATAAGTTTATTATAGCCTCATTGCAAGGTGAAACTTTCTATAAGTCTAGTTGTTATTACAACTCAGCTAGTTAGGTGTTGTAACACCTTATGGAGTTATAGTCTCACTAAATAAAGATCATAGTTCCTTGATAATTTATAGCTGGTCTAAATTGGATCCTATTATTATAATATAATCTTCCAATTTTATGTTTTAGTGGGTTTTCTCCCATAAGAGGGTTTCCCACATATGTCATGTGTTATGTGATTGATCTTGTATTGTCTCTCTTGCTCATTTCTATGAATAATGTGTATTCTTCATGAATGATTGTGATAACTGATTAAGAGTTTGAAAGGATTGGAGATAAATTTTAATTATATAGGAACACTAATTAAAACCCCCCTCTTAGTGATTATACATCTAATAATTTGTATCAAAGTAGGCCCTTAAGTAAAGGCTTTCTAGCTTGAAGGTGATCCAAAGTACAATATGGGTAGTCATCAAGGAGGTTTTTATACTAAATAAGTAAAAATATTTAATAGATCCACTTATTCTTTTTAGAGCACAAAGATGAGGACATACATTTTGTCCTTAGGGTTTGATGTATGGAAATCTATTCTAGATGGTTATTTTTCTCCTATTACTCCTCCATATAGTTTTACAAATAAGAAGTTGTTTGAGAACAATTCAAAGGCAATGAATGCTATCACTTTTGGTATTTTAGGGACTGAATAACCCAAGGTAATCCATTGTAAATATGATAAAGAGGTATGGAAAAAAATGTAGAACATTTTTTAAGGATATTTGAAGGTCAATCTTGCTAAGTTACAAACATGAAGAAGGCAATTTGAAATTTTCAAGATGAAGGAAGAATATTCTATGGCATCCTTTTTTTAGAGATTTTATGAGAATGTGAACATCATCAGAGGTCTTAGATATAATCTTGAAGAGGATGATATAGTTCAAAAGGTATTAAGGTCTCTATCCCTCAAGTTTGATCCAAAATTATTTGCTATAGAAGAAATTCATGATCTTACTCAGTTGAAGATGGATAAATTTCATCTCACCCTTACTACCTATGAGATGAGAGTAAATGATGATATACCACCAAATAAGGATGCAACATTCAAGACTGAGATGAAGCCTAAGAAAAATTTCCAAGGTAATAAATTTGGGGATAAATTTTTTGATATTGATGAGGATGAACTAATTTATTTGATTACTAAGAAATTAAACACATGATCAAGAAAGTATATGGGTAAACTAATTTTCAAATTTTTCAACTAAAGAGAGATAGGAAATTATGCTCACATGTTCCCTCATAAGCATGAAAATAATGTTGATGAAGATCATGGTGATGGCCAAGATGAAAGCAATAAGACTTATTGGAAGAAATGATTCATAAAGAATAACAACAAGAAGTCCTTCAAGAACAAGAAGAGCCTATACAACAAAGAATATTGCAGCTCATTAGATGAAAGTAAAGAGATTGACTCAAAATATGATCATGAAGATGATGGTCCTTCTAAAGATGAAGCTCTATTCATGATTGAGGAAGGAAGTTAATCACATTATACGGAGTCTACTTAGAGTGATTTAGATGATGATGAAGATGAGGTGGACTGTGAGATTGTATTGATGAATGAACTTGAATAACTAAAGATTGAGAAGAAGATCAATAAGAAGATTAAATATAAACTCAAGGACTATGAGGATAAATTTAGTGTGTTTGAGGGAATATTGGTTGAAGACTCTAAGGAGCATGAAGGTGATGTCATGTTTCTTAATTATAAGTTGGAATATATGTCTAAAATTATAGGAGCCAAAGAATAATAATGCTTAAGGTATGATTATTAGATTTCATCTTTGAAAGATGAGTTAAATAATTTTACAAGTAAAGTGAAGTCATTTATAAGATTTGTAAAGAGCTCAAGTGATCTAGATAATATTTTGAGTGGCCAAAATCATGTTAGTGATAGAATTGGTCCTAGATATGAATAAGAACAAAATAATGTAACTCAAGACAAGATGAATACTAATGTGAATGAGGACAATCATAATTTGAATACAAATCATCAAATAAGGAATGCAAGTACTAGCATAATAAAGACAAGTCAAATTAAATAACCAAAAGCCATGAGGTATGAATGATTCAAAGGTTATTGTTATACATGTAATCAATTTGGCCGTAGGACTAGAGAGTGCAAGAGACATATTATAAATGATTTTACATGGAACTATGATGGGAGTCATTAGTCAAAATGTGTGATCAAAGCTAAGTGCTTTAATTTTCATAACATATGACATATTGCACATTTCTATCCAAATAAGGTATGGAAAGATATGTTCCTTGAAAAAGGTATGGTTTACTACAACTATGAAAAGAGAGGTCACATTGCTAGATTCTACTATTAAAGGCCATCAAGTCAAACTAAGTGCATGAAATAAGGCATGCTAATACATGGAAGCCAAAAGTGACAAGTGTCATTCACGATGAGACTGAAGGTACAAGTAATTTGTTTGCTATGGTGGAGAATGCTTTAGAATTTGAAGAGTGCCAAGAGGTCTCATTATTTTCTCATGTTGAGAGTGAAGAGACCAATCTCAAAGAGAAGACCAAGGTTCTAGTTGAATCTACTCCTGAGGTATGTATGGATCCAACTGAACATATTGATGTTACTAAGTATGTTTCATATAAATAACATCAATTATCTATGCCTAGTGTTGATGTTTCAAACTAAAATATGGATTCTATAGATGAAAAGGTATGTTTTGAATCTTTGTTTTCTCCATGTATTGTCAATCCAATCATAGAAGAAAAGGAGAATGATGTAGTGGATCAGCATCTTGATTCTCTTAATACTAATAAAAATAAGAATAAATACAAGTATCAGATGACCAAAGAGAATAAAGAATATGAGGAGTTGTGGGAAACTCCTTGTTTCATACCATGGTAGAGCATTGTGGTGTATAGGAGGTCTCTGTCTATGCTTCTTAAGAGACTCCTTCTAGTAGAGAAGCAAGATTGTATGCTCAAGATGATAATGTCAATAAGATAAGGTATTTGGTTAAGGGGGAGTAATAAATTCATGATATTGATCTAGAGATTTGTAAATTAGCTATATTATAGGGTTAGAATGGGTGTTTTTAGGTTGGTTGAGAGCATGTTTCCTATTTGGTGAGTGACATGAAGTTTTGATTGTGGTCCTTGTGTTAGCTTGAGAGAGAAGGCTAGTAAGCATGTGTGGTGGGTCTTCATGGTGTGTGGATATTTGAATATGATAAAAAGGTTAAATGGTTCAAAGATCTTATGAGGAGTCCCTCTTAAATGTTTTTTGGTAAGTTCCATCAGATTTTAGTGGTTTTTGTGTGTTATTTATTCATTAGTTAAAGTGCTTGGTTGAAGTGAGTGTTGGCATGGAGCAAGAGGAAGTTACCAAGGAAAAAAGAGATAGGATCAAGGTAAGGGGGATTTTTTAATCATATTTATAAGGTGGTCCTCTCCTACTGGTAGTATTTTTAGGTCCTTATGATTAGTTGGTGCCCATTTTATCATTGTGTCAAAGGGGGAGAAAGTTCCTACTATGAGAGTGCTTGAAGAGAGAGAAGGTGAGATCTATATTGATATATGATGGTTTTTGAAATCAATGAAAAAGGGGAAGATTGTTGTAGAATTATCAATGATGTCATGATGATGTCATAAAGGTGTCTTGGAGAGTGGATGTAGTTCTTTTATTATCTAAGCGACAATGATAAAGTGTGTAATGTGCTTGTTCTAGTATGCTTGAAGTATTATTGGTTGATCTTTAGATTTGGAATGGTTAGAGATGTTCAATGATGAGTATGGTTATTTGAGGATGTGAAATAGGTCACTAATATGTTTTGTATGCTTTTATTGATTGTGTTCATGAGTGGATTTCATCTAGTTGATCCTTTTTGTCATATAGACATTTTGGGTCTAGTGGTAGAAAATCTAAGTAGGTAGTTTGATGATTTCACCATTTTCATGTGTGGATGAGTCAAGGGGAGTTGGTCATATGGTTGTAATCAAATTAGTCCCTATTTTTTATGAATTAAATCTTAGGTGATTCACCTAAATGTAGTCAAAGATATGTGGGTGTAAAGTGGGGCTTTGAAGAATTTTTATATTGTTTCATATGTTCAAATAGAGCTGAGTAAGCATGTTGATGATGTTAGAATTCACACACATGTAGGTTTCAAGAGGAAATAATAAAATGGGGTTGTTCATTATTGTGCCTAGTTATTATGTGATAAATATTAGGTCATGTACCTAAGCACATAAAAATATACACAAGTGAAATATAAACAACATTAATTTTACACCTCTTTAGTTTACATTTTATGAGCTACATTGTAAGACCTCTCACAAATGTTCATTTCAAGTATTTTGATAGTGTTTTCCCATACTTAGAAAAAATTGCATGAGGAAAGGAATAACCAAGTAATCATTATGAAATAATTATATCTCACACATATGGATGTTTCAAGAGAAGATGATCATAAGGGTTTAATCAATTTTGTGCCTAGTTGATTTGTGATAATATTTAGGTCAAACAACAAAGCATGATAAAAGATATCCATGTTCAAAGTTGGCCTCCTAGATAAGTTTTAAGCATAGTTGGCTCTATGATAGAATATTTTAAGAAGGAATTTTAATGGTGATATATCTCACATGTGTGAGGGTTCCAAGAGTGTTTTGTCACATGGTTGGATTCTCCTATGTTAGGAGATCATATGGTTCAATTTTGAGAACATGCAAGTGAGCAAGGTAAAAGATATGATTATGTAAATTTGGCCTTATAGGTAAATAAGTAAGGTTCACATACTTAGTCAAATTTTCACAACTTAAATTTTGAGCAACATTGATGGATTGTGTTGCTCCAATAAGTTAAGAAGCAATGAGATAAAGATAGGTGGATATTGTTTAACGCTGACTAGAGATAAAGTTTGAGCTTCTTCCAAAGATAAATATTGAGCAATTGATCATATAGATAGATATAAATGGTGTGTATTAAATTCAAGAGGTCAAAGTGATATCTATTTAGCATTATTAAATATCAAGCTACATACAGGAGATCGATGGAGCATGTTGAGTCAAAGTTTCTAGATTACACGAAATGAGGTCAACATGATCAAGGTTTAATGTTTGAGAATTAGTGCTTAAATGTTAAATTTTAGAAAACATTGAAAATGTGAGATTTATCTAAAGCTGAGAGGACATGAGATGTGAGCTTAGTGTTTGAATTTTAAGTGTAACCGTTTACCTTTGAATATTTTTTATTTGCAAAGGAAAAACTAATGCTTTGTATTTTGGTTATATCTTTTGATCTATGAAAAAATTTCTCATGGTGTAAAAATAAAAATTGTAGAGGACTACAAGATGCATCTATAAATATATATTTGAAGATATAAAAATGTGTACAGTCAAAGATATTGAGGTTAAAATTTGACTATGTTTCTACATTTATTCTGTAAGTGACCTGGGATGGATGTTCAAGCATGTGTTGATGTTGTTTCACTATTTCATATTGTCTTAGATATTTAAAAGTGTTGTATACTCTATAAAGATGTTATATGTGGATTTTGGAGGTGTGATGAATCTATCTTGAGTATGAATAATTCTTAAGAACTTGATTGTGTGTTCATTTATGATGTTCATATGTACAAGGTTAGTGTTTGAGTTGTTTGAACATATATAGAGGTAAGAAAACTTGATTGTGATATTTTTTAGATGAGTAAGGGGTCATGTAGTGTGGACCTCTACTTTTAGAATTTTTTCTATGTTCTTATTTTTCACATTTATATCCTAAATGGGTGAATAGGTCTCCATGAGACCTATAAGAGTTACAAGGGCCTTATTAAAAGGTGTAACTACTTAAGGGTGACCCATAGATGATATGGATGACCTATGAATATTTATTTGAGTTATGTCTTAATGCGAAATATGCATTAAGGGATAAGGCATGCCTAATAACTGACCAAGGTGTTGATTATATATTATGTTCTATAAATAGTGAAACCAAAGATGATGGTTTCTAGACTCGAGTAAGAGACCAAGGAGAGATTTGAGAGAGGCTTGTATGTGTGATTTGTGAATAGAAGGAGAGATAGAGTGCCCTATGTATGTGATGAAGATCATAAAATACTAAATACTATTTATATGACATGCAGGTCATAATTTTATTGGTATAATAGTTCTCTTATAGATTGAGTGTGAGTGAAGGTGAAGAGTGATAATTAGAGGTCCATCATTAGGTATTGAAGACATTAGTTCAAAGGTAGATGTACATAGGTGCTTTTGTGGTAGATCAAGATCTAAGGTGGTTTTATCCTCCTTACAAGGTCAAACTTATTAAAATTTTGGTTGTTATTGCATTTCAGCTAGATAAGTGCGATAACACCTTATGGGATTGTAGTCTCACTAAATAGGGATCATAGTTCTTTGATTAGTTGAAAATGGTCTAGATTGGATCTTGTTATTATAGGATAGTAGTCTAATTTTAGGTTCTAGTAAGTTCTCTCCCCAAAGAGGGTTTCCCACATATGTTATGTGTTATGTGATTGATCTTGCATTACCTCTCTTGATCATTGATATTAATAATGTGTATGCTTCATGAATGCTTGTGATAACTAATTGAGAGTTTGAAAGGATTGGAATAAAGTTGAATTATCTAGTCTCATTTATTCACCCCCTCTCAATGATTATACCTCTAACAAATACATGATGATGAAAGAAGAAAACTATAACAAAAATAAAGTATGTAGAATTAGTGTTTTAACTTGTGTTACTACTAGAACAAACAATAGAACTAAAGGTATGCCATAAATGGCTACTAATATAGTTGTAATAGTATTTAATCGAAGTGCCATTCAAGTAGGTCTAGTTTGAGTCTATACTAGTGTGCATTTGGGAAGCTGACTAAATTGAGGTGGAGTAGTTATGACCCCTATTGCTGAAGTTGTTTCCTTAGCAACTTATTTCTATAGATATAGGGCATGGTTTACATAGAATTCAATCTATATGGTTTAAAATTAAATAAAATTTCTTTTGAAAAACTAACGAAGCTTGTCCATTAATTTCTTGTGCATGCCTAATGTAAATTTAACCTCAAAAGGTAGTGCCTCAGTTATTATGATTTTATATATTATAAAATTGACTAATTGAATTATTTCATCACTGACTGTATAAACAATGACCTCAATATTTGATTTAAAGCTATCAAGTGTTTTTCATAGAATATTTTCAAAAATGGGTCTAGGCACTAATTTCCCCTTTGGATTGTTTACCTAAGTAAATATTAAATCTTCTAGGATAGAGATTGTTTCTCTTTTTTATTTAAAAATTGTTGAACCAGAGTTCACATCTCTTAATGCCACTCAACTAATATGTCCCTTTTGGTAGTAATGTAATTATATGATTAAGCAACCTTAGATGTTTTTATTAAATTCAAATGAGAATAACCCTTATTACTAGTTGGTTATCTTATGAACCATATCTTTGCATTAACATTTATAATTTTATTAAACAATTGAATAATATATCCCCACTTGGGTTAAAATATGGCCTTTGTAAACCCTTTTAAACCAATGGTGTCAAATAGCTTCCTAGACATCCCCTACAAGTTGTCCATAAATTCCTTAGGATCTTGGATGGTACTCCTCTCTAGTTACCTCTATAAAGGTTGACCAAAAAATTTGAACATGTTTTTAATAACCCCTCCAACATTTAAAAATGTGTAGGGGTACTCTCTATATCTATCTAGGTTTGAGGGGTTTATTTTTATCTATTTTGTCAAAGAGAATATGTCTTCTCTTTATTCTATCTCAACCTATTGACCTTAGGCAACCACATTTTTTATATTAACCTTTGCTAAAGTTTTTTTATATCTATAAAAATAAAACTTTACTATGGGTTACTCAAAAATCACTAAATCTTGTCTTCTTGCTTCATCCTATTGTAACTACTAAATCTATGAAGGAATGTTTTGTGCAATCTATTACTTTATTTTATGTATTTTACATATTTAACTTGTTGTTTATGATTTCTCTACTAGATTAGATGAAGGGTATTGAATTGGAGGTAGAATGGACTTAGGAGGAGATGTTCCTATTGTAGGAAAAGGAAGAATAACTTTTCTCCATATAGTAACATGCCTTTGGACACCTAAATTTCAAAATGTACCCCTTTGTTTGTCTTAGGGGACTATGGATTGGATCTAATAAGGAATGAATATGTTACTAAGGTGATTAATAGGTTTTTAAAGTAATTGGTGATAGAAATTTATACATCCCCAGTAGTCATAATAGTATTATCATGGACCACAGTAGTAAGTTGGGTTGTGGTAGGCAAAATTGGCATTGTAGCTGCTTAAGGGTTGTGTATTTTGAATTAAAGAATAAAAAAACATGAAAAGAATCCACTTCACAAATTTTAACTAAAATAAATAATGGAGTCACTAAAGAATGAGGACTTTGATGACTTACAAATTGGGAAGATATAACTAAGGAACTGGTTATTGTAGTTATCACTATAGTGGCTTAAGGTGGAGAGTTTGGAGGTGTAGTTGGGGATGGACCTTGTGTGGTAATATGCAAGTATATCCTTATGTATCTCATTCTCTATTTGATTTCAATTTAGTAACCATTGAGTTACCATCTCCTTGGTTTACTTCATTAGATTCTTTTAGTAATTTTATTCCTCCTGACTGGATGCTTTCCTTTGTCATCCACTCATCATCTTCCTTTTTTTGTGTGGTCTCATAAAATAATTCTATTTATTTTGTATCTAATGTGTTGGGACTTGAAATTCTCTACTCTTTAATTATGTGTTGAGGGGAATTAGTAGTAACTATATGTTTAAGGGAGCTTTGAGGTGTCCCAACACTTTTTTAAATGTACGATTCCCTAAATGGGATAGCTTGTTCTTGAACTTATTTTTCTACTTGAGGAGGGGGCCATGAATAGATTTGGAAACCCATTATTCTTTCTCAATTATCTTGACATCCTCTTTAGTTATAGTAGGATAATACTATATCCTTTGTGACATAAACATGGATGTGTTAACTTTTTACATCATTATATATATTTTAGCATCATCTTTTGCATATATAAACATGATGACATGATCATAGGACTACTATTCATATTTGATTCTCACTTTTATTTCATATTTTTAATATGTTATTTGACATTTCTCTTAGGGTCCCAGTGTCTGAAGGGTACTAATTTGAACCCATAGTGTGACTTAATCTTTTAGACAAATTGAATGTGAATCAATTTTTTGTATTATATTCTACCAACATTGAGAGGACTTAGATCAATGATTGCTTGCTTTTCCTTCCTCAATTCAATGTCAATGTTGTTAGCCAATTTAACAACAATCTCTTGCTCAACTAATTTAACAATAAAAATCCTTTGTAGGTACAAAGGATGTGTCCTTGTGCCTTCAATTCTAATTATTATACACTCAGGGTATAACCAATAATCACCCATATTTTAAATGTTTATATTTATAGGGTCAAATATCCTAGGCATGTTCTTCCTATAGATTGCTTGATATACCATGGGGTAGTAGTCTTATTTAACTTTTTCATGTTTTCCTAAATTTTTGCACATAAAAAACATTAAAATCATCACATATCCTATTTTTTAAGTAGTCTACAGATGTTTTCTAAGGCCACTCATAAGATGAAGAAAAATTTGAAATCGTTATATCCACCACATAGGACATTATTTAGAAGTTACTATTTGGTAAACTTTCTAGATTTTTGATCCACAAGATCAAGTTAGAGTTGATAATCTCCCTTATGTATATGATTTGGATAGAAGTTAAAATCATGTCCAACAAAGGGACCTATTCCTCATCAACATATGTTATGGTTGAAAACACATATATTCTATTTAATAGGCCATAAAAATTATCACCCCTTGTCTAAATACCAAAAAAGGGATAGCTGAGGTAGGGCCCTGAATTATAAATTTGTTTGAGTTACCAGCCCATTCTTGTAACTTGTTGATAAATTTTTTGTTAATAATCCATTAATTCACCATGCCTTTCGTGTATGATATATCTAAGAAAATATCTTATAATACATTTGAAAGGCATTTCCACTAATATATGCAATTGCTATTTTTCCAAGACTAAAGTGTAATATCTTCTTAGTAACCTTGACATTCATGAATAAATCAAATAATAGGTCAATGTAGGTCATTAACTCTAGTTTGAATGTTGCATTGTGAATTCCAACTAATTTTATGGTCAATAAGTCATCCTTATATCTACATGTGAAAATGGAAAGTTAATCCTCATCCTTATATGGTTCAACTCTGTTGACCACATCTAAAATAGTAAAATAATGTTTTAACTCATGGTTTAGAGCCATCAAATCCAATGTTATATTTGTGTATCCAATTGGTACCACAATTAATTATGTAGAGGGAACTATGATACAATATGAGGAATACATTAATGTAAATGCATTAATCTATGGAAAACCTATAACTTCTTGGTTGTAATGGAGTTCTATATTAGTATTCTGCACTTGATCTCAGAATATGAAATACACTTGATAGCGATAAGGCAATGTAATTAGACTAGAAATGGTAATTTGAAGTATATTGATTTAGTTGCATTGCCCTTGATAACTAAATGAATTAATTCTTTGATTTTTTTAAATTAAGTGCAACAAAGGCCTTCACTCTTTTCCCTATTTATTGTTTGCATTTGAATTTCATAATATTGATTTCCATCACTTTTAATACAATGTGGCTTATTTTGTATTATCATGTATGTTAATTCATCTTAGTATGATGGGTATCTATTTTCCACTCTTTTAGTCTTGGTTTTGATTTCCACATTATTTTCTTATATGGATTTGAAGGATGTGGTTGCATGTTGTTATTCCACTCTTATATGAGTTATATCTTGTCATGCAATGGTTCTTTGGTTGTGGCCTAGTGGGATAACGACACATGGATGAATCTCACTAATTAATTTTCTTAAGATTATTCATGTAAAGGTCCATTCTAACATCACCTTTGGATTAGTGGTATGATGACACATGGATAATTTTCACTATTCCCCTTGCTTGAGATTATTTGTACAAAGGTCTATGCTCACATAACCTTTGGGTTAGTGGGATGCTAACATGTGGAATATCATTGTTCCTCCTTCCAATTTTTTTTTGTACAAAGAGATATTCTTACATCACCTCTGGGTTAGTATGATGGTGACATGTAGATGAGTATCACTTCTCCACTAGCTTAGGACTTTATTTACAAAGGGATATGTTGACATCACCTTTAACCTAGTGAGATGATGACATGTGGATGGATATCACTACTCTATTTGCCCAATAAATTTTGTATAGATTCCCATGTTGATGTCACCTATGGGAGACTTTCATTCTCTATGTAGGATCTGAGTTAGTGAATTGATGCCACATGGAAAAGGGAAACAAAGTCTAGGAAGGCTTGGAAAACACCCAAATATGAAATATCCTATTTAAGACACATGCAAACAAACAACCCACTAAAAAATAATAAATCATCCAAGTTATCATTTAATTCATACATCAAGTGCACATATAAGCATAAATTAAAGGAAAATCAAAGGCAAAAATTAAAACATGTAGTATGACTTAAACATAGCTTTGATTCTTTCATAACTTTGAAACACTCTACAATATTTAAATTAAATCCTATTTGATCGAGTCGAAAAAATAACATAGATAAAGAGAGGCAAAAAAATCATTTTAGCATCAGATTAAATTCCTTGAGTTTTCACTTTTTAAAGTCTATGTCATATACTTCTAGTTTAGAATACCCCAAATAATGATATTTGATTAATAGCAGGTCCCTATTTGAATTTTAAAAATGATGTGTGTATGTGTGTGTTAATGCACAACAACAACCATCTCAAGAGAGTCCCACAACAAAAGACTCAAAAAAAGTGTATGATCATGAAGAATTGATTATAATTGTCTAGTAATATACATTTATCATATCTAATGCATCAAATATCATCCAACACAAATCCATTATATGGAATATCAAAGTGTCGTATAATCTAAACCACCCAAACCATTCACAAAACATCTAAGGATGGTATCTCCAAATGTCATCCACAAGGGCAAAATGATAGTAAACCAGATTGGTAAAGGTATATACATTAAAATAGTGACAACATCATATCAAAAATTTTGGCCATCCATAATGTAAATAAGGATGGTATCTATTAATAATCTTCATAAATAAATAAAAGGATGACATCTCAAATATTTTATCCCATAGATCATCAAATAGTGTAAAGACAAATATAATTCTTGGCACATAATATAAAATAATCATATAAATATAAAAACCAACCAAAGCATGAAATGCCATCAACAAATTTAATAAGGTTTAAAATACTGTCCACAAGTTGTTAAGGATAGTACCCCATTCCAATTAAGGATCACAAATAAAATCATCATATGGTGTAGACCAAATATGAGAGGCACATCATACTAATATATTACTCTATCTCAAACATTTTACTATTTTATCTTATATATTTCTAATTAAAACATATATTGAATGATTGTAAGTTAGTTTTAATAATTACACAAAGGAAATATTAAAGATGATCATATTTAAATATGGCCATAAAACAATCAAATTTAGTTTTGTAATAGTAATATGGGCAAAATTGTATGTAGAAATATTATCACCAAAAAATGTGAACACACACACGCACACACGCACACACACATGCGCGTGCGCACGCGTGCGCGCACACACACACACACACAAACACACACACACACACACACACACACACACACACACACACACACACACACACACACACACACACACACACACACACACACACACACACACACACACACACACACACACACACACACACATGCACATAATCCATAAAAGCATTAAAAAAAATATTAACATAATATAATATTGGGTGAATTCCTTATAGGCATATAATGCCAAAAATGTGTAGATTACCATATAGACATACAAAAAATGACATCATCTAAGACATATCCTACTCATCAAAAACCTCCTTCTCTTTACCTTCCTTGATGAAGACTCTCCCTCAGATTCCTTGCTCATAGATGATGATATCTAAAATTCCTTGGATTCCTCTAAGAACTGACTATGAGTCCTTTTACCTCATATCTCACCTATAGATGAACCCATTCATATACAAATATTATTATAAAATTTACATGCAACCATGTTTAGAAATTAATTTTAAATTGACATAAATTATTTAAACATGCACTTACCACAATCTCATGGTCATAGTGAATTTTATTTTGATTCTCAATAGGGTCAGTGATAGGTCAAGTTATAGGCACAAGAGTGTGAATGAGAGAAATAACATGGGTAGGTGACATGATAATAATTTTAATGGGACTATCAGATGTTATTAGACAACCCTACATATAAAATACATTCACATGATTTATATTTACCTAATTATAGAGTCAAATTATTAAAATAAATTTATATTTACAATTAAAAATTACAGGTTAACACACCTCAATAAGTGTCTACATAGATGAAATTACATCAGTAATGCCTACATTTGTTTATGTTTATATATATGGATGAGTCTCCACTATGGTCATCAACTGAATATATATATATATATATATATATATATATATATATAATTTTTATTTGAGTATACATATATAAATAAATACATTTACATGAAGTATAATAATAATGAAAATTACATATCTATATGTACACATCAGTTAAATAACATCAATAAATGTAGTATTAGATGACCCACAAACTAGCTATGAATATGATTGTACTCCTTCCTCTTGAAACATAAAAAATCACACACACACACACACACACACACACACACACACACACACACACACACGTGTGTGTGTGTGTGTGTGTGTGTGTGTGTGTGTGTGTGTGTGTGTGTGTGTGTGTGTGTGTGTGTGTAATTTTTTATGTTTCAAGAGGAAGGAGTACAATCATCTTCATAGCTAGTTTGTGGGTCATCTAGTACTACATTCATTGATGTTATTTTACTAATGTGTACATATAGAGATGTAATTTTCATTAGTATTATACTTCATGTACATGTATTTATTTATATATGTATATATATTATAGAATTTATATGTAAATTACTTGCTACTTTAAAATAAAAATATATATAGATTTTTTTTTGTCAAATATGTAATATACTTGCATATGTGTATTTAATGTCTACACACCAAATGTATGTGCCAAAACTCATAAATAAAAAAGATATAATCTAAAACTTTAGAATCACCACCATAATTTGAAGGTCTAATGCATATAACACCACAAGATATGCAAGTGTTTAGTTAGGCATGCACACTAGGTGGAGTATCCCCATGTCCACCCTCTATAGCATCAACCTTAGAAAGCTTACTCGTATGTAGAATAAGTGTGTCAATAAGTGCATGAAATGTATTCAAATTGTCAATATCAAAGAAATCCTTCACTAAAAATGGGATCTTAGGTTCAAGTGGATTTATGATAGAGAATAGTTTGTATTGATTAGGCACATAATGTGTACCTAGTCCATCCTATATAGAGTTTTTTACTCAACCCTAAAACTTTGAGTAGCCAAAATAATTGATAATATCATTGAGGATAAACTTGAAATATAGTTTTCTCAAAAAATAAAAGGTAATCTCATGGTTGTTACAAGGTTAGAAATCAAATACCATTCACCATCAATCCTAAAAAATATTTATAATCAAATTATTTTGGCATTAGTGGAATTGGAACCATTTTTTTGATAATGGAAAAGGTGAATTAATTTATAGATAAATGAATAATTGTAATGTAATTACTTATATTATATGTAATAGTAGAATTATATATCAATTAATTAAGAGTAGAATAAATAGATCCACAATAACAATTGTCAAAGGAATAGAATACTTGAATATTATGACTGATCCACTTTGAGGGTGAAAACTCCATAACAATGCAATAAGAATAAAATTAAAAATATGATGATAAAACACTAACCAATACCTCCTATATATACTCTTATTATCCAAGGTTATTGCATAGGTTTACCATACTAAGAACATAGAGAAATTCAACAAGATAATATGAAGGTGTGTATACCAAAAGTCAACCACACATATCCCTAGATGCACTATAGGTTAAGGGAATAACATTCCCCTCTATTTAAAACAACATTATATTCAACATTGAATCAAACCAAGATGTTTTTTAGGAACACTTCATCTTCCCATGTTGCATCTTCAGAATGCAGGTTCTGTTATTTGATCAAATACTCCTTAATGGATTTGGAATTTAGTTGCTTAGTACACATGTGAAATATCTCTTCAAGTGCAAGAATGACTCATCCTTCTTCATCCAATTTAGGTAACTCAATTTAAGTGTAAAATATATGTCTAGTTTTCATATTCAGAAAAGATATATGGAATACTAGATGTATGTGAGTGGATGGAGGTAATCCATCTTGTAAGCCACACTACTAATTTATTACGAGAACTGATAAGGGCCATAATAATTAGGTGAAAATTTTTTATCCTTTTTTTTCTTAAAATACATCTTATTATATGGCTAAAAATTCACAAAGACCCAATTACTTATGTCAAAATACCACTTACTGTGGGGTTGATCTATTTTTTTCTTCATTCTATTTTGTGCCATTAGTAAATTCTCTCACAAACTAACTATCACTCCTATAGATGGTGAATGTGTTCTTCAACATATAAAACCTTAGGATGCACTATAAAACCTGAAGTTATGGATGGGGAGTAATACTAATAAAATTCTATAAAGGGAGACATCTTGGAAGAAGTGTGAAAATAAGTGTTATACCACCATTCAACAAGTGGTAACCAATAAACCTATTTGTCCCATTTATCAGACAAAAAAATGAAGATACACTTCTAGAAATTTGTTGAGGAATTTTTTTTCCATCACATTAAGGATGATAGGATGAGTATGAGCCAACTAGGTTCAAAAACATGCAAATAATTTAGTCTAAAACTTACTAGTAAATATGGGATCTCAGTCACTTACTATGATATTTGGAGTACCATGCAATTTATGAACAATATTGAGAAAAGAAAAAGCTATTGTACAAACAAATAATGGTTGTGATAACGAATATAAATGAGAATGCTTGTTTATTTGAAGCACAACTATCATGATAAAAAATTTACACTTAGACTATGGTAACCCCATAATGAAATCCATGGAAACCTCCTCCCAGTATTGGCTAAGGATGGATAAAGGTTGTAAAATACTTGAGGTCTTAATGATTTCACCTTTTTTTCATTGACATACCATGTATTCATCCACATATTTTTGTACATACCCATTAATTACTTCCCAAAATAAATTTTACTTGATTCTATGATATTTTTTCAAAAATTTAGAGTGACCTCAAAGTGGATAGACATGAAATTCTTGAAGAATTTTATATTCAAGGAGAGAACACTTACAAAGGTATAATCTATCTTTATACAATAATGTGTTCCAATTCTATGTAATGTTTTTAGATTCATAAAAACTTTAATAAATATTTTAAATCAACCAATTGGTAGCACTAGCATTCTCCCATTTAAATATTGCTTCCTCTAGATAATCTGCCTACCATATGGTCATGGCACATAACAATGCCTCAAATAATTCATCCCATTAGGAGAGTGAATCTACCACCACATTCTCTTTTCATTTCCTATAAAATTTTTCAAAATCATATCCTAATTTATTGTTTTCTAGATGACAATCATTATTCTAAAAAAATTGAGACTATCATGATTAGTCTTTACTTAAAAGTGAAAACCCATCAAATAAGGTCTCCATTATTTCACTACATGCAAAATATACATCATATATTTCTCATATATTGGTTTGAGCTTATTTACCCTTAAGTTATCAAATTTAAAATGCTAGTGGTCTACCTTATTTCATGAGTACATCCCCATGCCATATCCCAAAGCATCACACTCCACAACAAAAGTTTTTGAAAAATTAGGAGTAGCCAAAATTGAAGTTGTGCACATATCCATTTTCAAATATTAAAATGCCTTGGTAGTTAAATAAGTCCATTGGAATTAGTCATTCCTCAAAAAAGATATGAATAGGGTTAAAATGCTACCATAATTTTTGAAAAACCTTTGATAGTAACTAGTTAGCAACATAGTACTCAGAGGTTCTCGAGGATCTTGGGAACCTGTCACTCCATCACTTGGATTTTTTTAGGATCAATTTTCACTCCCTCATGTGAAATAATATGCCCCAAGTAATACACCTCTTAGACACCAAAGTCATTGTTGTAAGGTTTTTCATAAATTTGATGTTGTTCTAGAATTGAAAGTACATGTTTCACATGCTTCAAATGGTCTTTGAAATTTTTGCTTTAGATGAAGATATCATAAAAAAACACTAATACATTTTTTTTTAAATGTCCCAAAAATATTATTCATCAAACTATGAAATTCAGATATGCATTTATGAGGCCAAAAGGTATGACCATAAATTTATAATGGCCTTCATGAGTTTTGAATGTTGTTTTAGGTATATCTTCATTATGAATGTAAATCTGATGATACCTAGAGTAAAGGTCTAGCTTGGTAAAATAAACAACACCATGCAACTCATATAGAAAAAAATAAATTAATATAATAGTAAACTTATATTTGATGGTGTACTTATTGATTTATCTATAGTCTAGGAACATCCTCCAATTGTCATCCTTATTATACACCATGACCATTGGAGAAGAATATTCACTTTAACTATGTCAGATGATTCCTGCCTCCAATATATCTTGTACCATATTTTCAATTTCACTCTTTTGGGCATAGAGATACTTTTAGGGTCTAATATTGGGTGGTGTACTTCCTATAATGATTTTAATGGCATGATTATGTGCATGAATTATACTAAGTCATTTTGGCATGTCACCAAAAACAATAGAATGGTCATCCAAAACCCTTTATAAATCAAGTTGTGTATACTCCTTAGTTGATTGAACCTATTTGGAAAATAATCATGCCATAAATCCTTCTACACATTTTTTGATAATCTTTGTTATCTTATGGGAACCAATTAGTTGTGGAGATTTAGCCTATAATCCATGTAATTCAAAGATCTTATCTTTTGAATAGAACCTCATGAATAGATCCTATAAATTCATCTCAATAGTGCCCTATATGGTGAGCCACTACATGCCCAAAATATTGTCATCTCCTCCCATGGGAATTAAAAACATAACAGAATATATAAATTAATCTCACTTAGCAAGATTTATGATATGATCTTTTATAGATAGTTAACTATACCACCATCTACAATCATGACCTAAAATTTTGAAGCTAGGTAAATGAAACAATTCAAACAACTAGCTAACTTATTGATGAAGAATTTATGTGTACTTCCAGATTCAATTAACACATAAACCTTTTGATTCTTTAGATAACCCACGACCTTAAGAGATTGAGGAGTAATAATCCCTGAAAGTGTATGAAAGGAGATAGTAGGTTGAGAATGTTCAGATTCATCCTTTGGTTCTTCCAAACCTATCCCTAAATCCTCATCATCTTCTTCCTCCTCATTATTTCCTTAAATGTAAAACTTATTTTTAGAACATTGATTTCCTTTACTCCATTTACTATCACATCCAAAAAATAAACCTTTTGCATGATTTTATTTAAATTACTGAGGTGTCAATATGGTAGGCTACAAAAATAATGGTGTTGGGAATATGCATTAACACACATTACTATTCAAGGTATTCATTTGATCAACTCTTTTTGCTCAGCTAGACATGCCCTTGGTATGGATTCAGATATATTATTGGGATGAAACATGCCAACCTCCAATTTGATGCTATCTTCAAGACCACCAAAAAATATGTCAGATAGATTTTCCTCAGTTATGTCTATCACACATAAATAAAGATTCTAAAATTAATGAATGGATAATTTATCATCCTATTTTGGCACAATTTGGATAGTTGGATGAAGTAATTCTATGAGAAATTATTGTAATAGTGGGCCTATAACTTTTCAAAAAATATAGACCAAGAAACCAAGAGACCTTTCTTTTTCTTTTGACCACACAACTAGTGATACCAAATAAACTATTTAGGTTCTAAATATAGAGAGGACATGACCAACTTTATGAATAGGGAGTCTAATGTAGATCAAATAATTTTTTAATTTGAGTAATCCATGTGAGTGGATCATTACCATCAAACTTATGTAGGTCCACTTTTAGAAACAACGGATTCATACCATGGTTGGTGTTATGATTTTTTGGAGGAGAAGAACCAAACTAAAGTGGTGGAGGGATATTTTTTAATTGTTGAGTTGAAAATTTGGCCAATTTCCTAGTGATTTGTTACATTTATCCTATAATATATTTAGGGCCCCTATCAGCCCTGTGAGATCCCTTTTAACCACATCAAGATCATATTTTTATACCATTCCCTACAAATTTGACTTAAGTTATTGAACTATATCTAAAATACTCAGATAATAATTTTCTAATTCCATGTCATATTTGTGAGGATTTTTAGGTGTTTTTTCCCTCACATGTGACCATAACTATTAAGACCTACCATGCATAAACATTATGAGGTTTGTGACCCCCAAAAACTATATTATTAGATGATACCATTGTGATTGCCTGACCAATATGAATCCAACAACTACTAATGTGCACAAGGGTGAAAAAAATTGGCCAAAAAAGTGTATCAGTAGAATATAACAATATGATCATCTTGTAGAGATGAATCTAATGACTACTAATTTGTACAAGGTAAAAAAATACAAACTTTTTTGACTCAATATTTTTTATATTTTTGTAAAAAAATGTCACAAAAAAAACTATAATGAATAAAAAATTCAATCTCTTGGATCACAAGTTATGTTTTTCAGCCTTCGAGTGCTCAGGATATCAGACCCAAAAAACTACATCATAAAAACTTACGCAAATCAAAGTTAAAATAACACTTTTAATAAAATTAATTAGATGATTTAAAATAATAGA
This sequence comes from Torreya grandis, assembly GCA_037957365.1. Lineage (NCBI taxonomy): Eukaryota > Viridiplantae > Streptophyta > Pinopsida > Cupressales > Taxaceae > Torreya > Torreya grandis. The sequence continues at coordinate 3,558,348 of JARHVA010000892.1, read as the reverse complement.
AATGTATCTTATAGAATTAAGAGTAGAATAAATAGATCCCCAACAAAAATTGGAAAAACATCATAATACATGAATATTATGACTGAGCCACTTCAAGGGGGAAACTTACAACATAATGCAATTAGAAAAAAATTCACAATATTATGATAAAAGACTAACCAATACCTCCTATATATACTCTACTTATCCAAGGTTATTCCATAGGCTAACCATAGTCATAATATAGAGAAATGAAATAATATAATATGAATTTGTGCAAGCCATATGTTGGCTACATATATCCTTTGATGAAATGTAGGTTAAGTTAATAAAAATAATGCACAGATTTGGTATTTTTTATTTCCTTGTCCTTCACTTCACATGTTGACAATTTATCAGCATAGTAATCCCTACATCTCTCTATATAATATTACCCTTTATCGAGTTAATTTGGCCTAATGATTCTAAGTTATCAAGCAAATATGCATGGTGGGTGTTGATCAAAAGGGGGTCCCTCATTCTCCTAATTGTCTCTTCAATTTTTATTTTGTTTTTAACTATATGTGAAGCCAAATACTCCTAAATACCTATGGGACATTATGGAATTTTAGGAGGCTTATGAGGGTTAGGAGGTTTAGCAAGAGGGTTACAAGGTTTATGCATGTTTTTTCTTGTACTTGAATGGGTTTTTCAAAAAAAACTGTTTTAACAAAAAATAATGCAAATAAAAATTATTTTTAAAATTTCATTTTAATAAATATTAATTTTGATTACTTAACTCCCTTACATGGCCTTATTATTGATTTTTTGATGTAATTAGAAACCGTGGTGTGTTCTCCTCTAGGAAATAAAATGTGAATGTGGTTCCATGCTTGAGTGAAAAGTGACTTTTTTTTCCTTTTGATAGGGATTTGATTTTTATGTTCACCCAATATAATGCATATGCATTTTATAACTTACAAAACTCATATGTTTTATAATGTGTATGTGTTATGGCTTGGTATTTATTGACCCTAGTTTTAAATAACATGTACATGTTATTTATATAACACATATGCATTATGAAAAATTTCCATGTAATTATCCCCCAAATCCATTCACTTACTCATTTTAGTATCTACATTCTGCCCTAGGTTATTATAATAATGCATAAGGATGAAATTACTAGGTTAAATAAAAATAAAAGTGTGTCTTCGTGTGTAAAACCCACCTTATCTTTTATTGATCCCTATTTGAGTTTGTTGTTTTTAAATAACCTAAAACCAAGATAATTTTATCGTGTAATTAGTATATATAATCTTAAAACTAATAATTGAAATATTGGAATTTAAAGATGACAATGAAGGAATACACTTGTGTGTTGATGTGACCATCTTTCCCCTTGATAATTTACTTTGGTGATGATGATTCCTTGATAAATTATTGGAGAGAGAGAGAGAGAGAGGTTAAAAAATAAACCTTGGATATGTGAAGATTGAAAATTTGAGGGTGGTCATGTTCCCAACCTATTGTGATGGAGAACTACCATAAAGCTATTGATAACATTGAATATCAATCATACAACTCAAATGTAAACATAATCTATCCAAGGTCAAATGGTGTAACCATATAAACCTAAAAAGGGGAGTAGTGACAAGTCTATTAAGAGAACTAAGTATCAATCATACTACTCAAAGGATCCAACTATTGTAGATAAATAAAAAATCAATTAGTGCATCCTAAAAAATTTAGTGCATCAATGTGTGGTGAGAAAAGAATGAACCCCATTCATGGCCCCTCATAAAATATACTATAAGTGACATATAATTTGAATACATACCTTTTATTTAGTGTATTTTCATGGCATATGCACCTCTGAAGTGTCTCAAGCTAAAGTATATGTCAAAATGTAACCTTTAATTTATAAATTATATATGATATATGTCTCAAATCTTTAAAAAAATGTATCCTAAATCTATGAAAATTGATTCAGAGTGCATATTATTATATCCCAAATGTATATTTGAATCATGTAACTTTTATCAAATTCTACAAAATTTTTTAACTATGTAAGTGAATTCATGTCTCTATGACATTCCCCCACTGATATAACACCCCATTTTAAGGTGAGGTGAATACAACCTAGTAGTCACCTTAGATCAAAATGATAATATAACCATGCCATATATGTATCAATCATTTATTAAATAATCATATAATCAAATCATGCCTAAGTAGATGTATAAATGAATCTCATAGTCTCTAATCACAACAAGTCCTAAGATGCATGATGTGGATCATGGCAATGTTTAGGAATAACAAGCATAAGATCAAAAAATAATCAAGCACAAACACAAGATCACTCAATTTTACACAAAAAGGGCATGTTAGAATGTTTCACACTCAAAGGTAGGACATGTTTAAATGTTTACATACCAAAGAAACAAAAATTAGGGGCATTGTGGATAATAATCAAGGAACATATTAAAATGTTTCACAGTCAAAACAAGGTAGAAAATAAGAAGTATACTCAAGTAAGTCATGTGATAATATGAATAAGTTAAATATAAGAATCCATCATAAGCATATCATACTAGTCCTTGCATTTATGTGTTATCAAAATGTCCCATCATAAGAATATCATACTAGTCATTGCATGCATGTGTTATGAAAATGTTCTGTATCATAACATATCTAGCACATTTTTAAAATTATAAGCATGAATATATAGACTTATGTAAGTATTAGTATATAAACTCAAAATGATAATGTAAAGTGATCATTAATCAATGTAACCTACATCATTAATGATTAATGTATTAGATTCCCCCAATGTAGTGTGTCATGTAGGTGGAGGAGAATCCAAACATCTATGTGCTCATGTATAATGTATTTAGTGTATGCCTACATCACACTTAAGTACTTGTGAAACATATGGTTTTTATAGAATTAAAATGATATCCTATCTACTAACATATAAAGTAAACAACATTTATGAAAAAATATATTAAATATGTAAATGCTAAATATATTTTTAATTTTTATTTATTTTAATGCTTTTATATTTACTTGAATATTTTATTTTACTAAAGGCAATCACCACATACCATGGAATCTAGTTGGAAATAAAAATGCTTAACTATAATTATTATGTTTAAAATGTAATTTTACTTTATGTTTTGACATAATTTTATATGAATACCCTAAAGTATTAGGTTCATAATCAATATTATGATAATCATAGTAATATGAAGTATCATAATAATTATCATGTTGATGTTGAAATTATGAAATGTCACTCTTGTCTTCTATTATATCTAGATATGTATAACTAACTACCCCATACTATGGTTTTGGTATTTATGATTTATATTTTACAATATTTATTGTCTCATGTGCCCATAATGATATGCCATCATTTGTATCTATTTTTATAGTAGTTGAAGATATGATTTATTTATATTGATTTTGCTCTAATGTTTTCAATTACAACTATTTTTTCTCTGAGTTATCCTTTTGTACCCATACCAGTTATTTTAGAACTTGTGTTATAGAAGATGCATTCATAAGGTGAGTAGGCTTCTTGATTTATGCATATATTAATCGATCACCACTATAATTTTACTTTTTATTTATTATTTAAATCTAAACAACCATTTATACCATTTTAATTCATTTTATGATATGCACAATAGTATTTTGATCTCCTTAGAGGATGTAGAGGAGGTAGTTTTATTAACTTATTTCTAAGCATTCCCCTTGGAATGTCACTTAAAATATTATTAATTTTTTTGATAATTTTTGAATCACTTTTTGTATATTTATTATATTTTAGCTTCCCATTTGGGTATTAAGTATTGTTAGGAATTACATTTCTAGATGAAGATACAAATGCATGATTAACACTAGCACATTCTAGATTATTTGTATATGTGACCTGATTTTATAATGATGTGATATTTGAACTAAAATACTAATTTTTATTTTAAAACTCTTATTTTAACTTACTCATAAAGATTATTCGATGCTTGAGGGATTCACAAACAGAAATCCTAGGTAATTAATATTGAATATGCATACACACACCATCTAGAGGAGATGTGAAAAGTGGAGGGGTTTGACTAAGGATATTTTGGTTATGGTCATTTGAAATTATAGGATAAAATACCTTAATCATTGGACTAGGTATAACATGGAATTAGTTACAGGGAAAGTATATATAACCCTCCTTAGAGTTAGGAGGAGGAAGAGATTCCTTTTTATCTATTTTAAAATTTTCAAATACTAAGATGAGAAAAATAAAAAAGAGACATCGAATGCTAGAAAATACTCTAAAGTGATAAATAAATCATAATTAAATTTTATAAGGAAACCCTATAGAAACTAGGGCTTACAATATTCAACAAGAATTGAGTCCATGTTAGGTTCAACAAATGTTGTACCTTTATGAGTGTTAAATATTTGGGAATGACCAAATGAACTATGGAGTAAGATATTATAAATTAGGACAACTAGTGAATTCATATTTATAATATAATGATAAATATACTGATAATGAGAATATGCTAAATTTATAAAAATATAGTGCCAAACAGTATTATTAAATTTACAGTTTGAATAATAAAAATAATTAGATTATTCAATACCTATAGGAAAATCTAAAAAACATAGGTGTGGAAGAATATAAAATGATAATTCATCTCGATTTGTTAGATTATGAAATTTATATTTCTATTAACTCAAACATTAATAATAGACTATGAAAACTAGAATCAATACTTATGTCTAGCTCAAGATACATATTATTCTATAAAATGGCTAGTTTCACCTATTAGGGTTCATTGTTTCCTTTCAGGTTATAGATTTAGATTCTTGGAATTAGTCTTTTACTTAAAATCCCAAATCCTTCAATTTGGCATGTCTCTTTAAAAAATGGGGGTTAGTGGGATCAATTGAATTTAAGATAACCTCAAATACACCTCTATCAATGAGCACTACCATTTTATCCATATACTCTGAAGAGGGCCTTAGACCAATGTATTTCTCCACCTTATGTGAGATTGTGTGTGAAAAATTGTGAAATATGTTATATGCAAGTGAATGTAGTGATTTAGATTGTAATTTTATAAAAAATATTATTGGATACTCTTTGAAAAATTAATACCTATAATAAAAATAATCATATGATTGATTTGGAAATAAGGAATAATATGGTAATATAGCTAAGTTGTGCAAGTTATTTTATTAATATACTAAAAGCTTGAGAGGTTCTTCTTAAGTTCTTATTATCCTTCCTAATGAGTGATATTTGATTTTCATTCATACAAGACATTTTGAAATAATCTAATGTGAGTAAGTGATTTATGTCATCATAATGTTAGTTTTAGACTATAAGATAAGTAATTAGGCATGGTGAGATGAGAAAATAAGCCTTTCGGCATCGATAACGTCATTAACTTAAGGGTTGAGACATGATTGGTATTTTTCAAGTGTACAAGATTAGTATGTCATATAAAATCAGATTTTATTGTTTACATTTTCCCCAGGGTAATTTATTAATGCATAAGGATGAAATTATTAGGTTAAAAGAAATAAATGTGTGCCTTGGTGTGTACAACACAACTTAGTTTTGATTGATCCATGTTTGAGTTTTTTGTTTATGAATTACATGTAACCAAGAGTATATTATAGTGTAATTAGTGTATATAATAATAAAAAATATATTTTAAACACTTGAAAGTAAAGAGAACAAGGAAGGAATACACCTGTGTGTTAATGTAACCATCTCTCCCCTTGGTACTTTGATTTTTTGATAATGTTTCATTATTGAAGAATTGGAGAGAGAGAGAGAGAGAGAGAGAGAGAGAGAGAGAGAGGTTCAAATATTAAC
>JARHVA010000892.1:3300000-3547500 GCA_037957365.1 Torreya grandis | reverse complement strand
ACACAATCCTATATAAATGGATGATGAGATACAAATTTATTATAATATCTCTCCTCCCTTGGAATTAATAGATAACTCAAAATATGAAAATTAATTTGAATTGGAAACAAAAATGACATCATTGATTTCATTTAAAAAAATAATTATCATGACCTACTTTGAAAATATTTTCAAGATAACATTATTATATTCAAATAATGAAAATATCATAATATTACTCATTATTATGACTTCTTAACCTCTACTAAGTCAATAAAACCAATTTAAGAGAAATGAAATGTGTATAATCCAATGCATATACAAAGTGATATGCTAAGAAATGATTTTCAAGATTGCACTAATTATATCTTATAATGCAATCCTTAATCATGTAATGATAGTTTTCATGATCCTCTAATACATATGTTTCAAATATATGATTAGTTATAATCCATAATTAAGCCTTTTCAACCCACTTATATTCCTACTAGTCATATTATATCCATGATGCATGTTATTGGTGACCTTCAAAATTAAGTTCTTGATCTCACTTTATAAACTAGATCACATTTGTGCGAATATCAAAGAAGATGTTATCTTAGGAAAACCACTTACATAATTCTTATGTAAGCATCCATGTCTAAAGATTTATTTATGCCTACACTACACTTTTTCTACGGTTGTGGAGATCCATGTACTCATTTAACTCAATATTCACTCTCTTTTATAGAATGAGGAAATAATGGATATATTCTATTAAAAACTTTCCATATAATTATCTCAAGAGATACTTTAGATTAGTCTTATAATTTACCTTGTGGCTCTCTACCTAGCTTTAAAAAAATTGGAAGACATAATTGTTATCAAATTATCACAACCACATGGTACCTAAGTTAATGTTATAACATCTAAAATGTTTTCAACTAGGTCATGATAAGCTTATTGAAGACTATATATTATGATTAATAGATACTTTGAAATCACTAACTTATCAACCCTCAGATTTGTAAAAGTAATTTATATTCATTAAGGGTCTCTTATCTCCACTAAATAAAGGCACATGCATAAAATTTATACTTATTTTGAGAAATTATACATGAACATATTCAAATATGCATTTGATCTCATTTTTGCAACACAAAAATATAATGAATCAGGATCACCTTCACATAAGTAGGAAGTTTTCAATCAACATATAAAGTAAAATTATTGATTCATAAGAAATAATTTAATGAAATTAATTCATAATATAGATTAATCAATGCAAACAAATACAATTAAGGAAGATCAAGTTAAAATACTTAATAAAGGAAATGAACCAATTTATAAAACATAAAGTGAATAAACTTAATTTCAATAAGAAGCAAACATTTCAATTTGATAGATTCAGAGATTGAACACATGATATTATAAATAAATTATTATATAAAAATCTAATCACTCTTCCTCTTAATAGTTATCATCCTCTTCATGATTGGGATTATATCAAAGGAAAACCATTGTATACCTAGCATGGTATGAATATAAATAAGGATAATGATTGTTATGTATTGAGTGAAAATATATCACATTTAGTAGATAAAAAGATTATCGTATTTTTAAAAGTGGAAAAAAGGGTATCACAATCAACTCCTTCACCTTCTCCTAAGAAATCAATGGAATCTAAAAAATAGCCTATGCTCATTCTGGTATATGTCAATGGTAAACATAAAGAAGATTTTATTGTTTATAATAGTAACAACATAACACATGTACAATGAAATTTATGAAAATTATGGGATATGAGGAGAAATATTTATATCATACAAATGGTCCCAATATAGAAAATATCATTTTAAAAATCACTTTGGGACTCAATACAATGATCACTTTATTGGTTGTACAACAAACTGCTTCATAGGGAAATGTAATTTTGAGATAGCCTTGGTTAAAAATAATGAATATAGAAATGAATAAGGATAAAATTATTTTGTAATTTAATTTAAAAGTTGATTAAGTAACATTAAAAATTAATAAAATGGAAAACATGAAATATAACATGCTCCATGATAATAGTCTATCTCAACTTTTGATACCAAAGCAAAAAAATTTAGGTCAAAGATATGAATAGGTAATGCATACTTTAAAATATAAAAATAATATAATGAAATATAGCTTATATAATTAATTAATATAGGTAAAAATATCTATAATAATATAAATTCATAAATATAGTCTAATAAGTAAACTATACATCATAATCAACATGGTGTATAATTATTATTCCCATCAGGATGATCAACTTATTTGATAGTTCATAGTTAAATTATTTACAAACATGCATCAAAAACTAAAATTTAATACCATTAATAAATTTGAATTATAAAATAATAATCAAATATACCAATCTACTAATAACTAGTGCCATCACATGAATTCAAACATCCCATAAAACATTTTTTCAATAACATGTATAATATACAATTTCACATGAGTTTAATACAAGAAAAAATACATCAAGGTCTATATATATACATGTTTTTGTGTGTGTACACACACACATATATATCAATTTTTTTAAAATATTACAAGTATAACATGATATAATGTCACTTTTTAATGGGCTCGTCACCCTATACATCTCCACCTCACTCAACCAATAAATTCCCATGTGATAATGAATATCCTATATTTGTCAATTATAAATGTAAGTGAGAAAGAATAATACTCTCATATTCCTCATACATATCCACTTGTTCATTTATTTCAAAATTCTCATGTTTTAACTTTACATACTCCTAAAATACATTCTCACCTAGATTCACTAAGAGAGTAAGAGGCGCATATTTTGTCTAGTAAGTTATGCCCTTACCTGATCATGCCCAATGATAACTACATATCTCTCATTTTTCATGTTATCATGATCTAGTAGTGATAAAACATAGGCTACAATAACTATATCTAATTGATGAAGTGGGGCATGTTCACCCACATTATTGATAACACACTAAAATAAACCCCTAGGGACTACCTCACTTAGTACATATCATGTCAAAACCTAGATAGATGTATCTATGATGGTACCCAACACTAATCATCCCCTAAAAAAATGATATGTGATATCACTATCAAATTTATCAACATAAATAAAACTATACATAAACATTAAATATACAAATACATACTCACAAGAAGCACTTGAGGATGGACCATTTTTACACCACCTATATCACCTCCACCTTATTCCTCAAGGGCATCCTCTAACATAACTAGAAACAAAATTGGATACCTATGTACTGACCAACATCACATATATATTGGTGTGAAACGAACTACATTTTCATCCAGTGTCTATATCACCATATCCACATCTTCTACCATGATAGGAGTTAAGTCTATATCACTCTATTGGCCAATATCACCCTCCCATAATGGAGCTATAATATAACATAGCTACACATATGTTGTTAGTGTCATATCCTATAATATGTCAAACTATCAGGTGACATGCTCAAAGTATAATCACTCATAAAATCTAGGCCATCGATATTAAAGCTAACAAATCAAATGAATGTGTCTAATCTCCACTCTATCCTCTATCCATCTTCCAAATCCCATGTATATCTACCAAAAAATATCTTTAGCATAAATACAATCCAATATTTAATGACACTACATTGTCCCACCTCTCACAATGTGGGTTATACTCACCCACATTGAAACATATATTTTTGGATGATCCCATTAACCAAGATGCATCCCAAAATTTTGAATCACTATAATATGATTGTAGACCCAATAGTGTAAAAGAGTGGCCAAGTCTAACCATCATCCAAACCCATCTCAATTAAACTAGTGCAAGACCATGTATAAGTAAACCAACATGGTGAAACTCAAAGAATACCTCATGATATGATCCTCAATATCATGAGAAAATCAATGCATATGGTATGAAATATATATAACACCATTATCAACCATATCAAATAAATCTAATAGAGCACACACAAACTTATAAAAATGTAAAACATTTTCTAGTACAATATCTAACAATATATTAGCAATATCATTGGGGCTATAATGATACAACCATGTAAAAATTATCTTGAGATATATGGATGTCCCACCACCACCCTCCAAGGTCACATGTCTCCCAATAATTGACAACTAAAAAATTGTCCACACATCCTCTAATTTAATTGTCTTCTCCTTGTAGGGAGCTATAAATTACAAGTATTTTATTCCCAATGTTTAGCCAATAAAATTATCATATGCATATTTTAGGGCATCAATGCCAACTTGTAACATTCTTAAGACAAGCTACATCTAGTGTATCCCTCTCATCATCAGTAAATGGTAACACAAAAATAGTATTAATCATATTTCCCCATCAAAACTCTCTGACTAGCATATCAGATTACAATCAAAAGTTCATAGAACACATAATTAACACTCCCATTCACAAATTTTATCAAAAAAATCTAACATAAAAGTTATTATAATATTATTATTTTTTTGACACTAGCATAGTTAGGAAGAAGGGTCCATAGACAAGTCCAACATGAGATAGATAGGCACATGTAAATATTTAAAACTAAGTACATAGGCCCATAAAAAAAATTGATGCAACCTAAATGTCTCAAAAAAAGGCCTAGATAGAACCAGTGTTAATGGAGCAAGACCATAAATCCTTAAAAGAATTAAATAAAATACATAGAAATGCAAAAAAATAAACAATTATATTTGTAAAAAATAGAAATATTTTGCTAACTATGGGTGGCATGTCCTTTGATTTCAAGCTAGACTCAACATAATCGAATAATGTCAACCTAAGCTCTCTCCTCTATGGCATCTTCTCTCATTCAAATCTCAAACATCACAAAATATCAATATGCAGATGAATTATAATTTTTTCTCTACCAAGATATTTATATGGGTTGAATTTTTCTTTTTTAAAATATAAAAACATTTATAAATAATTCCTCACAAACTTTGTGCATGTGAAATCTAGATAAATAATTATCTGAATCACTCCACATGAGCTACATTTGAACACACACAATATGCTCTTCCACATGGTACTATTTCCATCACATCAATCAAAATTTTCACAAATTAAAAACTAAAGACTTGCTTACCTATGAAAGGCATTCTATTCCTATTATTCATTTTAATAAATTTATTTCTCTAATTATTTCCTAAAGAAATATTTAAAATTCAATATTCATCACAATTTAATAATTCTATTAAAAATGGTAAGAATACTAATATATAAACATAATTAACAAATCAACTGAAATTTAATCAAATAAATGTTAATTTTCTAAAACATGTTGTAAAATATACACCTTATTATTTCTATAAAATTAGCATGATACTCTCATATCTAGCATCCAAATGGGAGTATATATTAGGCTTATCACAAAATACAACTCAATAGATCATGTAACATATAAAATTGTTTCAACTAGTCACATATTATAGATGTGTGATAGGTTTATATTAAGAGAATGAACAATAATATGAATATTAAAGTCACGTGACATTCAATTGCACATAAAATAAAATAAAAACATAGAGTAAATGTTTTCAAATATCGAAAATGATGTAAAATCATATTATAATAACATAGTCCAAGGTTTCCAAAATTTAAGATGATTTAATAATCAAATACATGAAAGATAGAGGTACATTAACATAGATTATAGGGGCATATGACATGCCTATGCACTTGATTTTATAATACAAAAAAAATCACATACACTTTAATGTATATGCATGGGCATATGCAAACAATTACAAGGTAAAACTTATAGGTTTCAAATATAGATAAAATTGAGCATATATATGCATAGCATTTTATATCCTTTTGACATAGTTCAAAAATCATGATGCTTATCCAATGTTTCTAAGATCAAAAATGGCATGATATTGGTTCATATTCATGTTTCAAACATTAAAATTACAATCATAAAGGAAAAACAATCATTTCAATGAAAAATGATGGCATTGTGGTCATGATGGGGGCATGAGTACCATTCATTATCTTTTGATCATGCAAATAGAATTTAGATCAATTTGTAGCAGTGTGATTTGGAACTCTTATAAGTGATGTATGTTTGAGTCTAAAGACAGTCATTGGCCTTGGAATCACTTCTAGTGAACCCATCATGGTTATAAATTTTTGGATTAGTACATTGATTACTAATTCTCAATCAAAAGTGTCAGAATAATGCATATTTATAACTCATGGACTTGATTAGTTAAATCAAAAAATTGAAACTTTGTCAATTTCAATTTGATAATGATTAAACATAAGAAATTATTCTCTCCTTGTACTTCAAAAAGTGGGCACATTTTATCTGACCTTTGATTTCAAGAAATAGGATTAGAACTAGCTTAATTATTCAATTCAATATAGTTATGGGTTTAGTTACACCCATATACATATGGTTCTCCCTTTAAAACTAGGAACAATTAATTTTCCTAGATAAGACACATACATGACCAAAATCATCCTTTATCCACTATGTATAACATGAACACTCTCCACAATCAACATAAAACAACATCCATATAGGTATACTCTTTCCTTGTTTTTTAACTTTGTAATTATAAATTCAAAATTTCTAATTTCATATATGGAAATTAACTTAAACATGTTTTATTACATATTTTGTTATCTGGTATCCCACATAATCAAAATTCTAATTCACAAGAAAAAGTGTGTCTGCAAACTTGGGTTTTATTATTTCCTTTACTCTAGAAATTTCATTAATAGGATGAAGTGGGGGAAAATGTAGACACCCAAATATGGTACAAGCCTATATTTTATGTCATGTATTTTAATTTTGTACACATAAAATTTTGATAGTGAATAACAAATCTCTTGGCACATTTTACTAGGGTTCTTATCTATTTTTGTCCATGAGTTTGTATTTTGGTTATTCATCTTGAATTTTTGGTATGGTGATCCCCAATTGTGTTCCTTTATCATTCTAGACAAGTCCATGGTTTATGGATAATACCAACCTAGTAGCCATATCCATAAAGTTTGGACTTGTCCATGCATGATTTTTAGAACTTATATCATGTTATGTTTCATTTAATTTTTATTTTTATTTTTATTCATTGGGTCTTCTCTTGGGTCAAAGTTTGTGTACCAATAGATCCTAAATTCAAAAAAAACATTATTTCTCTATGGAATTATGGATGATTGTCCTCACTCTCAATATATATTCAACTATTATCATGTTCATGATTATGTAAGAGAGATTCAAGATTCCTAAAGTCTGAATTCACATTTTCATGCTTGTTCCAAGGGTTTAATAAGATTAAGAGCATCTAGATTTGTATTAATAATTTCAAACATACACATAAGTAAGAAAAATAAATTTGAGTTTCATCCCTCTTCAGAGTATTGGAAATGTAGTGGTGTACTTTATAATTCAAAAGAGGTTGACCAAGGTCAGTCCAAATCATTCCATTTCACATAATACCACCCACATTTTATTTCAATTTGGTTTGTGTATAAGAAACTATGGTTTTTTCATTACATATGTTTTACATGGTATAGTAGATATGAAAACACATCAACAACCTCAATTAATGCATGCACAAGTGGTGAAACAATTATTTTGGCGTCAAAATTAATCAAGTCTATAGTCAATAGACTTGAGTGCTACTACACTGTTATCAACTTCAAATATTAATGTCTAGGAATATTATAAAAAAAATGATGTCATTTTAATCAATAAAATTTGGTCATGAATGTCAATTTTTGATTTATTTCACTTTAATTAACTTGAGCACTTAATCTAGACCTATTTTTACACCTCAATATATCCTAAGCACCTATATAGACCTATTTCTTTTCTCAATTTCTATTAGTGCCAAAAAAATGTTCTAGTTACTAAAAACACCTATAAGAATTTGTATGGACACTCTTGGACCAAAAATTCACACATTTACACTAAGGACAAAAACTTAAAAAAGGGTAAAATAGTGGAAAACATTTTTTTCCATATGGGATGTTCTTGACCTTCAACCTTTTAACAACCATTTTTAAAATTTAGACCCTCTCTTATTGTTTGGTTTATGTTTTTAGGTTGGGTAGTGTGATGTTTTGCCCTTTTAGATTTTATAAAGGAAAAATAAAGTCACCTATTATACCACTTGTCAATTTCAATATAGAGGCATACTTACACTAATTCACATCAAGAAAATATTCCTTATTATTCCCCATTCTAATTATAATCATTTGAAGCAGTCCTCATCCAATTCTAAATATTATTTTATCCCAGCCAAATCAAAGCATGACAAAGTATTCAATCCATTTATAGATGCATTCATATATTCAAATGAGAAAAATCACATAATCTCTATAAGTGGGATAAATACATGGCCTTTATTTCCCTCTTTAGAGTATTGGATATGTAGGTAGTGTTCATTCATCATAGTGGTGATTGGGGTCAGCTCATCCTATTAAACTCCCCCTTTTCTATTTGTAGGTTTTCATTCATTGCAAGCTTTATTAGGGTTTAAAATTTTAATAATTCATTTGAAAATATTTCACACACATCTAAAATTCAAATATTTGGATACATACATGATTTAAGCTATTTATTTACCCTATAATTAATTTAAATAAATAATTAACTATGGATAAACTATAAAAATTGATGTAAGATAGAGTATAATGAAATAAAAATTAAATAAAAAATTTAAAATTACATTATGAACAATAAATGATAGTGAAAACATGTAATTATATTGAAACTAAGTTACAATGTTATAAATTATGTACCAATTTTAGAATAGATTAGATCTAACTCAAGATTGTATTGCCACCAAAATTAGAACCTTAAGAGTTCTAGGGAAAAAAGTGAAATATGTGGAAAAGGAACCAATGCATACCTATCCATAAACCCATATTTGTCCCTATTGAATATATATAAAAATTTCCACTTGGATCAAGTGTCTATGAATGTAATGGTTTCTTAATTCTATGCAAAGGCTAAATGGATTCAAGAAAGACCTGAAAAAGTGATGCTCTAGTCCTACACAAACACATAAGAGAGATCAAATGCAAAATTGGTAAAATATAGGGGACATGGGAATGGTTGGGCTATCCTTAGAAAACTCCATGTTGGTTAAGTGTTTCCTACATATCCCAAAAGGGTGTCAAGATGATGTAGTTCTCCCTTTTGGAGAAAGTAATAAATATGTGATGAATGTAACTAGAAGATTGACTAGAATGATTGATAATAGATGTACTTGACCTCAAATAAAATAATATTAAACTTAGATTATGATATTAATAAATTATTATAATTTAAATTATAAATATTAATTCTCTTTTGATAAAGATACAATGCTGTTAAAAGTAGATTGCTAGATGATTGCTAGATAATGAATTCAATGGATTTGTTGTTCTTTTATAGAACAATGTCTTTATTATTTTCATGATTTGACCTTATAAAATGTACAAGATATACATTATTACACATATTGAATATAAAGAGTGTTTATTGTAGGTAAGAGGAAAATAGCACACTAGGGGACAAGGACACACTAAAAACATCTTCACTTTATGTGATCTTATCCCAGAATGTTAAAAACTTATAAAACTTATAAAACTTATTGTGAATGATCTATGAGTAGAATAGAGATGAATTTGAATTAAATATGGATGTTTACATTATATTTTCTTAGTATTTGTAATAAAATTAATGCTCTTATAATTATATGGTTAACAAAATGGTAAAAATACCAAGTGAGGTAGGCATGTCAAGAATAAACATTACGAAGCATTCATTGATCAAATTTATGTGTCTACATTTTCCTCCACTCTCCTTTATTATAATTATGAAATAAATTAAAATTAATAGAGTAAATGATTAAGAGATCAAACTTGAGTGTGAAAACACACATTGTCTTCAAAGGATGATATTGAGTTACTAGCTAACCCAAGTGGAGATAAAGCACTTTTAAACTTAATTACTTCCTAGCTAGGGAGAACAAATAATTTTGAAAGTTAAATAGGATGAGTGGTAGGACCTTGGGTGTCATTAAACCATAAAATTACCAACTCATTGGATTTGAACCTATATAAAAATTAAGAGTGATAAAATATATGCCTTCACTTGTGAAGAGTGCTCTGAGAATAAATAAGGGTGATACCTATTGAGTGAAACTAAACTTTAAGAGGAATAAAAATAAAAATAAGAGAAAAAAATTATATGGTTTACTAAAGTGTTGCTAAGACACGGAGCATCACTAAGCTTAAATATGTCTCACTTATTGAATTAAAAAGATGTTAGAGCCAGTGCATGGCTCACAAAATTGAAATCAAGACATAGAGGTCACTAAGCTCAAATATGGTGGACTTAATATAAATCACATCATTGTAGATGGATCTATATTTGAATTTTAACTTATTTAAACCTTTTTTTATTAAAAAAAGAAAGCGGAGTACATGAACCAACATCATGGCCAATGTATTGTATAGAGTGTTAATCTTAACTTTGTAATTGTTTTTGTATATGTGTAATTGTCTTCAATTATTTATAAGAGTGGGGTAAATATTCCATCCATATTCCCCCATAATATAAAAATTATGAGTTATATTGATAATTTGCATGGTGTAAAAAGTTATATATCTTAAATATATTATTTTTGAGAACTTGAATTCAGGTTAATCCCAATATTATGTCCCCATTTTGAGATGAGGGATGTAATTTTAACATCACTTATCTCAAAATAAAAATTAATAGGATTTGAGAAAGATGTAATCAAGTAATATCATGTGATTATTTAAAGTATAATTGAATCTAAGAGATAAAGAATTAAAGTATATGAAAAAGTTGTATATTTCATTTCATCATTGTAATTTAATATAACATTGAAGTAGTGTATGAATCAAGTAAATAAATTTCAAATTTTATAGATGAAACATGTAAAATTTTTGTAATTATTGTAAGTTCATTTATCATGAAATTGAGTATAGCATTGAATTGTACAAAAGTGATGAAAGTAAGTACTATGTGTATGATAGGTTATTATGAACCATAGTAACAAGTAATGTCATAAATAAGGCTTAAAGGTCACATACAAGGGACATATAAATTTAGAATAAAGATAATAATTAACATAAATATAAATTATTTATTCATGTCAATGTTGTAAGATTGGAACATAGGTAAAATATGAATGAATAACAAGACAAGTCTATTCTATATAGTTCAAAATGGAAAAAAGGTTGTGGGTAAATAAAAATTATAAAATTATTTGTATAGAATGATGAGATGCCCCAAAATTAACAATGATGTTGGGTTAAAGGCTAGCCTAACATCAAAAACATGTAGAGTTATATCCTATATCACACTCACATACATTGTGAAAAGACACTATATATTTTAAAGTGAACATAAAATAGATGACATATGTAAATATATTATACTAACAACATGAGAAAATACTTATGGATGTTGATTTGTGAATGTTTCATACATTTTTTGCATTGTTGAAATAGATTATTTTAATTTATAGCGTTTCCATAATTAAAAATGCAAAGTATTTGAAAGAAAGACACAAAGGTAAGTATAAATGATGAGAATTTTCATTTTTAATCATGTATTGGTAGATATATTGGAGTAAAATTAAGAGATATAATATGTAAAAAAATGCATTAATGAGAAAAATGGGTTGCTATGATAAATGTGATTTTATATATTTTGACAAATTGAATTGGTTAGGAAAGGACAAGGGGGAGTGAGTGCCCCAAAAATGTGGACACAAGGGATATACAAAAACGTGATGAACATTTGTTATGTAATTAGGAATTATGTGAATTCAACAATGTGAATTATGTTGTGTTATTTCCTTTGTGTGTTTTGTTATCTTTTTGTATTATTTTAACATTTAAAAAACTATCCAACTAAAAAGATATAGAAATACATATGGATTTAACATTTGAATATTTATATTTGCCTTATATAAGTTATCATTTGTATGTAGATCAGTGTTCTTAATTTGTATTTGGGTTGATTTAGGAACCCAAACTTGGGTAGATAATTTATTAGCTATGTGATTAGATGGATTTTTTGTGAAGATGTGTTTGTTACTAAGGTTGATATGATCATTATTATTATAGATATTATTTGGAGATTATAGTAAACCTAGTTACATATTTGAAGCTTGACGAGGTTGATTGACATGGTTGTGATTTTTTTAAAAAGGAGATGATTATTTGAGTAGAAATTTCATTTATCTTTTATTTTAGGGCATATAAATTATTATAATAATGCCCATTATTACTATGGTAAGTACAAAATGGATGAAATTTGATTTTTTACAAGTGATGTGGAGGATGATAGTAATTAGGGTGTAATTTGATTAACATTTTATCCAATAGTTTAGTTAAAATATCATGTGGATGTTCAATATAATAAAATATTAGTGGTTGTGATTTTATTTTAAGGATATAATGGATGTGATTATTAACTATAGTATTATATTGTTTGCCTTTATGCAAAACATTAACTTTCTTAGATTTAGATTCAACATTACAAACTGATGTATTAAGTTGTGTTGTTTTATTATAACATATATTAGTAAGATAAATGGTGATGTGTTTTATTAGAAGTAGTTGCATTAACTTTAGTTGATTATATCTTATTTAGATAATTTAATGTCTTTATGCATATGATTTGAAATAGTAATAGGGATTAATTCTTATTCTAGTGATAAGGCCTCATTATAAAGTGTTATAAATGATTCACATGTATTATAAAGTAGATTTTATTTTAATGAATAAATAAGGCCTTGACAAAAGATATATTGTGCCTCTAAATTGGTATATTGATAGATTAATTAGCACATAAAAGTTTTAGATTGTAAGATAAAATCACAAAAAAAATCATTTTGACCTTGGTACAAAGAGCGTAATTTTTCATAAGTAACCCTAGGTCATTTATTTTGGATTAATTTAATTTAAAAATGTTATTAAAGTTTAAGATAAGTAGATAAGAATCCACTAAGAATGGAATGAAACCAATCTAAGGCACAACCTTCAAGACTTTTAGGGAATAGTTGTAAAAATATTTGACTACCATTATAACCCTTCATTTTATTAAATTTTTTTTTAAGTTGTAAGTAAGGGTCACCATCTCCATTGAATGTGGAAAAAGTGGGAATTTTAAAATGAAGAAGTAGAGGTGAATATAGAACATTATGCACAATAGGGTTACCAATAATGTCATTAGAATCAATCCAATTATGGTATGATTTACTCTCTAAGGATAAATGGTGTACTTATTATTGTAAATCCATTAAGACATCCACTAGGCTAATGATATCTTGGGGAGGGATATTGAGATTTTTAAGAGGATCATTTAGGGGTTGAATTATATTTTAAATATTTAGCCATAGGTATACTATTATGAATGGGAGAAGTATGCTTTGGAAGAAACCCTTCTATAGATATGGTTATTGTTGGAGATTATTTGGTTTTTAATATAATGTTAGTGTGAAGAGGGAAAACAAGAGATTTAACATGGGAAGTATCAGTATATTCTTAGTCACATGCTTAATGCTAGAAGATAGGAAGAGAATGATCATAACCAAATGTATGAATTTTATCATTAATAGTAAAAAGAAGTGGAAAAGTTTATAAATTAAGGTTAGGAGGGATAATCTCATCATCATTATATACATAGTCATCATCATACCAATTGTCATCATAGTCACTATAATGATGACATTGATCATTGTGAATAGGAGAGGGAGGAGAAATGATCTAGGTTTCTAATATAGGTGACAAGATTTTAATAGGATAATTAGGACATGTAGGGATACTAGCTATGGTATGTAAAGAAGAGATAGTTTCATCACTAATGGGGTTGTATTGATCCTTATGACAAGGGGGTAAAGAATTATTTTTTGATTAACACCATCCTTTAGAAGACATAGGTTATGGGGAGTGGTTTTATAAGAAGGGAGGAAATGAAGGGGTTTATCAAATGTAAGAGATAATTTAGGTGTGAAAGGATAAATTTCCTATATTTTAAGGGTAGGAGGAAACCTAAGAGATATTATATAATTAGGATTTGTAGTTTTCTTGTGCTTTAAAATAATTTATATAATACTAGGTTAGGAAAAGGTATGAGTATGAACTAATATTATATTTGTAAATAATAGTGGAGTGAGAGATATAGAGGAAACTATGGGTGTAACAAAATAAGGTTTTATATAATAATTAAAGGAGGAATATAAAGGTGTGAGAAAATAATAATACAAAGAGGAGTTGAGAAGGTAAGGTGAATAGGAATCAATAGATGTAATTAAATAAGGTTATATAATATAAACCAAAGAGGAATCTATAGGTGAATAAAAGTCACTATATGTAATTAAAGAGGGTTCTATAGCAGAGACCAAGGAGTAATCTATTGATGAAATCAAGGAAGATTCCATAGAGGGATCTATAGTTGTACCCAAAGAGGATTCTAGAGGAGAATCCAAGGAGGAATCTATAGGTGTGGAAAAATAAGAAACAAAATAGAAATTTAAAAGAGAGTCTAAGGGATGTGCTAAAGTGATCTAGAGATGAAGAAAAATTGTATATTAATCATATTTTAGAAAACAAAAACTAGATTCTTTTGATTCAAATGGTGTATATGTATCCATACTATCAAGATTAAAATCATCTATATAATCATCTTCCATTAGTTTCTTATTTTTTATATTTGTCCATTCAAATTGATCATAAAAAAATGGGATGTAATCCTATTGTCTATCCAAAATGAATTTCAACATAATATAAGTGCTTAAAATTAATAAGTAATCTAGCATTTACAATGGAACTAGTGATTAAGCACATTACACAAGTGAAAATGAAAGGTATCATAGGTGATCTAGAAAAGTGTTTTGAATGATTTGTAAGCTCTCATATATATTGGGTTGTCTATTAGACAATGTCATCCTAATTTTTTAGATCACTATCTATGGAAGTATAACCATACCCATAGCACACTAAATCTAATTTTAAGGGTTAGTTGAGAGTAACTTCCTAGGGTTACCCACTTACCAATCCATTACAAGATAAAATGGATGGTAAAAATTATTATAAATGTAAATAAGGGGATATTAAGAATTTTTGATATACTATAAGGTATAATAAAACTAAAATATGTGTTTATATCTACATTAGGGAAATGAGTATTGGGATAACCCCCTCATGCCATAATGTCTATAGATAGAACACTATAAAACTCTTCATGATAATGGATAAGTAGTTTTAAAACTACCAACACATATTTTTTAGAAGAAACAATAAAAAAAAAATAAGGAAAAATATTTTTGGGCAAGAAATTAACAACTTCTAAAATCATAAATTTAACTGAAAGCCTAGGCCACACAAAAATCAAGCAGATAAGCAAGTTTTATTTTATCGCACAATTAAAAATTATGAATTTTAAATATATTTAAAAGTTATTTTTCATAATCTAAGAGATGTTTTTTTTTAAAATAAATAAACAAAACCCAGAAATTATTTATGTAACATATTGACGAATTTTCAATCATGCTAGTATTTACTAAATATATTAAATTTCTATCTCTAGAAAATCTATGTAATTTTTTTTGGATCAGGAGGTTTTTAGATAAATATATATAAATATAAAAAACCTCCTTTTTTAGTTTGGGTTGTTTTGAATTAGTTTTGAGAAAAATAATTATAGTTATTTCAAATGAATTGTGATAAAATCCTAGATTTTTCAAATTATAAAATATGAATTTACAAAAAAAAATACCAACTATGTTTCAAATTTGATATAGGTTGTTATATAAAAATATTAAATAAATAAAACCCATAAATTAATTATAGAATGGATTTACCAATTTTTAGTTATGCAAGTACTTACTTATAATAGTAAATGAATTTTTTTGGAAACATTATGTAATATTTTTATAAGAAAAAATATATTTTACATATTTGTATCTAAAAAATAAAAACTTATCATATTTTTTTCAAATAATTTGATTTGCCCCATTAAATATAGAAAAATGCCTAGTGAGGAGCTAGGGTTTTGACAATGTTCAATAATATGTGGGTTCAACAAGATGTTTACCCTATAATTAGTTTGAATAAATAATTAACTATAGAAATTGATGTATAACATATTAAAATAAAATACAATAAAATTACAAATTTGAAAGTACACTGAACAAGAAATGACTTGATAAACATGCACTTAGATTAAAAATGAATAAATTCTAAGGTTTCAGACTATGTACCAATTTTAGAATAAATCTGATCTAACTCAAGATCACATTGCCACCAAAATTAGAATATTAATATCTACAAGGAAAATATATCACTATGTGGACAAGGTATTAGTGCATTCTCATTTGTTGATGCCAAGTTTTCCATATTGAATTTATAGAAGAATTTCCACTTGGATCACATGGGGTTGCCTTCAAGGGTTTGCTAATTCTATGCAAATGCCTAATATATGCATGAAATACCTAAAAACATATGCCTAGTCTTGCATAAACACACAAGAGAGATCAAACGTAAAAAGAGTAAAAATGGAGGACATGAGAATGGTTAAGTTATTATCAAAATATCCCTTGTTGACTAAGTGTTGCATATATAACCTAAAAGGGCCTTAGCATAATGTGGTTCTCCTTTTTGGGTAAATTAATAAATCCATGATGAATGAAAATAGAATATTGATAATAATTTTTGATAATAGATGTCCTTAACTTGCAATAAAACACCATTAAACTTGGCCTATGATTGTAAGAAAGTATCACAATTGAAACTAGAAATAATATTTCTCTTTTGCTCAAGATATAATGATTTTGAAAATAGATTTATATGTGATTTCTAGGTAATGAATTAGGTGGATTTGATGTGCTTTTATAGAAAACTATTTCTATTAATTTCATGATATAAACTTATGAGAATTGAGGGATATACATTATCACACGTCTCAAATTTAAAAAGTGTCTATTGTAGGTAAAATGACAAGGGCATACTAAGGGATAGTGACACACTATGTACCTTTTAACTTAGTGCAATATTGTCACAAAGTGTTTGAAATTTCATAAACTTGGTATGAATGATCAATGTGTAGAATATGGATAAATATAAATGAATAAGAATGTTTTAATGTTATTTTCTTAGTATTTGTAAGCCAACGAAGGATATTATAATGATTTAGTTCAAAAAGTGGTGAAAATACCAAGTAATATATGGATGTCAAGAATAAACATATTCAAGCATTAACTGATTAAATTTATGTGTCTACACTATCACAAATTATTGTAATCAAATTTATTTATTTTTAACAAAGGAAAAGATTGACCAACCCAAGATTATAGTGATATTAGATCCTATCCCAAGTTGGATGATTCTATCCTTCACCATTTTTAGTCCCAATTTATTTGTATTTGTAGGGTTGGTTCCCATTTTCCTATTTCAGGTGTCTTTTATCTACACACAGGCATATCTTAGATAAAAACAACCAAGTTTTCCCTTTTTTCATAACTATTTTTCTTTCATTTGAATGCAACTTGTCAATTTTAGTATCTCATTTCCATTCTTCTTATTTCAAAATAGTTTACTACATTGTTATTTTATTCCATTTAATTTATTAAATTAGGGTTAATTCACCTATTAGTTCAAATTGGTAAACCCACTTTTTAATTGAACATTGCTTCAAAAAAATATCCTAGGGTTTATATAAATTATTGAGCATACAACACTAAAATAATTTTATTTTGACCTTGGATCAAAATCTAACACTGAAAGTATCTTATGTAGACTATGGATCTAATTGTTAACACTAAAATCAATTTATTTTGACCTTGGATATGAGATCTAACACTAAACGCACTTATTTTGACCTTGGATTTCAAGGGAATTTACTAATTTACATACACAAATATAAATCTTCTTTTCTAGCATTTAATTTTATGATATTATTTATATTTTATTTTCCATGTTATTTTTTATAGTATCATTTTTTTTAAATATTAAATATTAGCTTTTTGTTACTTTATTTTCAAATAATATATGACTATATTGTATGAGTATTTTTTGCTTGAATTTTTTTTTAAATGAACCAAATAACATTCTAAGAACACAAACACCATTAATGAAAACCTTTGTAAAGTCAATTTTGACATATGAAAAAAAGCAGTCATATATTCAAGTTGTTATAAGGCCCTCTTTATAACCTCAAGTATCACTTAATTATTATTGTTGTAACATTCAATCAGAGATTTTAACTACTTTTGTTAGCTTCCTCTTAAACCTCAAAATTGTGATAACTAATTTCCATCTAACCAAGTCCATGTTATCATTGTCCTAAGAGGTAAGGTAATCCACCCCATAGTGCCAAGTTAAGGTAATGAACATGTCCTTATTCAACCCCATCCACCTCCCACATGTCCTTTTGATGAAATTTGTATGCATATTCAATTAAAACAATTAGATTTATTCATAGATTTTGCACACTTAAAACTATTGTATTAACACAAACAAGAAATCAAAACCTTAATAACACAAAAATGGAAGGAAAGAACACGAATTTAGTTACATGAAAATCAAAATTGATTTATTATTATATTGTTAAAACTTTCAAACCTTTGGAATATGTTATTACATGAAGATATAGACTAGGGGAGGGTTCACCTCATCCTTCAAGTACATGTGAACTCATAATTACATTACATAATTAGAACCTTAGTTTTTATTTGAGCATCAAAATTTCATGTGTCCATGCTCATAGATAACTAATGCTATATCAAAATAAGTTTGTCTTTACAATGCAATACAACATGTGCATGCTCAAAAATAGTTTAAGAAACTTATTTTTTATGCTAAGTATAAGTAAAAAGATAAGTATTATGTATGTGTACATATAAAATTAACATTGAACATAAGGCTTACTAGGTGTTTTCATGGTGTTGGAGGTTGTTGAGGCATTGAAGTTATAGCTTATGTTAAACTATAAGTTGAAGCATCAAATTTCTTCTTTACTTCCAAAACTTGATATTGTTTGTCATTGATGTCATGCTAGCACCTAACAATGTCCATATTAAGCAATGGAGGTATATACACCTTGTTGAATTTTTATATGAGACTTACATGCTTAGCCTTTGTGATTTTAAAATTAATTATGAAAATATCTACTTTCATGACCTTTTTCCTTTAAAAAATCATCTTATCTTCTATTTATTTTAATGTCATTCCTTGCAAGTTTTGTTTGAAGCTTGTTGAAGCTTGTTGTAGGAGCTAATTAAAATTAGATTTGTTGATAAGCCCACCTATGGAATCCATAGACTCTAATAGATTTAGCTCATATAGAATATAAAAAATGAGAGTTTCATGCTCTGCATATTTAGGCATTACTACCTCATTTATCATCATATGGCCTCTTGTGTCCTAATGACTTACAAATTCAGGGCATTGGTACCTTCCAATGGTACCATAAGATTTAGGTGGTAATATTCCTTACTAGTTGTGTAAATAATATTAATTTTTAATTTATTTTCATATTGTTTTAAAGAATTATATAATTTAGTGGTTTTTACTATATTTGTGGCTAATAATACCCTCATTATAGTGATAGCTTCTAGGATATTGTATAATTGAGATGTGGCATTTTGTGCATCTATCTCTATCTATATGAGAATGTGCATAGTTTGTTATTGTCCCCTTATTTGTGCTAGTTATTTATCGATCTTGTTTCTTATGATTTTAGTTCCTTCATGTATTTCTACTAGAGCATCCTTATGAGTTTCAAAATAGGATTTTAAATACTCTATGTATTTGGACTACCCCAATTTCCTATTCTTCCTTTTGGAAAAGGTAAATAGTTATTATCTCTCTTATAATATGACCCCTCTCCCGATCTCATCTTATATTTTCCTCTTCCTTACCCTTTACACACTCCCTATATATTTTAAAAACATGAAAGTTATAGTGGCCACCTCTATAATTACAAGATTAGGCCTTTAAGAATCATATGACCACATATTTGTTTCCCACTATGGGAGGATTAGTTGGGTTGAATTTGTGGGTGAGTGTCTTTAACTGTAGTCTCACCTAATATTTGTTTTGATTTCCACTTAAAATTTTATTCTAGTATGGTGTCAAGAATGAAGGCTAGATAATTTTAGACTAGTCCACTCCACCATATTGAGGTAGTGGGTGAACTGTATAAACTAGATTCTTCTTCTCAACATTCTTTGTTGTTATCAAAATAGTATCTTAAGAAGAACTACATGGAACTAAGGACTTGCTACTAATCTCCTAGCCTTATTATTTACCTTTTTGTTTGTCTTTGGATGGGATGGGAAATTAGTAGAAGGATCCATGTTAGAAAAAATATAAAAGGATACATAAGATTTGATTGGAGGGAGACTAACCAAGGGAGTAGGAATAACAAGGGTAGAGGAAGTATGATATACCTTGGGCATAATCAGAGTTAGTTAGGTAGAAATATCCTCTAGGACTAAGTGGAATAGAATCAATGTACTAATAGTAAAAGGAGAAACATAAGACACACCATGACTAGGGGAGACTGAATGGGTTGCTTACTCAGATGATGATTACTAATGTAATTTTGTTTTCCCCTTTATGTCCTAGAGGATCAATATCTTAGAATTTTAAATTTATATCTCCTTATTAGTGGATTCACCTTTAGCTACCTCTTGTGATGTTGTTCCTATTGATGGTGTAGCAAAAACTAGACTATGTGGAGGGGGATGAGCTCTCAATTTTCTCTTGTAAAAAATGTCTATTTTCCTAGCTGTGGAAGGTACCTGTTAGGTAGTTATGGTTGATGCCACATTAGAAAAAATATTTTGGGATTAATTAAATATTTGTTTTGATAGGGCCCTTAAACTCTAAAGAGTCAAGATATATAGGGTCATCTTGTGCTCTCCTAAGTGAGGTATCAAGCACCCTTAGCTCTTTCTTTATTGATTTGAGTGTTACAAGGTGTGTATTTAAGGGTTATATTTTATCATTTCTTGGTTGAAAGGGACTATTAACCTAAAATTCTAATTAATCTCATCCTCTAATTGATGGGAGTGTAGTTTGTGCCTCTTCTATTGAGATAGAAGGCTAATCTTCAATGATTTTCAAGAGGTATTATTTCAAATTGACTGATTATGCATGTTCCTTGAGTTGGTAATAATTATTATCATTGAGGAATAATAAATCATGGTAATAGGGCTCATGATGATAGGAAATACTAAGTCACTTGATGTGTTTTTCACTTGACCATGTGGATCCTATTCTCTATGAGGTAGGGTAGCTAGTGGATAATACTCCCTATAACTGCCTGCTTCATAGAAATGCTTTTAGTTTATGTATCACATTATTCTAATCATGAGGTGGGAGATATGAAAATATCTATTCTTTCTCTTGTGAATGTCTTAATATATTATCCAACATAATTGGTAGGTAATTTATTTCTCTACCAATTTGTCAGGGACATACTTTGGGCAATGTATGGGTGCTACCTTGTGGTTTATGACCATAATGATAATATAATCTAGGTACAACCAGTAGTCTCCCCTAATCAATACTGTATCTAATTTTTTTTTGGATATCCTAGGTAGAGGGGACTCATGGATAACCATTTATATCTTAGGGTAGACATATTATTCAATACGTACAATGTTTTGAGTGTATGTGTATATGTGCATGAAAGAATAGGAATTACATATATAATTCTTGATATAGTTTGGAATTAGGGTCTAGAATGACCCATTATAAAAATATAATATACCAAGGATAAATTCAAGGAGGTAGGACATCATGTATAAATTATCTCCTTGAGGCCTCTTATCCTCTTTTAATATCTACTCCCATAACCTTGCACTGATTACTTCACCTAGAGTGAATGTTAACTCTAAGATCATTAATAATTTGAGAAATAAAATCCACTCATGGTGGAGGAAATAAATGATTAGATAGATAAATAACCTATTTAATACGACCATCCTAATTGGTATTCCTATCTTAAATTTGGTCACTAGCACTAGCCAGTTGTCTTTAGAATTGATGGTCTCCCTAGGGAGTATCCAACTATTGAGTGTTTTCTCAATTGATTTTTTTTCTTCCATATGAATAACCTATTAAAATAATATGTATAATATATAATGGGGATGGATATATACCTCTCAAATATATCACCCAAGATGCATTCCATAATTGTCTTATGTTTTAAATGGTGCAAGAATGCACCTCTAATTATCTTCTTGGCAAAGAATAATTCTTGTAGGAGGTCAATGCATAACATGACCTATGGATTTGTTTATGTGAAGTGTATCCCTTGGTTTTTGAATGGGATGAGGTATACAACCAAATTCCATTCTTTTAGAGTCAATATATTTGTGGGTATGTGTGTTAACTCGGTGTATCACCTCCCACAATGTTCAATAGTTGTTATAATCATTTTAAAATATTGTGAGCTCAAAGAACATATCCTTTTATTCAATCAAATATTTGATATAAAAACTTGATGGGGGCATATTTCCTTGAAATGTTTTAGATGTGGATGTTATTTGTATTTGAATATGTTGATATTGGTTCTGGTTTGCATGTTAATAGCTCAGCTCTCTTGAGTATACTATTAGGATTGAAACACTTGTAGCTAGGGCTTGTTAATATGGGAGAAATGAAGTTTGAATTTAGTTTGATATCAATGAACACATCCTCATTCAAAATGTTTTTATATATATTTGGCATTCATTTCTAGTTCATGCACCATTAATGTCCAACATCTGTAACTTTGATATATCTATTCAATTTGAACTTTACCACTTCATTTGGTAAGAATGCCACGTAGGTACTATTTATGCTTGGTAATATTGACACATCATTTACTTTTTCCAAATGTTATTTCATCATTTCTTTCACTTTTATTTACCAATCCATAGGGCTCTTGATAGTTAGGAGTTAGAATATAACATTAAAAAAGTGTTTACGAGGCTGATAAGTCTTCCAAATAAATTTTTTGAACATTTTTGCTGAAGAAAACAATGAATCAGATAAAATACCCCAAAAAAATAATTGAATACCTTGATAAACCAAACACTTTTATCAAAGACCAAGATGTCAAATGTTCCCACCAAACAATTTCACCAAAAAAAATCCAAATACCCAAATGATCTAGGCAAATTCATTGAACAAATGTTAAAAACACTTTTGATGAAGAATAGTTTTTTGCCAAGTAATATAACTAAAGGTTATTAAGGAATAAATCCTCAAAATAACAAGATAAGCTGAAGTGTAAAGCTTTCGAAGACCTAGTTCTTGAAGAATAGGTCTTGAAGAGTAAATGGCGAAGTATTTAATATAGGGTGAATAAAGTTACAAAGGTCTCGTAAATAGGAATTTAAAATAATTATCATGAATAATTATTGAAAATAATAAATCCAAAAGTAAATTCATGCAAAGGTCCATAAAAATGTGAATTATTTAAAGCTATAAAAGATATGCTTCTAAACAAGAGTTCCAAAGACCAAATCCCACTAAGCACAATTCTAAATAATTTCACCAAAGAACCTAATAAGTATAAACATGTATATACACCACTTTCAAATAACATTAGTAGATTAGTCCTTTAAAAAAATGTGTTCATAGGTTTTTTGAATAGTGAGGTTAGTGTAATTTATCTCTTTAGAGGATTTTCAAGATAGGGCTAGACCATTTATGAAAGATACTAGGTCCCTATTTTAAAATATATAATGGGGGTATGTTGGGTAAAAAAAATGTTGACTTATAGTGTAAATACTCTCGAGTGCTTGATAACCCATAACCTTTGGTTAAAAAAATTAGAGAAAACATGAACCATTCCACAAAAAATAATTAAATCAAACAAATACAAGAGACTCGTAGTAGAGACATATAACATAATTGCCTCCTTATTTACCTTGGCTCTTTATGTGAGGAAGTTATTTCCTTTTATCCTTATTTTGAGGATTTTAGCAGAGACTTGGGACAACTATGGGTTTCATTCTATTTGTTACAAAAATAAATCTAAAAATTTGGAAGCTCTAACATTGTTCTATTGATAGACATACATTCATAGCCCCAACAGAGGTACCCTAGGTTACTTCTCTTTCTTCCTCCTACATTCTTATATGATTCATGGTACATTGAACTTATTTTATCATTTTATCCTTGGATCACCTTTGTATTTTTTTTAGGTTTTTTGAATCACTCTTTTATGGATGCCTTGATTCTTATTTTTCTATATATTTATTTTTTAGAATATTTTTAGAAGAGAGAGAGTAGAAACCACGGTGAGATCGTATCTATGAAAGCATGATTTAATGGATTGTCCATACTAGTTATAACCATATCAATGATTATTTATTCAAACAAATATTAACATGATAAGTGCATTTGATCTAGTGAAAGTAAGAAAACTTTATAATATTTGTATGTAGTAATGAAAACATAATTTATATGTCTGATTAAAGTATTTAATGTTAGCCTAAGCATGATTAATTTTGCTATTGTATGCCTAAATTCTTGAAATATGAAATATAAGGGTGTAAAACATTGCAAGTAAATAAGTTGGTGTACCTTTTCTTGGTGTGTTTTCCCATAGGCTAATTCTTTAACTTATAAACTATAATATGAAGTCTTAATACACTGGATACTTTATTTTACCATATTAGGAGAAGCCAATCATATTACCATAGTACAAAAAAAAAGTCTAATCTAGAAAGAAAGAAGGTAAACTATAAAAAAATACTAAAATTAGAAAATGCTAACCTATGAAGCAGAGAAAATACTCTATGAAAGATATAAAACTTATTCTAATAAATAATTAAATCTAATTTAATCCTATCATTACCGCCACATATATTATTACTAAGGGACATCCGTAGATGGTACAACCATGAAGTAATGATTCAAAAAACACTCGTTGAATGAATATGTCATCTCATTGCCTTGTAGGTCCCTCAAATGGAAAGCATTGTTACACAAGATATTTGAAATATGATAAGGTCCAATCCAAAATGGGGTAATATTATCATTCCATCCTTTCTTTTCATAGGCTTTTTCCCATAAAATCCCCATGTTAGATATTATGAACACTTTGAATTTTATTCTTTTGTCAAACCATATTCTCACTATGTCCTGATGTGTATTGAAATTTTGTAAGGCTTCAGTCTTTAAGTATTCTATTTCTATTATGTCAAGTAATCGATAATACACCTTCTCACTTGGTTCCATGTACTGTTGCATAAATTTATATGTTGTAAATTTAAGAATGATTGGGTAAACCAATTATCTCTCATAGGCCAATAAGTAAGGTGAGGCCTTGAGTGTTTCTTTGTATATTGTTCAATCAGCCCATAATGCATACTTCAATATACTAAACCAATATCTAGGTTTTTCTACTATATAATTTTTAATGGAATCAATTATGTTCTTGTTTATTTATTCATCTAATCCATTTATTTATGGATAGTTTGGATGATGACCTGATGGTGATTCAATTATTATGGGCCCATTTAGTGAATTTAGCTAAGTGGAATGTTGGCCCATTGCCAAAAACTAGAGAGATGGGAGTACTAAATCTAGTTGTAATATTTTCCTATAAAAATCTAATTAAATCATGTGATCTTGAATGATTTTAGCTATAAATTTGGTCCACCACATGGAATAGTCTATAGCAGTGATTAAAAACTTATGGCTAGCTCAAAAATTAGGATTAATGACCCCAATGAACTCCAATCCCCATTGAGCAAATGGTTTTCATTTAATAATAAATTTTAGAGGCATTACTACATGTACTTCTCTTTTCACCAAGAATTGGCATTCATGTCATGTTCCAACATGAGCATGTGCATCCTTGAAGACTGTTGGCCAATAATAACCCATTATGAGGATTTTGTGAGTTGTGGTGTTTCTAGAGGGATGACCACAACCTTTCTTCTAGTGTAAATTTTATATAATCTCTTGAGATTAATCTCATGATATGCATCTCAATTAGATTCCTTTATAATTCCTTTTATATAAGATCCATTTTATGATCATGTAATGAGCTTATTTGATTCTGAAATCTCTCCTTTGTTCTCTTTTGAGCTCTAAGAACAAATACCTATGAGAAAGTATTGAATAATATCAATATACTAGTCTCTTTTAGATACATGGTTTTCACAAACCTCTTCAAGAGTGATCAGTGGTTCAAGATTAGTCATGAGTTGAATGATGCCCTTGTTTCTACGCTAATTTCGCTTTCACATTCAAAAGATAGAAATGAGAAACTAAGAGATGGTCTAGGGTTAGAAGATACCCGGATATAGTCGTGCACACCGAAATCAGACGTTGGAAGGTACTCCTCTTTGGCTATGGAGGAATGACACCTGGGAAGAAAAAGAGACTAAACATGAAAAAATGTTAGATGAAGAGACAGTGGGCTGTCAAGCAAATGCTTGATCCCTGAAGTACGAAGACTTCCTTAAGGGATATCAACCCACTAATAAAAAATAGAATATTTGACTGAAGTAGAAATAATGAAAGACAAAATGAAAGCAAATAAAAGACAAAAAGCAGAATGCATACTTGATATGCAGCAAACTACTTTGCAGAGTCATCGGTGTTGGTCTCTGTGCCGGCGTCGGTCAAGAAGAGTGCCGATGTCGGTTGAAGTGCCGGTGTCAGTCGGGGTAATGACCAGCGTCGGTCGGGAAAATAGTTTTGGACAGGGTCTGGTTAGGTCTGGACAGAGTTTTTGGATTGCAAAAGGGTCTGAAGTTTTTGTCTGAGGGTTCGGAAGCCAGTTTAGGAGTCAGAGGGATTTGTTTGAGGGTTTTGTATAGGGATCTGGGCAGAGTTACAGACTGTATTTTCCAGACAGGGTGGATAGAGGTGATAGGAGTGGAAATAAGGTCAAGGTTATGGTCTAACTCTAAATCTGGGTAATGATATCAAATAAAAAACAATAACCAGAGAGTAAAACAAAAACATAGAGCAAAGCTTACCTATTATACGCTGAAAATAGAGTCAGAGACATGATTGACGTTGTTGTTGTGTCATAGAAGTTCGATGTAGTAGACCTCCAACAAGATGACTGAAGTAGAATACCTGTACCAGAGAGAGAGAGAGACTGTGAGAGATTGGATGCAGATTGGTTAGATGCAAGAATTGGTTGATTGTTTAAATGAAGAGGTCCTGATTGATATGAAGGAAGGTCCGATAACCGATCGAGAAATAGATTGGCAACGAAATGGATAACGGATAACGGTTCCTGTGTTTGGGTCGAGAACGCAGTGTTAAGGATAACCGACGCAGTAGGGCTGCCGATGTTGGCCGATAAGTGACTGACGTCAGCGACATCGGCCGGGTAGTGACCGACGTTGGCAGATGCAGAATGGGGACAAAAGGCTAACTTTAGCTTTCTGCTCATTTTTACATGCTACCAGGGTCAAGGCTCATAGGAAAATGGTCGATAGGGGTTAAATAAGCATGGAAAACTAAAATGGGGGTTAAGGGGAGGATGACAAGGGTTAGACACAATTATGGTGTCTACATTTGCCCCTTTTTGTCTTGTTGGTTGTTTTGGACGAACTGCAAGACAAAAACAAGAGTTGGTTGCCCCAGGTGTGGGATAAGGTTGATTCCATCTTGTTGGTTGTTCGAATGAACTATAAGACAAAAATAGGAGGGTTGGTTGCCCTAATTATGGATGAGGTATTCCCCCTCAAAGAAAGAGTCGAGAGAAGGGAACCTAGAGTCGAGTGCTGATTTGACAAAGATTGGATGAAAAAGGGGTGAAGATAGAGTGAGAACGCTATAAAAGTTGTGATTGTGCGTACACCACTTCACGAGGATGGTCAGGTCAAATTGTCACAGGTCGAGGGTTGGGGAGTGCCAAAATTGAAGTAACCAAACCCCAGCATTTAGTCATCTGCTGATTGGGTTATTAAATATAAGTTAAAGCTCCAATGGTCATCATGTTCCAGGTATCCCAGGCTCAGGAAGTGCTCCCAAAAACACAAAAATGTCACAAGTAGTGGGGATCAACCAGCTTGCGATCCTATACTTGTGAAGGTTAAAAGTGTGCACACAATTTTGCTAACCAATCATGAGGTAGCATACATGCAAAAACAACCAAGGAAAAATTGCTTTGGAAGTAGTTGCAGTGAGAGGAAATGGTCATGATCTCCAAGGTCTGGTGGTCGATGGATGGAGGCAAAAGTGATCTCAAGTGTGCTTTAGGGGGCCAAAATGACTTGTACTGGAGGGCTGACTGATTGAGGGCATGATTTTGGTCAAGGTGATGAAAAAAGAAGGGTTAAAGTCCATCGATGTCGGTGATAGAACCATCATCGGTGGTCTAAAGGGATCGACGTCAGTAGGATATCGGCCGGCGTCAGCGGTCTAGGGCACGAAGATGCCGACATCGATGGAATGCCAAATTTGACAAAATCAGATTAACAGCCAACCAAAAGTCATTTGTGATTTAGTTGACTGAGAGAAAAGAGCTCTAGAGCCAAGTGAGTGAAAGTGACACTAGGTTGATTGAGGAGCAGTGTGAGGTGTCAAAGAAGCATTGGTGGAGAGAGAGAGAGAAGCATGGAGAGAAATTGGAGGCTATAGAGATGCGTGTGGGCTAGGAGAAGCTTGACGCAGAAGCGATGGTAGAGGGTAGTAGAGGACTTGTGGGAGGTCCACCACCAACGGCACCCATTGTGCCACCACGCCGGCGACGCCGAGATGAGGTAGGAGGGTCTCTAAGCCCTATTTAGTTAGATGTTTATTTTTATTTGTTTTTTGAAATTTTTGATTGCTTAGGTAGAAATTGAGGGGGGAGGGTAGCTAGGAAGGTGGGTAGGAGGTATATGATAGATTAAGAGTAATTTAGGAGTGATTTGGGGGGTTGGGGAGTAAATAATGGGGAAGCCCTAAATTTAGGGCTCGCCCCATTCAGCCCTAGGGCTGAACCAGTCGCTGACGTTGGTGGGTTCGCCGGCATTGACTGACCAGAGACTGTCGTCGGTCATTAACCTACCGACATCAATCACTAAGTGACCGACCTCGATTAGGTAAGTGCCATCGCTAGCATGATAACTGATGTCAATGGCTGCCTAGTCAAAAAGAGTGATGAAAAATGGTCAAATCAAAGGGTTGAGGTGATGCCAAGGGCTTCTCGAGTGTCGAAATAGGCATAGATGGTCAGATAGGTTAGTCAAAATAGAAATAGTAGGAAATTTTTTTAACATGAGATTGATTGGGTGGATGCGGGCGAGACAGACTCTGATGCTGCGGGATTGCCTCCTGACTTTGCTGACGTGGATGCACTAGGACATTACCGGGGAGAAGTGGGCACAGATGAGCATAGTTAGACTAGGCAGGTTGAGACGCTACTACAGAGTGGCATGGGATGTGAGCCTGATGGTGGCATTGATCGAGCGGTGGGACCATTCCACCAACACCTTCCACCTACCCACGAGCGAGATGACGGTCATGGTCGAGGACGTATACTAGATTTTATAGCTACCGGTACACAGAGTAGACTTATATGCGTGCTCGAGAGAAGCACATGATATACACATGGTTACACTATTTGGGGAGCAAGTCACTGAGATGAGCTACCACTCAGCAAGTTTTGGTTATGAGCCTCTGTACGCGGTAGATGAGGACACACATCGGCTGGCTGTCTTGATGATGATCAAGATTATAGTGTATGCACTCCCAGATGTGGAGGGAGGTAGGTTTTTGGTCACCATGACTGGAGTTTTGACAAACATTATTGAGTGGCAGACAATGTTTGCCTGGGCACTAGTCTTTTTGGCCCAGGTCTACAGGGAGCTGTGGGGCATTAGTCGATGGCGGTGGTATAGCTTGTGCGTGGGCCACCTTTTACACTGTTGGGCATATGAGCACATCATGGTGACACAACCTCTTGGCCTCCTAGTGGCTATCCAGGCTGGTTTTAGGGTTGGATTCAGGTGATGGTGCAAGGTGATGGCACAGACATGGGTGGACGGAGTGGTCAGGGATATTGACCACTATCGAGGGGTACTAGAGGCCCTGATCTTAGTAGATATCATCTGGAGACCGTACTTGGGGTATCCAACATTTAGAGACCAGGGGGAGTAGTTAGTTGGGGTACAGAGCCTGAGATGGGTCAGGAGCAGGGGAGCCGGTGAGATCGAGAGGATTCCAGCAGAGAGAGTGCGGCGCCAGTACGGGCTGCTACAGGATGTTCCTCTTGCATTTCCATAGTATAGGCAGGATGATATAGAGGCACTGCTCCCACTGCCAGAGGAGATAGAGGAGCCAAATTTTGAGGAGTTGCTGATAGTACCTGGGATGGCTGACCCAGGTTGTATAGAGGCCTACACATCATGGTGGGCAGGGCAGTACACAGGAGTCCAGGTAGGGCCACAGCCAGATGTACAGGCTATCACTAGAGAGTGGGATGCAGCCTGTGAGGAGAGAGACACAGCATGATAGGAGAGGGATGTGGCATAGGCCCAGGTGACCATTTTATAGGGATAGGTCATGGTTTTACAGGGGTAGCTGGCGGGGGTGACAGGACAGGTGGCTGTTTTGATAGGGCAAATCATGATTTTTTAGAGTCAATTGGCCGTAGCCCAGGCACAGGCATCGACAGGACAAGGCTTGAGAGGACAGGGCTCGATGCAGTAGCCATCACAGTAGCTGGCATTTTCACAGGGGCCAGGATAGTTGGCATCAGTGCAGCCAGGTCAGCCACAGCCACAGGGGTCAGTGTAGGGCACGGCAGCAGGACATATGGGTCCACCGCAGACTGTATCTCTAGTTAGATACAGTGATGCACTAGATGAGATCGTGTATTATGAGAGGGCCATCAGGGGGTTCACTCAGATACAGTGATACTTTGAGATGAGGGCAGAGCAGAGCCAGCAGCGTTCTATGTCATGGGTGACTGCTACAGGTTCACACAGGCAGCCCAGATCAGAGGTGGGAGAGGATACACCATCTTCTCAACCACCACCACCATCACCACAGCCACAGCCTTGAGGGCGAAGTTGAGATTTTTTTGATTTTTGATGTATATACCAGCCTGCGTGCTGATGATGCGAGATGTATTATATGAGAGAGAGAGAGATAGACACACATTATGTCTTATTGTATAGAACATTATTGATATATATGATGAGATTATGGATTAGTGACTTGTGTGATGGATGTTTTATAAATATGTGTTTAATGTTTATTGCATTTTGATGTGATGCATGTTGATATTATGGTTTATGTGGATGATGCTGAATGAACTGGTTATATGATGTTGTTTAATGATATTGATGTTGATGTTTGATGTGAATGGTTATGAGTTTTAGATTAAATGGTGATGCTTAATGACTATGGATGGACATGATGAAAATGATGATGCTAATGATAATATATGACTAGCTGTGATGTGATTGACAGGTGATGAGAGAATGGGATGGAAGAAAGTGACGAAGAGGATGGCCAAGCTAACCCTAGAAGACCCCATGTCAATTGAGTGTTGCCTACATAGCCCTTGTCCTAAGGGCCTCAGGCCAATGTAGTTCTCCCACAGAGGGAGGAAAAGGGTCGAAGTGATTGATTGCTTGTGGTCAAGGTCAAAGAGGATAGGGTTTATCCATCAGATAGACGAATAAATGAGGGTGGTTGAGTTAACCCCAGAAGACAGTCGTGTCATCTGAGTGCTGCCTACATAGCCCTTGTCCTAAGGGCCTCAGACCAATGTAGTTCAGATTAGGAGACAAAGCGGTCTAGAGTTGGTCTAGCATGTCCATATGTCTGAGAGAACATGCTTGAAGTGATGAGAAAAAGTCAAGGTTTTTCACCCCTAGCAATTGCCCATATTAGGTGATGGACATATGCCAAAAATGAAATGAGCCTATTTATGCACCAACAAGTAATGGTTTATGCTGGACATAAATTGAGTGGTCTACAATTTCCATGTGTATTGGTGTCCATAGAAAACAGTGTGAATAGGCTAGGTGGTTGGTCAGAAAGAGGGTTGAGCTGATTTAATAAATGACAAATAATTGGATGTGACCAAAGTGTAAAAGAAGTGAAAGGCATAATCGCCCTTTTATTGACAAGGACCAGAATGACAGCATAGATAGGGGTTGTTAGAACTAAGAGCCCCATTCATGCATTACGTCATTGACCAGAGGTTGTGTTAGAGTGGTAATCGAATCACTTTGACACTAAAGTGAGCTCGAAGTCCCTTGAGTAGGTGTTAGGATAGGAGGATATAGGGTAACCCATTTTAAGAGTAGAGATAACCTTACCCCTTTTATAGGAGACCCTGAGACAACTACAAGCCAAGTCCATGACCCTTTTTTTTTTTTTTTTGGTGCAGACTGATCAATGCGGGAAGTCTACATAGAGATGTCATTTGCTTGGTGGTCATTTGTGAAGTTGATCGATGCGGGAAGCTTCTTAAAAAAAAGTGTTGTTTGTAGCAAGATTTAGTCATAGCCATCCTTCGAGGAAGTGGTCTATATTTTGCTTTATATATAAGGGCTTTGAATAGCTATCCTTCAAGGGAGTAGTCTATTAGCTACAATAATGATAGTATAGTTGTCCTTCGAGGGAGCGGTCTGCCTTTTGATGTAATTTGGTTACCTTGGATATTTTTGACATCTTGATTTGTTTTGATAGAAATGTGAGTCATGGACCAGAATATAGAAGGTCAAGGGTTCCCTTTTATTAGGACAAAGCATCCCTATTATATAAAAGGGGTATATAGGATTTTGTTAAGGGGAGTAGGGTTGAAAGGAATGAGTACTAAGAGGATGGGGATTGCTCAAGGGACGAGCTCAAGATAAATGTCAAGTGGACGAGTACTCGACTAGCAGTAGAATGGTCATAGATGCAATGCATTAAGAGGCTCAGGTTCTGGTCATCCATCGAGAGAAGACAAATGATATGTCCCTGATCCATACTTGTGCGTGATAATGAAAGGTCTAAGCCAATTAGGGGCAAACTTGCCTCGTTTACTTTGCTCCATATTGGTCACGTGCTGATTCTCTTTGAGGATGAGGTCTCTGATGTTGAAATCTCGTTCTCACAGATTTTTGTCATAGGCTCGCTTGATGCAATTTTGATAGACATGGAGATGATTGAGGGCTGCAAGACGACGCTCGTCAAGTAGCTCAAGTTGAGCTAAGCGATCTTGACGAAAGTCATCATTGGAGAGAATGTCATGCAGGGAGATGTGGAGAGATGGGATTTGTACTTTGAGAGTTAGGACAACCTCTGTTCCATACACAAGTGAGAAAGGGGTAACACCCATGGAGGTTCGAATGCTAGTGCGGTAGGCCCACAAAGTGAAGGGAATGTGAATATGCCAATCCCTTCCAGTCTCACTGACCACCTTCATGAGAATTTTAGTCAAGATTTTTTTGGAAGCCTCAGCCTACCCATTTGCTTGTGGGTAGTAAGGCGAAGAGAAACTGAGCTTGATGCCAAATGAGCAACAGAGTTTTTGGATAGTCTTGTTTTTGAAGGACTTGCCATTATTGGTGATGATTTTGTGAGGTACACCAAAACGATAGATGATGTGGCTACTGATGAAGTCGACAATCTTGTCAGCTTTTATGGAGATGAGAGGAATGGCTTCCACCCACTTGGTGAAATACTCAGTGGCGGTGATGATAGATTGATGATGAAGAGACGAATGAGGGTTAATCTCACCGATGAGATCTATGCCCCACTGAGAAAAAGGCTAGAAATCCTGAGTGACTTTTAAGGCATGACTAGGAAGATGAAACAAGTTAGAGTGCTACTGACACTTGATGCAATGCCGAACATAGTCGCTACAGTCTTGATGAAGGGTGGGCCAATAATAGCCCAGATGAAGGATGCACTTGGTAACCGAATTCCCACTGAAATGTCTGCCACAAATCTTGTCGTGGACTTGCTTAATGGCCTCAGATGCTTCAGTGGAGCTGAGACAGTGAAGAATGAGGCTGTCGAAGCCTCGCTTATAGATAAGACCCCCTAGCATGGTATAGCGAGTGGTACATTTGATAAAAGCTCACCGTGCATTGCTAGAGAAATCGGGAGGGATGACAGAAAAATATAAGTAGTCCACAAGTTGCTTATACCAAACATCTCGTGGGCTAGAGTCTATGGTGTTGACATGATTAATGTTGGGAGAGATATAGGAAGGTAACGACACACGATGCACCGTGACAAAAAGTCTAGATGCAGATGAGGAAGATGGGATATGGGAAGTGAGAGAAGCCATGTTGTTAGCAAACTTATTCGTGGATCGAGGAACAGTCTGTAAGAGGTAATGGTCGAAAGATGCAAGGAGAATGTCAGAACGGTTTTTGTACCTTTGCAAAATTTCATTTTTATAGAGGTATGAACCGTTGACATGATTGATGACATGCTGTGAGTTGCCGAAGATGTTGATGGACTTGATGCTGAGAGAGAGGGTGGTCTGAAGTCCCAAAATTAAGGCCTCGTATTCATCCATATTATTGGTACAATTAAAGTCAAGCTTGAAAGACAAAGGCATGGGCTCACCATCGAGTGGGATGAGAATGACTCCCGCACCCCCACCAAGTTGACATTTGGAGCTATCGAAGAACATGGTCATTTGGTAGATGGTGTCATCAGTGGAAAGCGTGGCGATAGATTCGTTAGGAAACTCGCACTACGAAGGTTGATTGTTGGGAAGAGGGGCATCCACCAGTTGATCAGCGATGGTTTGCCCCTTGATATATTTTTGCTGGATGAATTCAAGGTTAAACTCAGCAAGCAGCATGAGCCACCAAGCCATACGTTGATGTTGATATGGCTTGGAGTGCATAAACTTAAGAGGGTCGGTGTGAGTGATGACAAACATTTTGTGGTTAAGAAGATAGTGACGAAGCTTGGTAGCAGCAAAAACTAACGCCAAACAGAGTTTCTCGATATGAGTATACAGAGTTGCATAGTCGACCAGTGTTTGGCTTATATAGTAGACCGCTTGCTCACGATGATGCTCGTCTCGTTGCGCGATCATGGCACCTAACGAATGGTTGGTGACAGAGATATAAAGGTAGAAGGGTTGATCGTCTTTAGGTGGAATGAGGACTGGTGGAGAGACCAGATAGTGTTTAAGGCCTTTAAAAGCCTCTTGACAGTCCTTATCCCATGTAAAAGAGATGTCCTTCTTAAGGAGATGATGAAAAGGTTGGCAGCGGTTAGAAAGCTGCTAGATGCAATGGTGAATGGATTGGAGCTTCCCTTGTAGACTACGAAGCTGCTTGAGATTGGTCGGGGGCAGTATCTCAAGGATAACACGGATCTTGGCAGGATCTATCTCGATGCCACGAAAAGAAACGATAAAGCTGAGAAGCTTGCCGGAGAGGACCCCAAAGACACATTTCTTGGGGTTAAGGCGGACATTGTATTGAAGAAGGTGAGAGAAGATGATTTTGAGAATGGTCAAATGGTCACGGTGAAGCTTGGACTTGTCGAGAAGGTTGTCCACATAGTCTTCCATGATTTTATGGAGGAGATCATGAAAAATGTAGGTCATGGCATGCTGATATGTGGTGCCTACGTTCTTTAAGCTGAAAGGCATGACTCGATAGAAAAAAGTCCCCCATCCTTTAAGCCTAAAGGATTTGATTGTATCTTGAAAACCCATCCTTGAGAGATAACATCTCATAGCCGGCCGTGAGATCAATAAGCTAGTCAATGTTAGGAAGAGGAAAGTCATCTTTCGGATAGGCTAGGTTAAGGTCGCAATAGTCTATTTAGATATGGATCCCCCCAGTCGCCTTGGTGACTGGGATGATGTTAGAGACCCATTACAGATAATCGATGGGCTAGATGAAGGAGACATAAAGGAGGCACTGAAGCTCCTCTTTGACAAGGAGGGCAATGTGAGGATGCTTCTTTTGAAGATTTTGCCTAACGGGCTTAGCCTCTGGTTTGGTGATAATGTTATGGGTAGCGATGGTGGGGTCGATGCCAGGCATGTCATGGTAGGTCCAGGCAAAGGCCTTGTTATGGTCTGAGAGGAACTGGGTATAGTCAAGCTGCTTCTGAACGTCTAAATATTGTCCAATCTTTAAGATGTGAGGAACATCAGAAGAAGGGAGGTTGATGTCAATGGTTGATTCATTTAACATAACCTGGGTCTCAGAAGGGAGAGAGCGCTGGATGAAAGAGTCATCGACACCCATGTAGGAAAGAATGGCGTCATCGTCAACACAGTGGACAGTGTGAATGGTTGCCAACTCATCTTCTACCATGTTGATAAAATGAGAGGGAGAGACCTGGACACCCCATTAAGCTGATAAGTCAAGGGTTCCAGGCGGATGGTGTTTATGAAAAAAAAACTAGGAGGGATGGAAACCACCGACTCTGTAGGTGAAGGAGGAGGAATGGGTGAGCCTGGAGGAGATTGGTCAATGGTTGGTTCAGAACAAAGGTCTGCAGGGGTCTGAGTGGGGTCATGATATCCCAGGCCATACCGTTTCTTGGCATCATCATTGTTGAGTGGTTTGATGGGCTGATGGGAGCCCTGCTCATAGCGTCCAAAACCAAAACCCTTCCATGCACAACTGTAAAGGTAAATGTGTGCAAAGGTGGGGTTGCCAAGAAATGAGAAGTCTGATGTGAAAGGTTGAGGTGAAGAAAGAGGATTGCAATTAGTAGGAGCTTGGTCAAGCCCCTCATAGACAAGGTTGGTTCGGAGGTGAGGAGGACCATAAGGCACGATCATCCCGATCCAATGGTCATAACTAGGGCTGTGATGAAGGCATCCATACTCTTGTGGAGTTTGGAACATGTCTAAGGCCAACAAGTGATATTCCCCCAATGAAAGTCTTTGGAAGATGTCTTCCATGGAATCTGTGGTCATCACTTGAAGGGGAGGTGTGACGGTGACCATCGGTTACGAACTAGTTGACGCTTCCGTAGATGGAGGTGGTGCCGGGGTTTATGGCTTGATAGGAATGAGAACGTCATTTGGATGGTAGGTGGTGTTACAAGTTTTGAAGGGTGAAGGGTCAGTGGGAATGGTATGGACTTGCCCATCGTGCTCAAATTTCACACAACGGTGTAGGGTGGAGGGGACACAGGCCATGGTGCGGATCTAGGGTCGGCCTAGCAAGATGTTGTATTGAAACTCTCCTTTGATGATATAAAAGAGCTCTACGACTGTGCGTGGACCAACGTGAATGTGAAGGATGATTGTGCCAATGGTCTTGGCAGTGGTGTCATTAAAGGAACGCAAGATTGCATCAGTTTTGGAGACGCAATTCTTGGGAAGAGCCAACTGTTCAAAGGCATGAGTGGAGATAATGTTGATGGTGGCACCTCTATCGATCATAATGCATTTAATGCGTGCCCGATCAACATAGAAAGTGATGAAGAGGGTGGCATTTTGATCTTCTGTGTTGGATGTGGGAATCTAAAAATCGCTGAATGTGATGGAGGCAATGGGGGCTAAAGAGTGGACAAGGGCAGCAAGTGGCTGAGGGTCCTCGGGTTGAACCTTCGCTGCCTGCAGGGCTCTGATGAGGGCTTGTTGATGCTGGGGTGAGGTTTGGATGAGGTCATAAAGGGACATCTTCACAGGCATTTGGTGAAGCTATTTCAACATAGAGTCATGAATTGCCCCTGAAGAGGAAGAAGAAGAGGGTTGAGGCGCGCTAAGGATAGAAATTTTAGGCTTGGGTGGTTGAGGTGGCTGGATGAAAGGGTAGGTCTAAGGAATGGCAGCTTTTTCCTTTGCCTTGTCCTTTTGTGACCTAGTGGTTATGTGAATGGCATTGATTTTGAAGATAGGGGGTGAAGGAGATGAAGGGGTCGTGGTCTGCTAATGGGATGTTGATGGGTCTGAAGAGGTCGGAGGGTTATGAGAAGGAGTCAGGGGTCGGTCGAGAGTGTCCTCAAATAGAAGAGTGTCTTTCTCCAAATAGTGGTGAATGACGGTCTTGAGGGCACAACAAGTCTCGGTATCATGTCCTGGCGTACGATGATATAAACAAATCTTCATGTCGTTGAACCAGGAGGGCTTAGACCCAAGAGG
The DNA here is from genome assembly GCA_037957365.1 of Torreya grandis. Classification (NCBI taxonomy): domain Eukaryota; kingdom Viridiplantae; phylum Streptophyta; class Pinopsida; order Cupressales; family Taxaceae; genus Torreya; species Torreya grandis. The sequence continues at coordinate 3,509,467 of JARHVA010000892.1, read as the reverse complement.
TTGGAAAGGCCTGATGGGTGGAAGGGTTATGCTAGAAGTCTACAAAATTCGATGCAAGATCAAAGAGTATGAGCCCACGAAAGGGTCCGTGTTCATCGATGTGTGCGATACGGGTGACTTTTGCTTGGGCAGAGTCGAAGGAAGCTTTCGTACCACCTTTTGGATTGACGGTGCAGCGATAGGTAGAGATGGTACTTTCCTCATGAGAGGTACCACCCTTTTGGGAGAGGGTAGGCTAGCGGTAGGCAAAGGAAGCAAAGGAGGCAACTGGTTTTGATTAAAAGTCAGAGTGGGAAGGACTCTGGTCAGGGTCGAAGGATGGGGGCCCAAAATGGAGGGCAATGATGACGGAGGAGGAGGCATTTGCCTCTATGGTTTAGCAGTCTTCTATGACTTGGGTTGAAGACTACTATTGGTCGAGGTCTGGTCTAGGTCCACCTTCACTTGCGGATGAGTGAGGTTGGAGACAGGGCAAATGCCAAGTGACTTGATAGGTTTAGATGGGGTAGATGTGGGTTTTGGTTTTGATGGGGTCAGTTGAGGCTTAGAAACGGGTGTCTAGTTTTTGTTAAAGGTCTTGGGAGATTTCACCATGGGAGGATTAGCTGCATGAGATGAGAGGGCAAGGGCATGTTGAAGAGCTGTGAGACGCTCCCATAATCCTTGATTCTCCACTTTCTTAGAAGGGAGAAGTTCGAGTTTCTCCACTAGTCAGGAAAATGGCTGAGAAGATGTGGGATGAGGTTTGGGTTCTTGAGAAGATGTGGATGGTTATGGGGTTGAAGATGAGACTGGTCAGACCCAAAGCATGATGGAGTCATGACAAGTTCATCTATGGTTAGAGACGAAGGAGAGGTAGGTTCTTCCCTGGGTGGAGAAGAAACCGAAGAATGAGGCTCCTCAAGCGGGTAAAGAGCAGGGATGTTTTTGCCCTCCACTTGCGGTCGAGGAGTAGGAAGGGTTAGGTCCTCCATGGGTAGCAAGAAGGAGGATGGTGAAACTAGCAGTGCTAGTAAGGTCGAGGCATCCTCCAAGATGAGAGAGGTTGATGGAGAACTAACCGGGGAAAGAGGTTCGTCCTCACGTGATGGACTGATAGATGGACTAACCTCTTGAGGTTGGTTGGAAATGAAGGGCGAGACCGTATTGACTGTTTGTATATTGTGTTCGTGAATGTTGTCAGTCAAGGTCTAGACATTGTTCTGAGTTGGTGGATGATTGGGGAATGGTTGCTTGAAGATGTTGATGCCCTAATTAGGTGGTGCATTGGGATTGTCAAGGATGAGGTCACCCTTTTCCATCATGTCTTGGATGATGTTTTTAAGGGTTTTACAGTTGCTTGTGTCATGTCCTTTAACACAGTGGTAGTTACAGAAGTCATTTTCCCTATACCACGCAGGGATGGCGCATGAGGGATCAAATTGTGGAGGTGGTCAGATCTGGGGGAGATTGAGGACCCCTTGTTTGATGAGTTTTTTCAACACAGACACGTATGATTCTCTGAGTGGAGTATACTGTCGCCGTATGTATCTCTGCTAAAATTGGCGGGTGGCACTCTGAGATGTGGATGGCTTAGGCTGATTAGTTAAAGGCAAAGAGGAGGAAGATCTAACGACCACAGCATTTGCTGAAGCTTTAGATTTAGGATTGGACGAGGAAGGCTTAGAAGAGGGGTCATTGGTCTTGGAGTTGGGATTCTTGCTCCGTAACTTGACTTTATTCTCCTCGATGGTACATAACTCAAGTTTACGGGCCATCGTGAAGGCTTCGTCAAAAGTGCAGAAGGTCTGAACCCTCAAGGTGGAAGAAATATGTCTGGCACAGGCTTGGGAGAAAAGTTCAATAAGCTCAGGTTGGGGTAAAAAAAAGAGAGTTGATTGATAAGGCCCCTCCATCGAGCAACGAAATCAGCAATGGATTTGTCCTTGAATTAGCGGATGGAATAGAGGTCCGTGATTGAGACCTTCTTGGTGATGTTGATAGAGAAATGATCGACGACTAGCTGGGCCAGCTGAGTGAACGTGAAGAGGGAATGGCTGGTAAGGGAGTTTTACCAGTCAAGTGCAGCACCTGAGAGAGACATAGGAAATGTGCGTAAGAGCAATGCATCATCGTGGGCGATAAGGTAACAGGCATGTCTGAATGCCTGTAAGTGCTGTTGTGGGTCTTCCTTGCTTTGAAAATGAGAAAACTTAGGAAGTTCCCACTGGCTGGGATATGTTCGGATCGAGATGGAAGAATGGATGGACTCGTTGAAAATTTGTTCGTATGAGAGAGTATTGCGTGAGCCGAAAACAGAGGTCTCTAGGTTGGACATCTTGTCCATCAGCATTTTGATGATATCTACTGGCGGATTGGCGGGTGGAGCACCCCCTAGATTGTAAGGCACTTAGAAGAGGCTAGAAGAGGCATACGACGTAGTCAGTTGTACCAGTAAGGGCGCAACATACGGATGACTAGTCGTAGGGATAGAAGAGAAGACTAAGGATGGTTGGGTAAAAGGCACGGCTAGGCTCGATGTTGCCATGGGGGGTTGGTTAGTGGTAACATGGCCCAATGGATAGGTAGCCACCTTGGTGTTGATAGGGGCCAGGGTAGGCGGAATAGAGATGACTAGATTCTAAAAGGGGGTAGAAAGTGGTTGAGTGGGCTGAGGTTGATAGGGGGTCGAAACCCTGGTGGAAGTGGGTCCAAAGATGGAGGGAGATGCCACACTTGGATGGTTGGTCAAAGGTTGGTCATTGGTTGAGGCCACAGCCTGGGTGTCAAAAGGTTGAACTACAGATGCTATTGATACAGACGTAGTTTCGAGAAGAGAGTTTGGCATTCCATAGATTGGATTGCCCAAGGAGTCTCGTGTTCAGCTATTAGTGAGATAGTGCTGCAAGGCTTTGACATTGATGTCCAAGAATCATGCAAAATCTTGGTCCCCTTCTGGGACAATAGGCGTTTGGGTCGGGGATGGTCTAGTAGGAGTTCTTTCAGTCTCTGAGTTGAACTCCATTATAGGACTGGTTATGAATGGGGTAGACGGAAGCGGGTGATGCCTCGCGTGATCGACTAGAGCCTTGGCTTGACTACGAGTCAGAACCATTCAAGGCAAGAAAGAACGTCCTCACAAGCTCAAACAAGCAAATAAGAACAAAAAAGATGAAGAACACAAGCAGATCCTAAAAGCCTAGGAGTAAATTATTAGGATTATAGTGGCTTATGCCTTAGAATGTGTGTAGAGGAAGATTGGTTTTTGAGTCAGGACCTAGAAGAAGTAGTCTATGGATGGTTTTGGGTTAGTTATGGTGCTCAAAAAGTCTGTGTTAGGTTTCGTACAAGGCCTGGTGCTAACGAGCAAGCTCCCTTCACTTCACGAGTCCAGTGATAAATTGGGCCCGCTTAGCCAAAATATACTTCCCCTATAGATTAGACTCTGCCAGAGAACAAAGTGGGCTTTCCCCTTGGTGAAGTCCAAGTAGGATCGTTGGGATGGGTAAGGTATCCGCTGGGGGATGAAATCGCAGTCGGGCCTTGTCTCAAGTAAGTTAAGATGTTTGTTTTTTTCAAGTGGTTTGGTCGTGTAACATCAAGTGATCTAGATTAATTCAATATGCATTTATTAATTACTAAGTGTGGTCTAAGAAATGCAAGCAAATAGAAATGAAAGTGCAATGTGTTTGAAGCCCAAGTCAAAATGTTTGTTTGTATGAAGATGAATGGAGAAAGAGTCGAAGAATATGAGTTTTGACTAGTCTAGAAGTGCAAGAAAGAAAAGAAAATTTCTTTTTATTCCTGCTTATGATGTCGTTTAGAAGAGACAAAAGAGGCGAAAAGGAAGGAACCTAATGCACCTATATGAACGAAAGAAAGAAAGAACCCAAGGAAGGCCCTAGGATCCCACCGGGCGTGCCAGAATGTTTCTACGCTAATTTCACTTTCACATTCAAAAGATAGAAATGAGAAACTAAGAGATGGTCTAGGGTTAGAAGATACCTGGATATAGTTGTGCGCACCGAAATCAGACGTTGGAAGGTACTCCTCTTTGGCTGTGGAGGAATGACACCTGTGAAGAAAAAGAGACTAAACATGAAAAAATGTTAGACGAAGAGATGGTGGGCTATCAAGCAAAAGCTTGATCCCTGAAGTACAAATACTTCCTTAAGGGATATCAACCCACTAATAAAAAATAGAATATTTGACTGAAGTAGAAATAATGAAAGACAGAATGAAAGCAAATAAAAGACAAAAAGCAAAATGCATACCTGATATGTAGCAAACTACTCTGCACAGTCGCCGGTGTCGGTCTCTGTGACAGTGTCGGTCAAGAAGAGTGCCGACGTCGATTGAAGTGCCGGTGTCGATCGTGGTAATGACTGGCATCGGTCAGGGAAATAGTTTTGGACAGGGTCTGGTCAGGTCTGGACAGAGTTTTTGGATTGCAGAAGGGTCTAAAGTTTTTGTCTGAGGGTTCAGGAAGCCGGTTTAAGAGTCAGAGGGATTTGTTTGAGGGTTTTGTATAGGGATCTGGGTAGAGTTATAGACTGTATTTTCCAGACAGGGTGGATAGAGGTGATACGGGTGGAAATAAGGTTGGGGTTATGGTCTAAATCTAAATTTGGGTAATGATATCAAATAAAAAACAACAACTAGAGAGTAAAACAAAAACACAGAGCAAAGATTACCTGTTATACACTGAAAATAGAGTCAGAGACATGATTGACATTGTTGCTCTGTCGCAGAAGTTCGATGTAGCAGACCTCCAACAAGATGACTGAAGTAGAATACCTGTATCGGAGAGAGAGAAAATGCGAGAGATTGGATGCAGATTGGTTAGATGCAAGAATTAGTTGATTATTCGAATGAATAGGTCCTAATTGATATGAAGGAAGGTCCGATAACCGATCAAGAAATGGATTGGCAACCGAATGGATAACGAATAACGGTTCCTGCGTTCGGGTCGAGAACATAGTGTTAAGGATAGCCAATGCCAGCAAGGCTGCCGACATCGGTCGATAAGTGACCGACATCGGTGACGTCAGCCGGGTAGTGACCGACGTCGACAGATGCAGAATGGGGACAAAAGGCTAACTTTAGCTTTCTACTCATTTTTACATGCTGCCAGGGTCAAGGCTCATAGGAAAATGGTCGATAGGGGTTAAATAGGCATGGAAAACTAAAATGGGGGTTAAGGGGAGGATGACAAGGGTTAAACACAATTATGGTGTCTACATTTGCCCCTTTTTGTCTTGTTGGTTGTTCTGGATGAACTGCAAGACAAAAATAGGAGTTGGTTGCCCCAAGTGTGGGATAAGGTTGATTCTGTCTTGTTGGTTGTTTGAATGAACTGCAAGACAAAAATAGGAGGTTTGGTTTCCCCGATTATAGATGAGGTATTCCCCCTCAAAGCAGGAGTCGAGAGAAGGGAACCTAGAGTCGAGTGCTGATTTGACAAAGATTGGATGAAAAAGGGGTGAAGATAGAGTGAGAATGCTACAAAAGTCATGATTGCACGTACACCACTTCACAAGGATGGTCAGGTCAAATTGTCGCAGGTCGAGGGTCAAGGAGTGCCAAAATTGAAGTAATTGGGCCCCAACATTTAGTCATCTACTGATTGGGTTATTCAATATAAGCTGAAGCTCCAATGGTCATCGTGTTCCAGGTATCCCAGGCTCAGGAAGTGCTCTCGAAAACATGAAAATGTCACAAGTAGTGGGGATCAACCGGCTTGCGATCCTATACTTGTGAAGGTTAAAAGTGTGCACACAATTTTGCTAACCAATCATGAGGTAGCATACAAGCAAAAACAACCAAGGCAAAATTGCTTTGGAAGTAGTCGCGGTGAGAGGAAATGGTCATGATCTCCAAGGTCTGGTGGTTAATGGATGGAGGCAAAAGTGATCTCAAGTGTGCCCCAGCGGGCCAAAATGACTTGTACTAGAGGGCTAACTGATTGAGGGCATGATTTTGGTCAAGGTGATGAAAAAAGAAGGGTTGAAATCTGTCGACGTCAGTGATAGAACCGTCGTCAGTGGTCCAAAGGGACCGACGTCGGTAGGATATCGGCCGACGTCAGCGGTCTAGGGCACGAAGATGCTGACATCAGCGGAATGCCAAATCTGACAAAATCAGATTGGCGGCTGACCAGAAGTCATTTATAATTTAGTTGACTGAGAGAAAAGAGCTCTGGAGCCAAGTGAGTGAAAGTGACACTAGGTTGACCGAGGAGCAGTGTGAGGTGTCAAAGAAGCATTGGTGGAGAGAGAGAGACGTGTGGAGAGAAATTGGAGGCTGTAGAGATGCATGTGGGCTAGGAGAAGCTTGACACAAAAGCAATGGCAGAGGGCAGTAGAGGACCTACGGGAGGTCCACCACTAGTAGCACCCATCGTTCCACCATGCCGGCGATGCCGAGATGAGGTAGGAGGGTCTCTAAGCCCTATTTAGTTAAATGTTTGTTTTTATTTATTTTTTGAAATTTTTGATTGCTTAGGTAGAAATTGAGGGGGGAGGGTAACTAGGAAGGTGGGTAGGAGGTCTATGATAGATTAGGAGTAATTTAGGAGTGATTTGGGGGGTTGGGGAGTAAATAATGGGGAAGCCCTAAATTTATGGCTCACCCCATTCAGCCCTAGGGCCGAACCAGTCGCTGATGTCGGTGGGTTCACTGGCATCAGCTAACCAGAGACTGGCATCGATCATTAACCTGCTGACATCAGTCACTAAGTGACCAACGTCAGTTAGGTAAGTGCCATTGCCGGCATGATAACCGATGTCAGTGGCTGCCTGGTCAAAAGGAGTGATGAAGAATGGTCGAATCGAAGGGTCAAGGCAATGCCAAGGGCTTCCTGGGTGTCTAAATAGGCATAGATGGTCAGATATGTTGGTCAAAATAGAAATAGGAGGAAATTTTTTTAACATGAGATTGACTTGGGTGGATACAGGCAAGACAGAGTCTGATGCTATGGAATCGCCTCCTGACTTTGCTGACGCAGATGCACCGTGACATTATCGAAGAGGAGTGGGTGCAGATGATCACAGTTGGACTAGGCAGTTGAGATGCTACTACAGAGTGGCATGGGATGTGAGCCTAATGGTGGTGCTGATCGAGTGGTGGGACCATTCCACCAATACCTTCCACCTACCCACGGGTGAGATGACGGTCACAGTCGAGGACGTATACCAGATTTTGTGGCTGCTAGTACATGGAGCAGACTTATATGCATGCTTTAGAGAGGCACATGATATACACATGGTTACACTGTTTGGGGAGCACGTCACTGAGATGAGCTACCACTCAGCAAGTTTTGGTTATGAGCCTCTGTACACGGCAGATGAGGATGCACATCGGCTAGTTGTCCTGATGATGATCGAGATTACAGTGTATGCACTCCCAGATGCAGAGGGAGGTAGGTTTCTGGTCGCCATGACCAGAGTTTTGATAGACATGATTGAGTGGTAGACAGTGTTTGCCTAGGCACCGGTCTTTTTGGCCTAAGTCTATAGGGAGCTATGGGGCATTAGTCGGCGGTGGTGGTACAGCTTGTGCGTGGGCCACCTTCTGCACTGCTGGGCGTATGAGCACATCGTGGTGACATGACCTCTCAGACTTCCAGTGGCTATCCATGCCAACTTTAGGGTTAGATTTAGGCGATGGCACGAGGTGATGGCATAGACGTAGGTGGACAGAGTGGTCAGGGATATTAACCACTATTGAGGGGTACTAGAGGCCCTGATCTCAGTAGATATCATCTAGAGACCGTACTTGAGGTATCTAGTATTTAGAGACTAGGGGGAGCAGTTGGCTGGGGTATAGAGCCTGAGATGGGTCAGGGGCAGGCAAGCCGGTGAGCTTGAGAGGATTCTAGTAGAGAGAGTGCGATGCCAATATGGGCTACTACAGGATGTTCCTCCCACATTTTTGTAGTATAGGTGGGATGATATAGAGGCACCGCTCCCACTACCAGAGGCGACAGAGGAGCCAGATTTTGAGGAGTTGCTAGCAGGACCTGGGATGGCTGATCTAGGTTGTACAGAGGCCTAAACAGCATGGTGGGCAAGGCAGTACACAGGAGTCCAGGTAGGGCCACAGCTAGATGTACAGGCTATCACCAGGGAGTGGGATGTAGCCCGTGAGGAGAGACACACAGCGTGGCAGGAGAGGGACGCAGCACAAGCCCAGGTGACCATTTTATAGGGATAGGTCACAGTTTTATAGGGGCAGCTAGCGGGGGTGATAGGACAGGTGGCTGCTTTGATAGGGCATATCATGATTTTGTAGAGTCAGTTGGCCGCAGCCCAGGCACAGGCATCGACAGGACAGGGCTTGAGAGGATAGGGCTCGATGCAGCAGCCATCACAACAGCCAGCATTTTCATAGGGGCCAGGACAGTCAGCATCGGTGTAGCCAAGTCAGCCATAGCCACAGGGGTCAGTACAGGGCACGGTAGCAGGACAGATGGGTCCACCGCAGACTGTATCTCTAGTTAGATACACTGATGTGCTAGATGAGATCACGTATTATGAGAGGGCCATCAGGGGGTTCCCTTAGATACAACGATACTCTGAGATGAGGGTAAAGCAGAGCTGATAGCATTCTATGTCACGGGTGACCGCTACAAGTTCACGTAGGTGGCCCAGATCAGAGGTGGGAGAGGATACAACGTCTTCTCGACCACCGCCACCATCACCACAGCCACAGCCTTGAGGGCAGAGTTGAGATTTTTTTTATTTTTAATGTAAATATCAGCCTACGTGCCGATGATGCGAGATGTATTATATGAGAGAGAGAGACAGACACACATTGTGTCTTATTGTATAGAACATTATTGATATATATGATGAGATTTTGGATCAGTGACCTGTGTGATGGATGTTTTATAAATATGTGTTTAATGTTTATTGCATTTTGATGTGATGCATGTTGATATTATGGTTTATGTGGATGATGCTAAATGAACTAGTTATATGATGTTGTTTAATGATATTAATGTTGATGTTTGATGTGAATGGTTATGATTTTTAGATTAGATGGTGATGCTTAATGACTATGGATGGACATGATGAAAATGATGATGCTAATGATAATATATGACTAGCTGTGATGTGATTGACAGGTGATGAGAGAATGGGATGGAAGAAAGTGAGGAAGAGGATGGCCGAGCTAACCCCAGAAGACCCCATGTCAACTGAGTGCTACCTACATAGCCCTTGTCCTAAGGGCCTCAGGCCAATGTAGTTCTCCCAAAGAGGGAGGAAAAGGGTCGAAGTGATTGATTGCTTGTGGTCGAGGTCAAAGAGGATAGGGTTTGTCCATCAAATAGATGAACAAATGAGGGTGGTTGAGCTAACCCCAGAAGACACTCGTGTCATCTGAGTGCTGCCTACATAGCCCTTGTCTTAAGGGCCTCAGACCAATGTAGTTCAGACTATGAGACAAAGCAGTCTAGAGTTGGTCTAGTCATGAGAATGGTCTAGCACATCCATATGTCTGAGAGAACATGCTTAAAGTGATGAGAAAAAGTCAAGGTTTTTCACCCCTAGCAATTGCCCATATTAGGTGATGGACATATGCTAAAAATGAAATGAGCCTATTTATGTGCCAGCAAGTAATGGTTTATGCTGGACATAAATTGAGTGGTCTACAGTTTCCATGTGTATTGGTGTCCATAAAAATTAGTGTGAATAGGCTAGGTGGTTGGTCAGAAAGAGGGTTGAGCTGATTTAATAAATGATAAATAATTGGATGTGACCAAAGTGTAAAAGAAGTGAAAGGCATAATCTCCCTTTTATTGACAAGGACCAGAATGACAGCATAGATAGGGGTTGTTAGAACTAAGAGCCCCATTCATGCATTACGTCATTGACCAGAGGTTGTGTTAGAGCGGTAATCAAATCACTTTGAAACTAAAGTGAGCTCAAAGTCCCTTAAGCAGGTGTTAGGATAGGAGGATATAGGGTAACCCATTTTAAGAGTAGAGATAACCTTACCCCTTTTATAGGAGACCCTGAGACAACTACAAGCCAAGTCCATGACCCATTTTTTTTTTGTTTGTTTTTTTTGGGTGCAGACTGATCAATGCGGGAAGTCTACATAGAGATGTCATTTGCTTGGTTGTCATTTGTGAAGTTGATCGATGCAAGAAGCTTCTTAAAAAAAGTGTTGTTTGTAGCAAGATTTAGTCATAGCCATCCTTCGAGGGAGTGGTCTATATTTTGCTTTATATATAAGGGCTTTGAATAGCTGTCCTTCGAGGGAGCAGTCTATTAGCTACAATAATGATAGTATAGCTGTCCTTCGAGGGAGCAGTCTGCCTTTTGATGCGATTTGGTGACCTTGGATATTTTTGACATCTTGATTTGTTTTGACAGAAATGTGAGTCATGGACCAGACTATAGAAGGTCAAGGGTTCCCTTTTATTAGGATAAAGCATCCCTACTGTATAAAAGGGGTATATAAGATTTTGGTAAGGGGAGTAGGGTTGAAAGGAATGAGGACTAAGAGGACAGGGATTGCTCAAGGGATGAGCTCAAGATAAATTTCAAGTGGATGAGTACTCGACTAACAATAGAATGGTCGAAGATGCAACGCATTAAGAGGCTCAGGTTCTGGTCTTCCGTGGAGAGAAGATAAATGATATGTCCCTAATCCATACTTGTGCATGATAATGAAAGGTCTGAGCCAATTAGGGGCAAACTTGCCTCATTTACTTCGCTCCATATTGGTCACGTGTTGATTCTATTTGAGGATGAGGTCTCCGATGTTGAAATCTCATTCTCACAGATTTTTGTCATAGGCTCGCTTGATGCGATTTTGATAGACATGGAGATGATTGAGGGACGCAAGATGATGCTCGTCAAGTAGCTCAAGTTGAGCTAAGCGATCTTGAAGAAAGTCATCATTGGAGAGAATGTCATGCAGGGAGATGTGGAGAGACGGGATCTGTACTTTGAGAGGTAGGACAGCCTCTATTCCATACACAAGCGAGAAAGGGGTAACACCCGTGGAGGTTCGAATGCTAGTGCGGTAGGCCCACAAAGTGAAGGGAATGTGAATATGCCAATCCCTTCTAGTGTCGCTAACCACTTTCATGAGAATTTTAGTCAAGATTTTGTTGGAAGCCTCATCCTGCCCATTTGCTTGTGGGTAGTAAGGCGAAGAGAAACTGAGCTTGATGCCAAATGAGTCGCAGAGTTTTTGGACAGTCTTGTTTTTGAAGGACTTGCCATTATCGGTGATGATTTTGTTAGGTACACTGAAATGACAGATGATGTGGCTGCTGATGAAGTTGACAATCTTATCGGCTTTTGTGGAGATGAGAGGAATGGATTCCACCCACTTGGTGAAATACTCAGTGGCGGTGATGATAGATTGATGACGAAGAGATGAATGAGGGTTAATCTCACTGATGAGATCTATGCCCCACTGAGAAAAAGGCCAGAAATCCTGAGCGACTTATAAGGCATGACTAGGAAGATGAAACAAGTTAGAGTGTTGCTGACACTTGATGCAATGCCGAACATAGTCGCTATAGTCTTGATGAAGGGTGGGCCAATAATAGCCCAGATGAAGGATGCGCTTGGCAACCGAATTCCCACTAAAATGTCTGCCACAAATTCCATCGTGGACTTGCTTAATGGCCTGAGATGCTTCAGTGGAGGTGAGACAGCGAAGAAGGAGGCCATCGAAGCCTCACTTATAGAGAAGACCCCCTAGCATGGTATAGCGAGCGGTATGCTTGATAAAAGCTCACCGTGCATTGTTAGAGAGATCGAGAGGGATGACAGAAAAAGATAAGTAGTCCACAAGTTGCTTATACCAAACATCTTGTGGGCTAGATTCTATGATGTTGACATGATTAATGTTGGGAGAGATACAGGAAGGTAACGGCACATGATGCACCATGACAAAAAGTCTGAATGCAGATGAGGAAGATGGGATATGGGAAGCGAGAGAAGCCATGGTGTTAGCAAACTTATTCATGGATCGAGGAACAGTCTGTAAGAGGTAATGGTTGAAAGATGTAAGGAGAATGTCAGCACAGTTTTTGTACCTTTGCAAAATTTCATTTTTACAGAGGTATGAACCGTTGACATGATTGACGACATGCTGTGAGTTGCCGAAGATGTTGATGGACTTGATGCTGAGAGAGAGGGTGGTCTGAAGTCCCAAAATTAAGGCCTTGTATTCAGCCATATTATTGGTACAATTAAAGTCAAGCTTGAAAGACAAAGGCATGGGCTCACCATCGAGTGGGATGAGAATGACTCCCGCACCCCCACCAAGTTGACATTTGGAGCCATCGAAGAACATGGTCATTTGGTAGACAGTGTCATCGGTGGAAAGCACGGGGATAGATTCATTAGGAAACTCGTACTACGAAGGTTGATTGTTGGGAAGAGGGGCATCCGCCAGTTGATCAGCGATGGTTTGCCCCTTGATAGATTTCTATTGGATGAATTCGAGGTCGAACTCAGCATGCAGCATATGCCACCGAGCCATACGTTGATGTTGATATGGCTTGGAGTGCATAAAATTAAGAGGGTCGGTGTGAGTGATGACAAAGGTTTTGTGGTTAAGAAGATAGTGATAGAGCTTGGTAGTGGCAAAAACTAATGCTAAACAGAGTTTCTCGGTGTGAGTATACCAAGTTTCATAGTCGACCAATGTTCAGCTGATATAGTAGACCGCTTGCTCATGATGATGCTCATCTCAATGTGCGATCATGGCACCTAACGAATGGTTGGTGATAGAGATATAAAGGTAGAAGGGTTGATCATCTTTAGGTGGAATGAGGACTAGTGGAGAGACCAGATAGCATTTAAGGGCTTCAAAAGCCTCTTAACAGTCCTTATCCCATGTAAAAGAGACGTCCTTCTTAAGGAGATGATGAAAAGGTTGGCAGCGGTCAGAAAGCTGCGAGATGAAATGGCAAATGGACTGGAGCTTCCCTTGTAGACTGCGAAGCTGCTTGAGATTGGTCAGGGGTGACATCACGAGGATAGCGTGGATCTTGGTGGGATCTATCTCGATGCCACAGAAAGAAATGATAAAGTTGAGAAGCTTGTCGGAGAGGACCCTAAAGACACATTTCTTTGGGTTAAGGCGGACATTATATTGAAGAAGGTGAGAGAAGATGATTTTTAGAATGGTCAAATAGTCACGGCGAAGCTTAGACTTGTCAAGAAGGTCATCCACATAGTCTTCCATGATTTTATGGAGGAGATCGTGAAAAATGTAGGTCATGGCATGCTGATATGTGGCACCTACATTTTTCAAGCCAAAAGGCATGACTCAATAGCAGAAAGTCCCCCATGGGGTGATGAAGGTAGTCTTGTGCTGATCTTCTGGAGCAATCAGGATTTGATTGTATCTTGAAAACCCGTCCATGAGAGATAGCATCTCATGGCTGACTGTGAGATCAACAAGCTGGTCAATGTTAAGAAGAGGAAAGTCATCTTTGGGATAGGCTAAGTTAAGGTCACAATAGTCTGTGTAGATCTAGATCCCCCCAGTCGCCTTGGTGACTGGGACGATGTTAGAGACCCACTGCGGATAATCGATGGGCTGGATGAAGGAGACAGAAAGGAGGCACTGAAGCTCCTCTTTGACAAGGAGGGCAATGCAAGGATGCATCTTTCAAAGCTTTTGCCTAACGGGCTTAGCCTCTGGTTTGGTGACAATGTTATGGGTAGCGATGGTGGGGTCAATGCCAGGCATGTCATGGTAGGTCTAGGCAAAGGCCTTGCTATGGTCTGAGAGGAACTGGGTATAGTCAAGCTGCTCCTGAATGTCTAAAGATTGTCCAATCTTTAAGATGTGAGGAACATCAGAAGAAGGGAGGTTGATGTCAATGGTTGATTCATTTAACATAACGTGGGTCTCAGAAGGGAGAGAGCGCTGGATGAAAGAGTCATCGGCACCCATGTAGGAAAGAATGGCATTGTCGTCAATGCAGTGGACAGTGTGAATGGTTGCCGACTCATCTTCTACCATGCTGGTAAAAATGAGAGGGAGAGACCTGGACACCCCATTGAGCTGATAAGTCAAGGGTTCTAGGCGGATGGTGTTTATGAAAAAAAAACTAGGAGGGATGGAAACCACCGACTCCGTAGGTGAAGGAGGAGGAATGGGTGAGCCTGGAGGAGATTGGTCAATGGTTGGTTTAGAGCAAAGGTCTATAGGGGTCTGAGTGGGGTCGTGATATCCTAGGCCATACCATTTCTTGGCATCATCATCGTTGAGTGGTTTGATGGGCTGATGGGAGCCATGCTCATAGCGTCTGAAACCAAAACCCTTCCATGCACACCTGTAAAGGTAAATGTGTGCAAAGGCGGGGTTGCCAAGAAATGAGAAGTCTGATGTGAAAGGTTGAGGTGAAGCAAGAGGATTGCAATCAGTAGGAGCTTGATCAAGCCCCCCATAGACAAGGTTGGTTCGGAGGTGAGGAGGACCATAAGGCACGATCATCTCAATCTGATGGTCATAACTAGGGCTGTGATGAAGGCGTCCATACTCTTGTGGAGTTTGGAACATGTCTAAGGCCAGCAAGCAATATTCCCCTAATGAAAGTCTTTGGAAGATGTCTTCCATGGGATCTGTGGTCGTCGCTTGAATGGGAGGTGTGAGGGTGACCGCCGATTGCGAACTGGTTGACACTTTCGTAGATGGAGGTGGTGCCGGAGTTGATGGCTTGATAGGAATGAGAATGTCATTTGGATGGTAGGTGGTGTTACAAGTTTTGAAGGGTGAAGGGTCAGTGGGAATGGTATGGACTTGCCCATCGTGCTCAAATTTCACACAACAACGTAGGGTGGAGGGGACACAGGCCATGGCACGGATCCAGGGTCGTCAGCCTAGCAAGATATTGTATTGAAACTCTCCTTCGATGATATAGAAGAGCTCTGAGACTATGTATGGACCAACACAAATGTGAAGGATGACTGTGCCAATGGTCCTGGCAGTGGTGTGATTAAAGGAACACAAGATTGCATTAGTTTTGGAGACACAATTCTTGGGAAGAGCCAACTGTTCAAAGGCATGAGTGGAGATAATGTTGATGCTGGCGCCTCTATCGATCATAACACGTTTAATGCATGTTCGATCAACATAGGTAGTGATGAGGAGGGCAGCGTCCTGATCTTTTGTGTTGGATGTGGGAATCTCAGAATCACTGAATGTGATGGAGGCAACAGGGGCTAAATAGTGGAAAAGGACAACAAGTGGCTGAGGGTCCTCGGGTTGAACCTCCGCTGCCTACAGGGCTCTGATGAGGGCTTGATGATGCTGGGGTGAGGTTTGGATGAGGTCATAAAGGGACATCTTTACAGGCATTTGGTGAAGCTGCTTCAACATAGAGTCATGAATTGTCCCTGAAGAGGAAGAAGAAGAGGATTGAGGTGTGCCAAGGATAGAAATTTTAGGCTTGGGCGGTTGAGGTGGCTGGACGAAAGGGTAGGTCCAAGGAATGGTGGCTTTTTCCTTCGCCTTGTCCTTTTGTGACCTGGTGGTTATGTGAATGGCATTCATTTCAATGATAGGGGGTGAAGGAGATGAAGGGGTCGTGGTCTGCTGATGGAATGTTGATGGGTCTGAAGAGGTCAGAGGGTTATGAGAAGGAGTCAGGGGTCGGTCGAGAGTGTCCTCAAATAGAAGAGTGTCTTTCTCCAAATAGCGGCGAATGACGGTCTTGAGGGCACAACAAGTCTCAGTATCGTGTCTTGGCGTATGATGATATAAGCAAATCTTTGTGTCATCGAACCAGGAGGGCTTAGACCTGAGAGGTTGGAAAGGCCTGATGGGTGGAAGGGTTATGCTAGAAGTCTGCAAAAGTTGATGCAAGATCAAAGAGTATGAGCCCACTAAAGGGTCCGTGTTCGTCGATGTGAATGTTTGTATATTGTGTTCATGAATGTTGTCAGTCAAGGTCTGGACATTGTTCTGAGTTGGTGGATGATTGGGGAATGGTTGCTTGAAGATGTCGATGCCCTGATTAGGTGGTGCATTTGGATTGTCAAGGATGAGGTCACCCTTTTTCAGCATATCTTGGATGATGTTTTTAAGGGTTTTACAGTTGCCTGTGTCATGTCCTTTAAAACAGTGGTAGTTACAGAAGTCATTTTCCCTATACCACGTAGGGATGGCACGTGAGGGATCAAATTGTGGAGGTGGTCAGATCTGGGGGAGATTGAGGACCCCTTGTTTGATGAGTTTTTCCAGCATAGACGCGTATGATTCTCTGAGTGAAGTATACTGTCGCTGTATGTATCTCTACTGAAATTGGCAGGTGGCACTCTGAGATGTGGATGGCTCAGGCTGATTAGTTGAAGGTGAAGAGGAGGAAGATCTAACGACCACAGTGTTTGCTAAAGCTTTAGATTTAGGATTGGATGAGGAAGGCTTAGAAGAGGGGTCATTGGTCTTGGATTTGGGATTCTTGCTCTGCAACTTGACTTTATTCTCCTCGATGGCACATAACTCAAGTTTACGGGCCATCGTGAAGGCTTCGTCAAAAGTGCAGAAGGTCTGAACCCTCAAGGTGGAAGAAATATGTCTGGTGCAGGCTTGGGAGAAAAGTTCAATAAGCTCAGGTTGGGGTAAAGAAAAGGAGAGTTGATTGATAAGGCCCCTCCATCGAGTAACAAAATCAGCAATGGATTCATCCTCGAATTGGTGGATGGAATAGAGGTCTGTGAGTGAGACCTTCTTGGTGATGTTGATAGAGAAATGATCGAGGAAGAGCTAGGCTAGCTAAGTGAATGTGAAGAGGGAATGACTGGTAAGGGAGCTGTACCAGTCAAGTGCAGCACCTGAGAGAGACATAGGCAACGTGCTTAAGAGCAATGCATCGTCATGGGTGATAAGGTAACAGGCATGTCTGAATGCCCGTAAGTGCTATTGTGGGTCTTCCTTGCTTTGAAAACAAGAAAACTTAGGAAGTTCCCACTGGCTAGGATATGGTCGGATCGGGATGGAAGGATGGATGGGCTCGTTGTAAATTTGTTCGTATGAGAGAGTATTACGTGAGCCAGAAATGGAGGTCTCTAGGCTGGACATCTTGTCCATCAGCATTTTGATGATATCTACTGATGGATTGGCAGGTGGAGCACCCCCTAGATTGTAAGGTGCTTGGAAGAGGCTAGAAGAGGCATACGATGTAGTCAGTTGTACCAGTAAGGGCACAATGTATGGATGACTAGTCGTAGGGATAGAAGAGAAGACTAAGGATGGTTGGGTAGAAGGCATGGCTAGGCTCGATGTTGCCACGGGGGGTTGGTTAGTGGTAACATGGGCCAATGGATAGGTAGCCACCCTGGTGTTGATAGGGGCTAGGGTAGGCAGAATAGAGACGACCAAAATCTGAAAGGGGGTAGAAAGTGGTTAAGTGTGCTTAGGTTGATAGGGGGTCGAAACCCTGGTGGAAGTGGGTCCAAAGATGGAGGGAGATGCCACACTTGGATGGTTGGTCAAAGGTTGGTCATTGGTCGAGGCCATAGCCTGGGTGTCAAAAGGTTGAACTACGGATGCTATTGATACGACCACAGTTTTGAGAAGAGAGGTCGTCATTCCATAGATTGGATTGCCCAAGGAGTCTTGCGTTTGGCTATTCGCGAGATAGTGCTACAAGGCTTTGATGTTGAGGTCCAAGAATCATGCAAAATCTTGGTCCCCTTCTGGGACAATAGGCATTTGGGTCGGGGATGGTCTAGTAGGAGTTCTTTCAGTCTCCGAGTTGAACTCCATTATAGGACTGGTTATGAACGGTGTAGACGGAAGCGGGTGATGCCTCGCGTGATCGACTAGAGCCTTGGCTTGACTATGAGTCAGAACCATTCAAGGCAAGAAAGAACGTTCTCACAAGCTCAAACAAGCAAATAAGAACAAAAAAGATGAAGAACACAAGTAGATCCTAAAACCCTAGGAGTAAATTATTAGGATTATAGTGGCTTATGCCTTAGAATGTGTGTAGAGGAAGATTGGATTTTGAGTCGGGACCTAGAAGAAGTAGTCTATGGATGGTTTTGGGTTAGTTATGGTGCTCAAGAAGTCTGTGTTAGGTTTCGTACAAGGCCTGGTGCTAAGGAGCAAGCTCCCCTCACTTCACGAGTTTAGTGATAAACTGGGCCTGCTTAGCCAAAATATACTTCCCCTATAGATTAGACTCTGCCAAAGAACAGAGTGGGCTTTCCCCTTGGTGATGAAGTCCAAGTAGGATTGTCGGGACGGGTAAGGTATCTAATGGGGGATGAAATCCCAGTCGGGCCTTGTCTCAAGTAAGTTAAGATGTTTGTTTTGTGCAAGTGGTTTGGTCGTGTAACATCAAGTGATCTAGATTAATGCAATATGCGTTTATTAATTACTAAGTGTGGTCTAAGAAATGCAAGCAAATAGAAATGAAAGTGCAACGTGTTTTAAGCCCAAGTCAAAATGTTTGTTCGTATGAAGATGAATGGAGAAAGAGTCAAAGGATATGTGTTTTGACTAGTTTAGAAGTGCAAGAAAGAAAAGAAAAGTTCTTTTTATTCCTGCTTATGATGTTGTTTAGAAGAGATGAAAGAGGCAAAAAGGAAGGAACCTAATGCACCTATATGAATGAAATAAATAAAGAACCCAAAGAAGGCCCTAGGATCCCACCGGGTGTGCCAGAATGTTTCTATGCTAATTTCACTTTCACATTCAAAAGATAGAAATGAGAAACTAAGAGATGGTCTAGGGTTAGAAGATACCCGGATATAGTCATGCGCACCGAAATCAGACGTTGGAAGGTACTCCTCTTTGGCTGTGGAGGAATGACACCTGCAAAGAAAAAGAGACTAAACACGAAAAAATGTTAGACGAAGACACGGTGGGTTGTCAAGCAAACGCTTGATCCCTAAAGTATGAAGACTTCCTTAAGGGATATCAACCCATTAATAAAAAATAGAATATTTGACTGAAGTAGAAATAATGAAAGACATAACGAAAGCAAATAAAAGATAAAAAGTAGAATGCGTACCTAATATGCAGCAAACTACTCTGCACAGTCACCAGTGTCGGTCTCTGTGCTGGCATCGGTCAAGAAGAGTGCCGATGTTGGTTGAAGTGCCGGCATCGATTGGGGTAATGACCGGCGTCGATCAGGGAAATAGTTTTGGATAGGGTCTGGTCGGGTCTGGACAGAGTTTTTGGATTGCAGAAGGGTCTAAAGTTTTTGTTTGAGGGTTCGGGAATCCAGTTTAGGAGTCAGAGGGATTTGTTTGAGGGTTTTGTATAGGGATGTGGGTAGAGTTACAGACTATATTTTCCAGACAGGGTGGATAGAGGTGATACGAGTGGAAATAAGGTTGGGGTTATGGTCTAACTCTAAATCTAAGTAATGATATCAAATAAAAAACAACAACTAGAGAGTAAAACAAAAACACAGAGCAAAGCTTACCTGTTATACGCTGAAAATAGTGTCAGAGACATGATTGACGTTGTTGTTGTGTCGCAGAAGTTCGATGTAGCAGACCTCTAGCAAGATGACTGAAGTAGAATACCTATACCAGAGAGAGAGAATGTGAGAGATTGGATGTAGATTGGTTGGATGCAAGAATTGGTTGATTGTTCGAATGAAGAGGTCCTGATTGATACGAAGGAAGGTTCGATAACCGATCGAGAAATGGATTGGCAACCGAATGGATAATGGATAACGGTTCCTACGTTTTGGTCGAGAACGCAGTGTTAAGGATAACTGACGCCAGCAGGGCTGCCGACGTCGACTGATAAGTGATCGACGTCGGTGATGTCAGCCGGGTAGTGACTGACGTCGACAGATGCAGAATGGGGACAAAGGGTTAACTTTAGCTTTTTGCTCATTTTTACATGCTGCCAGGGTTAAGGCTCGTAGGAAAATGGTCGATAGGGGTTAAATAGGCATGGAAAACTAAAATGGGGGTTAAGGGGAGGATGACAAGGGTTAGACAGAATTACAGTGTCTACAGCCCTAACCTCCAAAAATATTGATAGGCTTGATTTCAATATCAAAATCTTGAGATTTCTCCATCCATTTTCCTTTGTACTCTACCAATTCATTTTGCACCAAAGTGATATTAACAAAAAGATCCAATATAATGGTAATGGTCTTGTTCTTTAAGATGTAATTTTCAAATTTATTTATAGCTTTGACAAAGGTAAATATTTAATTGTCTATCATGGAATACCTAATTTTTAATTCTTTCAAGTTTGTGCTCATGAATGCAATAGGATGCTCACTTTTATCTTTATTTTGGGTGAACAGAATGAAAATTGTTTGTTATTAATCAAAAGAATACAAGAATATGTCTTTAGTGAAATCTACACTTATCAATATTGGGGCCTAAGATATTACATATTTAATTTCTTAAAAATACTTTTGAGCCTATACTATCTATTTCACTTTAGTGTATTTCTTGAGCATTACATTCAGGGGTCTAATGATTTTTTCAAAGCTTGATATAAACTTTCTCACAAAGTTTTTCTTCTCAAAGAAAGATTTGAGTTCCTTCTTTTTATTTGGGAATGTCATTTTTTATATCCACTAAATTCTATCTATGTCTATTTTAATTCCATCTTTGTTGATGATGTGACCCAATATCTTGCCTTCTATGATGCCAAATATGCTCTTCTTGGGGTTAAAAAAAATGCCAACCCTTATTCATCTTTTAAATATTGATTGTAGGTGACCCATGTGATTAGTTATTGATTTTTAGAAAATTATGAGGTCATACATGTAAATAATTATACATTTACATATCATCCCTTGAAATGCATGGTCTATAGCTCACTGAAAGGTAGTACCTATGTTAATTAAGCCAAATGGCATCCTTTTATATTCATAAATACCTAACTTTATGGTGAATATTATCTTAATTCTATCTTTGGATTCTACAGACACTTGGTTATATCTTAAATATGTATGCAAGAAGAACAACATTCTTGAACCACTCACTATATTGAAGACCTTATCAAAGGAAATTAATGGATAATTATTTTTTCTTAGAAGATTTATTTAAGTTTCTAAAATCAACACATAGCCTAATATCCCGACTTTTCTTCCTTATTGGAACTAAATTAGCCACCCAAGTATAATTTTTGATAGGGAAAACTATTTTAGCACGTAATGAATTTTCCACTTCCTTCTGAATAAGAGGTTCTAGGATAGGATTTATGGACCTTTGCCTTTGCTTGAATGGTTTTTGGTCCAACTTTAATGATATTTTATGTGTGATGGCCCTTGGGTTGAAAACCTTTAAGTCTTCATATATCTATGCGATCACATCCTTATATTGGGCGAGTAGATTCCTCACCCTTTGTCTTTCCTCTTAAGTGAAAATAAGACCAATGTTAACATAATATAGGTTATATTCATCTCTTAGATTATCCCTTTTGAATTCAGTTTCATTTAATTTTTGTTGTCTTTGTTATTGATCTTGAGGATCAAAATCAAATGTCTTTTTCATGGAAACCATTCCTAGAGGGAAGCAATTTTCCTTTAGCTAAATGATTCCATCTTCCCCTAATTCCTCTTGGGATAGGTAGCTAATTTCCTTGTCATCAATGATTTGAGATTTGAATTTCCTTGAGTTAGTCAAAAACTATATGATCTATTGGTCATCATCAAAGACTTAAAAAAATTCCATGTTTTTTAGAATAAATGGATAAGGTACTAGATCAATGGATAATTTGTGTACCTTGTATTTTTATATGGGTTCCAAATTCATAAATGAAGCATCCAATAAATCAAAAACTTGATTCTATTCTCTAGGCATAGCCACTATGTTGAAGGCCTCAAAATATTTAATCAAATTCTATAATCTATGTTTATACCTATTCAGATATGATAGCTTGCTCTAGTATTTGTTCTTGACCTGATGGACTAATAATTTTGTGTCTCCATAAATTAGTTGTTGTTTGACATTATTTTTAAGAGTAAAATACAATCCCAAAATTAGTGACTCATATTCTAAGTTGTTATTTTTGAAAGGGAACTGTAGTCTATATGATTCCAATAATTTATTTCCTTTTTGGTCCACTGATTCAATGCCAATGCTTGGTCCTTGTTTAGATCTTGAAATGTCAAAGTAGAGAGTCCACAACTAGGAAAATCTCTACATTTCTGGTTCTTACATCTTATGCTTTATAGTAAATGCATAGATCTAAAGGTTAAGTGATTGATAATTGAATTCTTAATTATTTGTATTATATTTAGTATTTGGGTGCTTCATTATTGGCTCTCAATTAATTAAAATCAGGTTTGGAATACCTCTCCATGGTAACCAAATGTTAGAGAAGTCTATTACTACATGCCCATTCAATATTTTGTATTTTGGACTAGTGTCTACTAAGGATTTTATATCCTTAAAAAATATACACTACTAGTATGTTAATGGTCATTTTTACTCATGGTTTGTATGATATTTGGATGTATACATCATTCAAATCTTCTATTATAGGAACCACATTCTTATCCAACTATGAAGCCATTATTTTTTATGGAATAGGAGTCAAACCTAGATTTTGGAAAATTGAGGTAGGCATCACCATGGCTAAATCTATAAATTAACTAAATAATTATGGATGTTCTTTCCAAATGCTTGAATAGTCAATAAGAAAGGTGAAACTTTTTGTTTTCTTTTCTATATGACATTAATGCGAGTAGCCTTTATCTTTTTTTTAGTTGTTTTCCCCATAATAGACCTCCATAGGAGTTCCTTTTGTTTAGTGATCTAAGCCAATTAATGAAGATTGATGTTGGTTTTAATATTTTTCATGTATTCAACAATTTTATACCCTATTTTTCTTTTCTCCTCTTTATTCTAAGGTTGTTCATTCCATTTTGGTGGAGGTGGATTGTTGTCATCTCTTAGATTTAATAGAATAGTAGTGTTATTTAGAGGAGTACAAATTATAAATGGATAATTATTCCTCTTATTTTAATTACCTTTTTTATATTTTTGGAAAGCATGTACTTCATTAGAATTATCCTCTAGTTCATTGTCATCTTCTCGTGGGAAGAAGGACTGATGCATTTCAAATACCATTTTAGTGTTTGAAGATCAAAATCCTAGGTGGAAATATGGTGGATTATTCATCAAGTCTTACCTTACCATCTACCTTTTGAATATATCAAACTTATAAAATAATTATAAAAAATCCATCTCACCATGTTGTGATGTACTATGGACTCTATGCCAATTGAGCAGAGTTATTTTTACTATGTTGATCTATAGAAACTTGTTGGGTTGCTTCTCTATATTATTAATAGGTAAATTAAAGGGTATTTTTTATCTTTAAAACCTATAATTATGGTTATTTTTATTTATAGTGGTGTTACCCATCTTGACCTGCATGTTTAGGAAGTCATTGCTCAATTTTTAGACAATTATTTTTATAAAATCTAGTTATACTTTGGTAAAATCAGTTCCTTGTGTAACTACATTATTAGAGGGTATTGAATGTTAGTTATGTTGATGGTTATTCATATGTACCTAATTGTTAATATAACCATAGTTCTAATTGGGCATTTGCTAAATTAGAGGAGACAATGCATATAATTGATTCTGATTGAAAGTAGGAACATTTTGATTAACATGATGGATTAGATTCAGGGATGGAAAACCAACATTGATAATGGGAGTGCTCATTATTTAGGATTTTAGTTGTCTATAAATATTGATAGCATCTTCATATGCTAAATATAAAGTGGTGGAAGTAACAAATCTTCACAAAAACAATATAGTGATTACGTCCAATGCTTCTTTATACATCTCCAATGCCAATACTATGTCTGGTGTATACTCTAGGTTAAGCCAAGTGTGAATCTTCTATAACCTTACATTTAAATCCCAAATTGGCTCATTAGTCTCCCTCTTCATGATGGTGAAATGTTGATACACAAATCTAAATATGATAACTTTTCTGAATTGAGAAAGAAATGTGCTCTTATGTGTATTCCAAGAAGTGATCAAGTTCTCTTGAAAGTTGAGGTATCAATCATAGGCAACATCCTTCAAGGTAAATGGTAAAATCCTAAATGAAACATCTTCATCAGTAACATTCATTAACATCAAACCATTATTGAAAGACTTTATGTATTCCTCTATAGTTCTTCCTCCTAAAGGGGAGAAAGAAGGAAGATATTTCTATGGGTTTCTTGGCAAATTGTGCACATCTCTTAGGATGATAATGGTAGATCCAACTAACCAAGGTTGTTATTAGGCCATATTATTATTTATGGAATGGATATTTATTATTTGAGATAGTGTTTAATGCCTAGGTCTATTGGGAACAAAAAGTATAGATCTAGGCCTTTTATGTGATGACAAGGGGGAAACCAAAAGATTGATTTGGGCCCTAGACCTAGTAACTCTCTTGGGTGTCTCCAGTGTAACTCAATCATAGGGGTTAACCTCTCCCTAGGAAAGGCATATAAGTGGCCCTCCTTTTAGTGATAACTTTTATTTCTGTTGATGTGGGTCTTCTTCACATACCTAAATTGAAAGAGGTAACCTCTAACATTTTAGAATCTCAATAGAGGTAAAGTATACTCCAAGGCACATGTTACAGGGATAGGTTAAAAAACCTTATGGTGGAATAATAAGTAAATCATGTAGGTTGTTAATTGGGTTTCCTTGTAGTTAAATGAATCCTAGTAAAAAATTAAAACCTAAGAGGGTGGGATGGATGGGTGGTAGCTAATCTAGAGTGGGTAGGTTTCAATCAAATAAAATTTAAAATGAGAGAAGAGTATAGTATAAAAAAGGTTTTATGGTGTCAAGATGTGACTTCCTAGGCTGGTTTCTTTGTGGAAAAGTGTTTTCATAACTAATGTTAGATGTTTTTAACTATTACACACTCACAAGAAAACATAATTAATCCACCTAGGGAAATGGTATAAGAAACTTAATGGTATCAGCTAAAGGTTGATCTTGTTAGAGTTTCTATTACACACCCTTAATTGGGAGATTATAACTCAAACTAGGAAGGCATCTAGGAAGTTGTGGCACACAATTAGAAGACTAGACTATAGAGAAAACACTCTTTCACATTAAGAATATTAACACAATTTTAACCAATTGATCAATAATAAATGAAATACACTAACTTTCAATCTATTTTGTACATCTAAGATTAGCATACATCAATGAAAATAATTAGAATTATTTATATCTTTTGCACACTTAAAATTATTATATTAACACAACCAAGAAAGAAAAACCTTAATAACATAGAAATGGAAGGGAAGAACACCAATGTAGTTTCATGATAATCAAAACTAATTTCTTATTGTATTGGTAAAAGTTTTGATCCTTTGGAATATGTTATTACATGAATATATAGACATGGGGAGGGGTTTCCTCATTCTTCAAGTGCATGTGAGCTCATATTTATATTACACAATTTGAACCTTCATTCTAATTAGAATAAAAATTGCATATGTGCATACTCATAGCTAACTATTGTTATGTCAAAATAAGTTGACCTATACAAGGCAATGTAATGTGTGCATGTTTACAAATAGTTTATGAAACATATAATATGTTCTAATTATAAGTAAACTATAAGTGAAAATATAAGTATTATCTTCATGTGTACATACTAAATTAGCCTTAAACTTAAGGCTTATTAGGTGTTTGCATGGTGATGGAGGTTGTTGGAGGCATTAAAGTTATAGTTTGGGTTGAACTAGAATTTGAATCATAAACTTTCTTATTTACTTCCAACACTTTATAGTGTTTTTCACCAATGTTATATTAGTACCTGATAATGTCCATATTAAGTAATGGTGGTCTATGCACCCTATTGAGTTGTTATATAATCCTTACATGCTCAGCCTTTGTGATTCTAAAATTAATTTTGAAAATCTATACTTCCATGATTTTTTCCTTGAAAAATTCAACTTGGCTTTTATTTATTCTAATTGAATTCCTTATAAGTTCTATTTGAAGCCTGTTGTAGGAGAAGATAAAAATTTGATTTATTGATAATCCCACCTATGGAATCACTTGCTTGTGAGAGCTTTAACTCATCTAGAATATGTAAAATGAGAGTTTCATGCTTTGTGTATTTAGGCATTACTTCCTAAGTTGTCATAATACACTATTTTCCCTATTGTGTATTGATGACTATCAAATTGAAGGCATTGGTAGCCTCTAATAGTGCCATCAAATTTACGTGGATAAATTCCTTACTAATTGTGTAAAGAATAATAAATTTTAATTTATTTTCACCCTATTTCAAATAATTATATAATTTAGTGGTTTCTACTATATGAGGTGTAAATTTTACCCTCATTGTAGTAATAGTTTCTAGGATACTATACAATCTAGATGTGGAATTTTGTACATTTATCTCTATCTATATGGGAACATGCATAATTTTATATTGTTCCCTTATTTGTTATAGTTCTTTTTATATCTTTTTTCTTTCTATTTAGTTCCTTCATGCAATCCT
Organism: Torreya grandis; assembly: GCA_037957365.1. Lineage (NCBI taxonomy): Eukaryota > Viridiplantae > Streptophyta > Pinopsida > Cupressales > Taxaceae > Torreya > Torreya grandis. The sequence goes on along the minus strand of JARHVA010000892.1, from coordinate 3,483,025 downwards.
TTATATATGGGGACTGCTCCAATTTCCTATTATTCCTTTTAGAAAAGGTAAATACTTCTTATCTCTCTTCCAATATGAACCCTCTCCTAGTCTCAACTTCTAGTTTCCTCTTCCTTACCCTTTGCACACTTATATATTTTTAAAATATGGAACTTACAGTGAAAAATTACATAATTACAAGATTAGACCTTTAATAATCCTTTGACTGCATATATGTTTCCCACTTTATGAGGACTATTTGGGTTGTATCCATGGGTTGAGTGTCTTGAATTTTAGTCTCACCCAATAATTCTCTTGATATCCACTTCAAATTTTATTAGAATAGGGGCTTAAGAAGTGAAGGCCAATTAATTTTAGACTAGTCCACTCCACCATATTTAGGTAGTGGGTGAACTATATAAACTTGCTTCTTCTTCTCATCCTTATTTGTTGTTATCATAGTAGTATTCTGAGAGGAATTGGAGGGAGGAAATAGTAATTGAGTAGATGAAACATGGAGATAAGGACTTGATACTACTCCCCTAGCCTTTTTTATTACCTTTTTGTTTATTTTTAGAGGATATTGGGCATTAGTGGAAGGAACCATGTATAAATAATAGGAAAGGATATAGAAGATATGATTGGGGGGAGAATAAATGGGGGAGTAGGAATAACAAGGGTATATGAAGTATCTTCTACATTGGGAACATGTAGGGTTTATTGGGCACTTGGTTGGGTAGAAAAAATCTCCACCTTGGGTACCAAAAGGGGATGGGGATCAGTATGATTGAGTGACACATAATCAAATGTATTAATAGTAAAAGGAGAAACATAAGACACAATAATAATAGTGGAGATTGAAAGGGCTACTTCATCACTTGATGGCTACTCCTATAATTTTTATTTCCCCTTGGTGTCCTAGAGGCTCAAGATAATAGATTATTTAAGGTATGCCTCCTCATCAATGGATTCACCTCTAGCTACCTCTTGTGATGATGTGTCTACTAATGGTGTATCAATAATTGGACTTTGTGGAGGGGACTAAGCTCTTAGCTTTTTCTTGTAATAAATGATTATTTTCATAGCTATGAAATGTACCTCTTTGGTGGTTTTTCTTGACGTCACCATAAAAATAACCTCTGGGATTGAAGAAAAATTTGCATGGGTAGGGTCCTAAGACTCTGAAGAGTCAAGATAAATAGATTCATTTTATGCTACATTAAGTGAGGTATCAGGCACCCCTAACTCCTTTACTACTTTGAGTGACATAGAGGGTGTGTGTAAGGGTTCCCATTGATCCTTTACTAGATAAGAGGGTTTATTAACCAAAATTAGATCCTCTAATTGGTGGGATTCTACTCCATGCATCTATTATTAAGATATAAGGATGCCTTTCTTCTTTCAAATTGAATGATTGTGCCCATTTCTTGACTTGGGCATCATCCTTAGCATTAAGTGATAATAAATCATGGTCATATGGCTCATGATGGCAGGAAATAACAAGTCCCTTGATGTGTTTTTATACTTGATCATGTATATCCCAATCCTTATGAGGTATGGTAGCTAGTGAATAATACTCCCTATACATGCTTGTTTCATAGAAATGCTTATGGTTTATGTAGCACATTCTCCCAATCATGAATTGTGAACCATGAAATTATATATTCTTGATCTTTTTCATGCCTGCATCTATTCTCCACCATAACTAGTAGGTGATTTCTTATTCTAATAGTTTGTATAAGACATACTTGGGGAGGCATAGGGGTGTTAACTTGTGTACTATGACCATAATGATAATATAATCTAGGTACAACTAGTAGTCTCCCCTAATCAATAATGTATCTGCAATGATTTTGGATATCCTAGGTAAATGAGACTCATAAATAGCCATATGTACCTAAGGGTAGATGTCTTTTTTACTGTGTATAATGTCTTGAGTGTATGCATATATGTGCATAAAAGAATAAGAATCACATTTACAATTCTTGATATAGTCTAGAGATGGGCTCCAGAGTTACCTATTATGAACATATATTATGTTGAAGATAACATTGAGGAGGTATTACATCATGCAGAAATGGCCTCCTTAAGGCCTCTTATCTTTTTGTAATATATGCTCACATAGCCTTGTATTTATTACTTCACCTAGAGTGAATGTCAACTCTAAGGTCATTAGGAAATTAAGAAATGGAGTCCACTCATGGTGGAATAATTTGATGCTTAGATAGGTAAATAACCTATTCAATAAGGCCATCCTAATTTGGATTCCCATCTTGAATTTTGTCACTAGCACTAATTACTTTTCATTCAAATTGATGGTCTCCCCAAGGAGCACATAATTATTGAGTGTTTTCTCAATTGATTCTTCTTTCTTCCATGTAAATACCCTATACTAATCATAAGTAGAATCCATAATGTGGAAGGAGATATATGTCTAAAATGCATCACCTAAGATGCATTCCATGATTGTATTGTGTTCTAAATGGTGTAGAAACATGCCTCTAGTTATCTTCTCAATGAATAATAAGTCTCATAGGAGCATGGCATGACATCCAATTTTTTTATTATTAATTAGATCTCTTAGAGTTTGATGGGGAGAAGATCTGTAGCCAATTACCTTTGTGTTTGAGTCAGGGTCTCTTCATTGGTATGCATGTTAGCCTAATGTATCACCTCCCATAGTGTTGAATAGTTGTTAAAATCATTATTGAATACTACATGTTCAAAGAACGTATCCTTGTATCTAGTCAAATATTTGATATAAAACCTTGAATATGGAAAAGCTTCTTAGAATTATCTATATGAGGATTCCATTACTATTTGATTATGTTGATATTGGTCTAGTTTGCAAGTTAATAACTCAGTTCTCCTAAGTATACTATAAAGCTTGTTATGTTGGTAGTTAGGGATTGATAATAGGGGAGAAATTAAGTTTGAAGTTAGCTTGAGATCAATGAGAACATCATAATTAATAATGCTTTGATATAACTTTGGTATTAATTAATATTTTTTGCACCATTAATTTCTAATGTTTTTAACTTTGATTTATCTACTCAATTTGAACTTTGCCACTTCATTTGGTAGGTATGCCACATATGCACTATTGATGCTTAGCAGGAGTGCCACATAGGCACTATTTATGCCACATCATTTCCTTTTTCAAAATGTTTTTTTATCACTTATTTCACTTTAGTTTACCATGCCATGGGGCTCTTTATAGTCAAAAGTTGTGATATAGTGTTAAAACAATGTTTATGAGATGGACGAGTCTCCCAAATAAAAGTTTAGAACATTTTTGCTGAAGACCAAAATGAGTCAGAGAAAATCCCCCAATAATTTTTTCGAAGACCTTGATGAGCCAAAAAAATTTGCTAAATACCAAAATATCAAATGTTCCCATCTAACAATTTCACCAAAAAAAATCTTTAAAGACCCAAATTATCTAGATAAACTCATTTACTGAATGTTTCAAACACATTTATCGAAAGAATAGTTTTCTATCAAGTAATTTCATTAAAGGTTCTTACTGAACAAATTTTTGAATACCAATATAATCTAAAGTGTAAAAATTTTGAAGACCTGGTTACTGAAGAGTAGGTCCTGAAGATTAAATGGTGAAATCTTTAATACAGGGCAAATAAAGTTACAAATGTCATGCAAATAGGAATTCCAAATAAGTATCCCAAACAATTCTTATGAATAAAAACTCCAAAGATTAAATTCATGTGAAGGTCTATATAAATTTGAAGTGTTGAAAACTATCAAAGATAAACTTCTAAACAAGACTTTTGAAGAACAAATCCTGCTAAACATAGTTCTAAATTTTTTCACTAAATAAGTTTAGAAAATAGTTTCACCAAATAACTCGATGAGTTGAGACCAATATATACACCACTTTTGAAGAACATTAGTATCTTATTCCTTAAAAAAGTTATGTTCATAAGTTTTCCAACTAGAGAGGCTATTTTAATACATAAATCTTTTATATTTAGAAGATTTTCAAGAAAGGGCTAGAGCATTTTTGAAAGATAGTGGATCCCTATTCTAAAAACAAATAATGGGGGTATGTTGGGTATAATATAAGGTTTCTTAACCATAAGAGATATATGTCACATGTAAGTACCAACATTCCCATTTAGTGGGTACCCATATTGTGATGGAGAGGATTGCATTATATGCAATTTTCACTTTTTTTTCCTTCTTATAATGGTTTGGCAAAGGATTGTTAAAAAAGAAAAAAAAAATTGTTTATTGTTAGGTTTCAAACCTAACTCATTTGGAGGATCCTCAAATGTAATATTTTGGTCATCGATAAGATAGTAGATCTTGTGCTTAAAGGTAAATAATATGCTCGTAGAATGTTATTGTCCTTGAAGATAATCATAATCAACATTCACATCATATCCTTTGGGTAAGGTCAACTCATATCAACCTTAATAGGATGAGGGATAGATATAAGTTGGCACTCTAGTAACTATGGGAGTAATTAAGATGGGTACTTAGGTAAATGTGTAAATTTTCTCCTTGGTGCATTAGATAAGACAAGTTGCTTAGGATTTTATGAAACTATTTCAACCATGGTGGTTGTTTCTTTTTTAGGCTCAAGAGGTTTTACCTTAGAACTTGGCCTAATTGTAAGCTTAGTACTAGATGTAGATGCAATTGATGTGTTTGCTACATACTTGATATTATACAATGACATAAGATTCATTTCATTGTCCCATACAACATGGCATAAGTCAAAATATTTGAAATTATTGAAAATAACAAACTCTAATAAATGATCAAACAAACTTTGATTAAATATATCTTCTACCTCTTTATCTGCCATAAGATTAGTCATTTTAAATAGCATTATTTTATAGCTCAAGTCATATTCATTGATAGGGTCATTGGTTCCTTATTTGATTCTAAAAATTCAAACATAGGAAACCTTTATTGAAATGTTAATGGAAAAGTGTGCTAAGAACTGGTCAACAAGAGGTTTTAATTCTTTTGTAGATTGGAGAGGTAAATCATAGAACCACCTCAAACAATAGTCCTTGAGGCTTCATAAAAATAATTTAGTCATAAGTTCATCATTGAAATCTTAGTCAAGGCATGGCACATAAAATGTTCTAATGTGTTGTTCAATATCACCCTTACCATCATAAAATGTGAACTTAGGTGCAAAAAATCTAGTTATAAAAGGGTCAAAATAGATTTCAAGTGAAAGAGGGTTATACAACACATATTATGAATCTATAGCATGAGGGGATTTTAAAGATTTTTTTCAATTTTTATAATCTTATCTTCTAATTTTTTTATAAATTTAATACATGATTGAACTATAGGCATAGTGGGATTTATATTAGCAAGTTTTGTAATCACCAAAGGGTATGAAAACATGTTTTAAGTAGCAATAGGCATTGAAACTGATATTTGTGTTGAAAAAATTGGTAAATTCATAATAGATGTATCAATAGTAGTTTGAGGTAAAAAAGGTTTAAACATAATCTATTCCCCCACTAGATGTAGGTGAATTGATAAGTGTGGGTTGAGTTATAGTACCTTTTAAAGACTCACCATTACTAGGTGAGGCATCCTTAGTTTTATCTTGTTTACTTATTTCATATCTTGTAACATGCAAAAATTCATCTATTAAGCCCTTTTTGTTATTGATATGAGTAATCAATGCTTATTTATCTTCCATTTGGAATCAATTTTTCACACTAATAATTTCCATTACTTCACACTATTAGAATTTACATCAAATTACAACAATAAAAAAACCCTAACTAACCTAGGGTTTGATGTTCAAAGGTTAGATTCACTACCCTAAAATGACCTAAATTTGGGTTATATAGATGTTAAATGGGTATATAAAAATTAAATGGCACAAGGATGATAATCATATCTATAGCAAGCCAATTAGATGATGAACTTAGATAGAATCATACACTAGATTTATTATGTTGAGATAGTCTAAATATATAAAGTATAACTATGATAGATATAGAAAAGAAAAATAAGTGAATTAATTATCTTGTTCTGATGTTAATGCAATTATGGATCTAGATTAGGTATAAATTAATTGAGAAGGATATTATTGAACAATCATCATATTCTAGCTCTAATGTTTCTAGATCTCTAAAAAGTAATGTGGCATAGGAAGTTGCATTAATGCTACTATTTGAGTTATATGCTAATGTCTTATATGAAATATATACTAAAATAGAATGTGACCACCAAGATGCTTATTGGTTTTTCTTCGCCTTCACTCTAGTGTATTTAGATCTAGGTCATGTATTGTCACTCCTTATGAAATAGAAAAACCCTAGTTCTTCATCTTCAATGTGAACTTAGGGTAAAATGGGTTAGTGGGCACATAGTTTCATGTTACCCTAAATATCCCATTATCAATGGGTATTTCCTACATATCCAATACTCTAAATAAGACATCATATGCATTTATTTCTCCCCTATGTGTTGTATTACATGTGAATCATACAATATGTATAAATCAATTACAATAGTGACCTATCTTATAACTTGGAAAATTAGGCTCTTGGGTTACTTCTTTAGTACTTAATACCTATAAGTGTTTAGTCCCTATAACTAGTATGGAAATAGGAATACACAGGGAATATTTTGATCAATTGAATGATATTTGATTCCTCTTTGGTGTTTTTTAGGTATTCATAGGTTTTGTAGGTGAGGAATGAATGGGGGTTGATCTTGTATTTATATCAATCCATTTGGAGTTATGAATAACATTAAATCACTTAGGCCAACCATTAGGATATGTTTCATTTTTAAATTAGATGACTTTAGGTCATCATACACTTGTGTTAGGATAGGGTAGTAATTTCAATGTTGTTGTCTATCTCAAACATTAACATCTAGGGAGAAGGAAATTAGGTACAAGTTTAGAACTTGTAGAGATGAAAGATAAGTACATTTTAATAATTATACATAAGATAGAAGATCTATTTCATCAACATACGACTACTCAAACTAAGAGATATAGTCCAATGGGCACAAAGATATAGTATATGTGAGACTTATAGAAGTGGGAAAGGTGAATAATTGAGAAGTGACTAATCAAACTAAGAGATATAGTACAATGGGCACAAAGATAGAGTATATGTGAGACTTACAGAAGTGAGAAAGGTGAATAATTGAGAAGAACAATCAAGGTCTAAATTTTCCAAGTGTGTAATACTAAGGTGATATATAATCATAAAATATCATCTATAGTTTAAAACCAACATGTAAGAGTTATAAATGGCATATAAAAAGAATAATAAACTATTGATTTTCTAGATATGATGAAAGGGGATTCCATGGTCACTTTTCCTCATGACCAAAAGAGTGGTTTGGTCACTTATCTCATACATGTTATTTAGATATAACATTTTTTTACGTTTGAGTGTCTAATTTAGGATCATTTATAGTCTTGAGCACTATTACATCACCAAAAATAGAGTCTAATGTTTTCTATAGTTTGATTTGTTTTCATCTCAATTTTGGTTGTGGTGTGTTTGGAATAAGTTTGTCACTTATGTGTAAGGTTGTATTTGCACTTAACTTATGTGTGTTGATGACATCACATTTTACTTGCATCATTCATCTTAAATGTGATATGTTTCCTCTATCTTTGAGGACAAATACTTCATATTTATAGTTATATTTCTTCAATTATATTCAGACTTCCAAGTCTTGAAATAGAACTAAGTCTTGGTATCATTGGAATAAATTCCTATTTCCAAAGGTAATTAGGCCCTAAGTTACATTTTAGTCTTCATTAGACTTCACCATTCAATGGAATGAGTATGTATGTAGTGTTGGACAAAACTACAAAACTGATTGAGTGATATTATTGTTGTCATCAAGGTTAGTTTGATATTGGGTGATATTATTATTGTCAGTTGGGTTAATGGTTTTAGTGTAAATTTTTTCCTTTAGTCTCAAATAATATGGTGTGCCTTATATTTTATGTTTGAAACAATTCTACTAATTTGTTATATTCAATAACTAAATTGTGTTTGAATTTGTAGTTGGGCTTCCTATAGTGATTTGGTATTGAATGATACTCACTTGGCATTTCCTTTATTATTGGTTTCTATTTCCCTAAAATGGTCTTGGAAAATGATGGCTAGAAGGATGATTTTGTATCCAAAGTTTTTTATTCCTATTGGGTCTACAAGTTTTATAAGTTTTGATAATAGTTTTGTTAATTCCCAAATAGAATTAGGAATATTGCAATGTTGTAATCCTTTGGTTTGTGGGTTCTAAATGCTCAACTAGGTTGTGCCAATATTCAATAGGTTTTGAATATGGAGCAAGGCTAAAATCTCAATGAATATTGTATTAAAACTTATGTTTTGAGAAGTGTCACTTGGTGAAAAATAATCCTAAATTAAGTCTTAAAAGATGACAAGATTTCAACTTTGTCCTATGTAGAATAGTCAAACCCGATAGGGCCTTGACACCTATTTAAATGATTCTAGAACCAAGGAGAAGTTTAGAAAGGTATTTTATAGTATAATAATGTTAAAAAGACCCAAAATTGTTTTAATTAAGTCTAACACCATTCATTTATTCTATTTTATAGTCAAAAATGTAATTGCATCCACCTATAGATGTAATAAAAGTTTTTTATGGATATGAAATGTTGGAATAATATTGAGATACATGGGATAAGGTGATGGGTAATCTATCCTCATCAATATATTCAAAATAAATTTAATTTTGGAAAGGTCAACTATAAAATATAGAACAAGACCAAAATGACATTGTTTTATATTTCTTTAGTCTAGGAGGTCTGAAATTGATTGTATGGATGTTAATTTGCTGGTATAAATTATGCATAAGACTAAAGGTATTTGTATTTATTTACTCTATGAATTTTATCATTTAATATGACCATTAATGGCATTGTCTAAATTTAAATTTTGTCGAGTATTTGTGTAAATTGATCTCTATGTGAATGAACATCAATTATTTGACAAAATGCCTAAGTTGTATATTTGAGTTTTTGAACCCTACAACATAGGAATTAATGGATGTCCTTATTTAAGCCTCCTCATCTTGTGATTACATCATTGCATCAATATATTAGAAGATCAATATTCACACACTCACCCTAGGACGGATAACTATAATGGCTTGAGTCCCTTTTAGGCCATTTAGGAAACACTTAGATTGCATGATGTTTTATAATTATATCTTGCTATTTACCTTTCCTGATTCCATAATTTTATATTTAATGTCTATTGTGTTTATGTGAAATAAATGGGGTTTTTTTAATAAAATTTTGCACAAAAAATTAGTACATGTAGTCAATGAATAGGTCATCACATGAAGGCATAGGTACTCAAGTAAATAAATTAATCATACAGTCAACCTAGGTACAACCATAGTCAATAGATAAGGTTTGAGTATTCCCTTATCCACCTAGAAATCATAGAGTTTTTAATTGACATGACACAATGTAAAGATCATTAAAGTGAATTTTCATCAACAATCATCTTGCATGGTTAGTAACAAATGAGATCAAAGCTAGGTTTTCATATTTTGTTATTTATTAATATTTATAGCTCATTTCAAATTATATAAATTACTATATTTCACATTTAGGTTCTATATATAATTTATTCTAAATTAAATTTAAATAATTTATTATTTATATCATTAATTTTTAAATAAAAAATAAATAGATTTAATATTCTGGTGAACATGTAATTTTTTAGAACACTTTTTTTTGTTTGCTTGATTTTTGTCCTAAGATTTAATAAATATTTTATAACAATAAAATAAATAGCCTTCAACCTTGGATATACATATGCCACCACAAGATAATATTATTCAACCATGGATTTAATCTAACTCTAAATAAATTATCATAGCACCTTGGATAACATCTGACATTGAAGCATTTATTTTTGACCTCAAGTTATTTTTTTAATCTTTATACACAAAAATAAATCTCTCAATTTTTATTTTCTCTTTGTTTTCTATTTCTTGTTTCTTTTTTTAAACAACTATGTTCTGATAGTTTTAAAAATAATTAGTGATTATCATTATTTGATAAGTGATTGTCTATTTTATAGATAATATGGGGTGAGGGTTACTACCCAAATACTCAATCCATTTTGCAATACTTTACAAGGATTTTAATTTCCTTATAAATATTGGAAATGCCTAACTCCCTTTATTACACCATAGGAATCCTCTTTATCCATTTAATTTGTGGTTCACATGAGAGGAGTGTATTACCTAGGGAAGTTACACTCACATACCCTTGAAGATGGGATAGTGGGATATAGGTATCATTTCAACTCTATAATTAATGTTATGAAACATTGGGCCAAAACTAATATACAGGTTTGCAAGTATATTTGAGATCCCAAAAAATCATTCAAACCCTTGCCTAGATCACCATTTCTACCTTCTTTTCTTCTTATACTGTATTCATAGTCATTCATCTTTATTTTATATGCAACATTATTTTCTAGAAATAAGTTTATTATTTATCACATATACTTTATTTAAATTCATTGTATATATCAAAAATATTCAAATTAAATATGTTAATAATTTTCCTCCTCCCACATCTCCTTTTCATAGTGTTTGTGTGCATATTCAATTGGAAATACCTAGGGTTTGTGCTTGTAAATCCTTTCCCTATCAAATAGTCACTATGATAAATTAATATAAAGTTGAAAAATAAAAATAAGTATTTCAATTAGAGTATCATATCACTTTAAAATACTACCAAATAAATAAATAATCCATAATATGCTAGTGTCAATCACATATCTACATCTTGATTTAGCTATCATGTGTCTAGAAATCAACATGCATATATAAATATTGATTAAATTTTTTTATAAAAGGATAATAATATTTCAAGTGACATTCTAAGAGAAATGCTTTGAAATTTTTTTATTACATTACCTTCTATGCCTCCTCTAATAAGATTACAATATTATTGTGCATATCATATAATGCATGGGCATTATAAAAATAGTTGTTTAATCCTTAAATAAGATAATAAAAAGTATTATTTATAGTGGTGATCCTATAATAGATAAATCAATTAATAAACACACTCACATTATAATTTCATCTCATAAGGAACAAGTGCAAGAAAAAATAGTGGAAAAATTAGAACTAGTGCAAAAGAAAAAAGATAACAAGTATGGATATAAAAGAATAATTTAGAGAAAAAATAGTTATAAATAAAAAAATTAGAGAAAGAAAAGATGAAAAATGAAAACATATAGTAATCAAGACTATAAAAATAGTAAGATCAAAAAGGCAAGATTGTGAAAAGAACAATAAGAACAATAAAGGTTACAAAAATGATAGCAAGAGAAGTTATAAAAAGAGAAATTGTTAAAAGAGAAATTATAAAATAAAATTTAAGATAAGAAAAAAAACATTTTTAATGGGAGGTTTAAAAAAAAAAAAGGTTCAAAATTAAGAATGGCATACAAAATCTAATGTTATAGGTATGGTTCCAAAAGAGGCAACTAAAATACCTTATTCATATCAAGACTCTTCCACTATCATGTAAAATGAGGAAGAGTAAGGGATACGTGGGAGGTATTAAGCTAATATATGGCTGAAAATGGTTAGCCTCATTCAAAAATGACCATTTTTAGCCATTTGACAATATCCAAGAGTGCAACAAACATGTTTTGGATTAGTTATAGCCTAGACTACTAAATAATAGGTAAACAAGTAGCCAGGCTACTAGAATTCATAGATATATTTCTCAAGGTTGTCAAACTACCTATAGGGTATCTATAGGGTGAAAGAAGCTTTGGCATAGTGTAAGAGGATTAGAAGGGTGTGGTGAGGCATAGTAGGGAACATGGAAAGTCAAACTCTCTCTAGAGAGTTTTTGTAGATCAAACACAGTCTCTTGGTGATAAGGTGGTAAGCATAATTAATAGACATAAAATCATCAGGAATAAGGTGAGAGGATTCACAATTATATATTCCCAAAAGGTATAATTATTCAATGTTCAAGAGAATAAGGAGTGATGTACAGTACCTATAAACCATAATAAAAATCAAGAAAGAGATAAAATGAAAAATAGAGAACATTACTTGAATTCACTTGATAGGAATAATAGTGGATGAAAATTTGATGACACAATCGAATGGGTACAAATCTAAAATCTACATGGTCTAGCTCTACTTCAATCTCTAACTATAGATCTTACATAAGAAGGGATAAAATGTGACATCAAACTAAGAAATCCATGATGGCATTTATTAGACTATTTGATGTAGTGATCTCTAAATGAGGGATATGGGAGATATATAAGTCCCTTAAAGGAGGAGATAAAATCACTCTTTACCTCAAGTAGGGGAGAAAATCAATAATAAGGATGTTATAGACCTTGATGAGTTGAGACACAGTTAAGAGTGAGTTAAAAAATAACTTCACATACCACACACCTAGTGCACATGCATCATTTAGGGCTCTAATGATTATGTGATACTCAGAAGCATTGTTCATCTCATTTTTAAGGAAGAAATCAGCTATAACAAGATCGTGATCCCATAGGTCATCAACATCCTAAGTTATGGTAATAAGTCCTAAGTTTCCTTCACTGACACCATCAATTTAAATCATCAATATATGGTGCACCATGATGGGGGTCAAGAACACAAGACACAACCATGGGGGATCTATCTTGACATAAGGTGAGGTATGTAAGCTACAATATGGAGATAAATAATGAAATAAAGATTCAATCAAAGGAAGGAGACCAATTGTAGCCAATATGAGAGGTAAATAGGGGTGTTAAGAAGCCCATGAGATATAAAGACTAGCCTTGGAAGACTACATAAAATCTTGAACAACTGCAAATAAGGACTTGTAACACCTATAGGTACCATGATAAAAGAGAAAGAGAGTGTCAATGGAAGGATAGTTATGAGTAATTGTAAATGTTACTAAATAAAATAAGTAAATGAATTTACTTCTATCTCAATATAAATTTAAAGATTAGTACAGGATCCAAAGCATCTAAGGAGACCTAGAAAACTCTAAAAGTGGACACTAGACAATGTTAGATTGTAAAAAGAAGGCTCTTATTATGTTTGAAATGGGCCAAAACCCTTAAACCAAAGTTTTTGAGATAAAAAAAGGGATGAAAGACTCCCTACCACCATGGAGACAATAGAGAGGGCCAAAAAGGGGGAAAGTCAATGGATAAATAAAATAGAAAGGTCATTTTTCAATTCATTTTCGCTATATAACTTCCTAAACTAGAGCCTAGAGAGCCTAAAAATATATGAGGACACAAAAATACATTTTATCATACCTTGAGTGAACATGATGGTCCAAATATGTCTTATAATCAAAATTTTATAAGAAAATTTAAGTTTAGAGATAGAGGGAGGCCCTATGGGGATTTTTTGTATATTTTGTTCAAATATATAGATCATTTAGGAAATAACCAGGTGAAAACTATTTAACCCTAATTTAAGTGTGGCTCCTTTTGGGTAGATATTTTTAAGGATATATATATAATAGGGCATAAGGTTTAATATCATATCTAAAATAGGTTGATTAAATTCTAAACTCAGATACGCCACATGTTGAATTTATTAAATTAAGATAAACAATTAATGGAAAGTACAACTATGCTAGACAAAGAAATGACATAAAAAAGGTAATTAGTTGGATATGATGCTAATGTAGATCTATATCTAGAATATGTTGAAATTAAGTAGAAATATAGTTATAGAATAGTTGTTAGTATTTATATCTAGTGTCTCTAACACTCTGGATAGTTATAACAAACCTATATGGTTATATTGACACTAATATCTGAGTCTGATGTTATTGTCCTAGAAAGAATATATGTTGAAATACTATGTGACCACATATATACTTCTAGGTTTAGATTTTATTTCACTATGGTGCATTCAAATTTAGGTCATGGAGTGATGTTCCTTATGTAATGACAAAACCCTAGCTTTATATTTTCAATGTGACCTTGAGAAAAAATGGTTTAATGGCCACATGATGTCGATTTGACATAAAATTATGCATTACTTACATATCCAATACTCCAAAAGAGGGCCTCAAACTCATGTATTTCTCCCTTATGTGTTGGGTTGTGTGTTAATCATGCAATGTTTGTAAATTAGGTACAATAATGACCTATCTTATAACTTAGAAAATAAGACCTTATGACTACTCCTTTAGTACTTCATACCTATAGATGTACTATACCTATGACTAGTATATAAATATGGAATATTTTGATCAATAAAATGCTTGATAGAGTTATTTTGATAAGTTATTTGGTATCTTTGGTATAATTTATAGGTGAGCAATGAATGAACATTTATATTGTATTTATACTAATCCTATCAGGAGATAACTCACATTAAAGAACTTAGGTTAGCCATTTGGATAATTTTAATTTTTAAATTTTATGACTTTAGGGCATTGGACACTTGTGTTAGGGAAGGAGATTAATTTCAATGCTACTGTCTATCTTAGAGGTTAGTGTCTAGGGAGTAGCAAAATATGTATAGGATCAAAACTTGTAGAAGTGTAATATAAGTAAATTTGAAGAATTCTAGGTAAGATAGGATGTTTTTGTCATCAATATAATACTATTTAGACTAAGATATAGGCTAAGGGGCATAAGATAAATTAGTTTCAAGGATTTCAAAAGCAATGCATGTGTATAACTATGAGAAAAAATAGGTTCTAAATTTGCCAAGTATTTAAGACTGAGGTGCTACATAATCACAAAATATCATCTACATTTATGCCCCCTTTAATCTAATAACAAAATAAATAATTTAAAGGAAAGGAATGGGTACCTATGTGTGTATGCACACCTTTTATTTTATCAATTTGAATTTTAGTGCTTTGTTGGTGATTGACTTGAAACCAAGAGCATGTTATGGTGTAAAATCAGTGCATATAATCTAGGTTATAATTACTTGAAATTGATTGAAATTTAAAGAACAAGGTTTAGAATTACATTTGTGTGTCGATGTAACCACCTTTCCTATTGTTAATTATTTTGGTAAAATATGTATAATTTTAAGAATATAAAAGTAAGATTAGGATAAATATAGATAAATATTTAAAGTGCATATACATACATATATACATACATGCATGCATGCATACATACATACATGTGTGTGTGTGTGTGTGTGTGTGTGTGTGTGTGTGTGTGTGTGTGTGTGTGTGTGTGTGTGTGTGTGTGTGTGTGTGTGTGTGTGTGTGTGTGTGTGTGTTTGTGTGTACGCGTGTGCATGCGTGCATGCGTGTGTAAAGGTACATGCCCTAATTTTGGAATAAAAGTGAGTTGCCACCTAGTAGTTGAGATTAGCTCAACTATGTAACCCAATGATACTCGTAACCTAGTGAGATTGGATGATCAAGTACAACCTAAAAACTTGGAAATATTAAGTGATTTAATCACCTTCTCAAACCCATTCCAAAAGGTTAAGCAACTATTATAGTATATTAGTTTAATAAAGTCTATGGGGTATCAATACATGAAATCATTTTTAAATATAAAACTGATTTGAATTTTACAAGGTTAGGCACATGTTGCATAACATATAAACCTTATATATGTCTCATGTTGAAATTGTGTATAACAATGGTACACATGTATAGAATTCTACCACAAGTTGGAATATGAATCATATAACTATGTGCTTTGGATAATTCAAATAACTATGCAAGTGTAAAAGGCATGCTTCAAAAGCATTCCCCCATTATATATGGATAAATATGAAAACTAATATAAGTACCAATGTGTATGACATGTTTCCAAAACATGCCCCCACTAAATATAGGTATATTGAATATTGAATAGGTATGGAGAACATGCTTTCAAAGCATTCCCCCACTATAATCTAAAAATTGTGAATGTGTAGAATCCATGTCCTTATGACATGCCCCCACTGAATCTATAAAATAATATAAGTACCAAATATTTAATGAGTGTGGATAACATGTTTCCAAAGCATTTCCCCACTATATCTAAAAATTGTGAATGTGTGGAATCCATGCCTATATGACATACCTCCACTAAATCTAATAATTGTGCAAAGTTCATAGAACATGCTTCTTGAGCATACCCCCACTAATATGCCCACCTTTGATGTGAGGGGAAAATATTACCTGGAAGTTACTTCACTTCCAAAAAGTAAGAAAATTGTAAATCCTATGAATGTAACCATGTAACATATAGAAGGAAACATGTGAAGGTAAATTTATCATTGAAGTGCATAGAAACAATGTGATCACATGTAGGCCTAAGATTAATGATAAATATCATGGTAACATCTATATGGTAGCAATATAAACTTAACAAGCAAACAAGCACACACATAAGAGCACTCAAAAGCAAGCCAAGAAATGAAAGGTCTTAAGAGACCACAATCAAGGGACATGTTCAAATGCCATAAAATCAAATGGACATGACTTATACAAATGCCCACAAATCAAGGAATTATATATTAAAATTTACATATGACAAGCAATGCCATATTCAAATGTCCAAGAAGGAAAACATAGGCACAGAGGTTGCATACAAAAGAACATATTCAAATTCTAAAAAAAGAAAGACAATAGCAAGGAAAAATAATAAAGGAAGTGTATAAAGGAAAATAATAAGCAACAAACATAAAAATGCCATAGTAACTCATGAATCAAATGTGTTAGTAAAAAATATCAAGTGCATAGCATATCAAGTACCATGTGCAAGATATAAGCATGGATAAATCATGTTTAAGTACATAAGTAAGCTCAAACATGATAGTTTAGAGTGATCATCAAATTATATAACTTATGTATATCAAGATCATAGAATATATATTCCCCCAACATTCTGATGACATGAGTAGAGGGAAATCCAAACACACATAAGTCAATAGAATCATGTATATGTGTATGCCTATAAATGTGTATGTATGAGTAAATGATATGTTATCCCTCAACATGGAACTAACACATAAATGTCAAGGAGACAATAAAACATGTAGGTGACAAAAAAGTTTTTGGATTTTTTTAAATGTTTTTGATTATTTTGGTATTTTTGGAAGAGACAAGATCATCCTATGATCTAACCAAAAGTATGATTATAGGTATCTCCCCACTTAGAACCTACTGCAATAAAATGGTGGTAGTGCAAAGGATCATGCATAGGTGAAATATCTATCACTATAGAATATGTGATGCTAAACATATGTATAATATGACTCTGAGGTCATGAAGTACCAAAATAATTAATAGGGGTTCATGGAACCCATCTTTATGTAATCTATGGTTTCTTTAGAATATCAATATTAGGAACATGTTTAAATTCTCTAGACATCAAAATATGGTGCATGGAATATGAAGATTTTATGGAAGCCACTATATGTCTATGATGTAAGGATATCTCAAGTATTGTCCACCTAGTAAAGGATACTACATGTTTCTTACCCTTTTATGATGGATTAATCTTAATAGGATTGATAATTAACTGCTAGGTATGAATTTCTCTTTTTCAATAGGATGCTCATATAGAACCCCAACAATTATAATTACCCAATTAGAATGGATGTATTCAATACACCAATGTACTATAGAAGGAATTGATTATAGAGTATGTATCTAAGGTCATCTAAACAACATGTCAAAGACACCTTTAGAATTTATAACTAAGAAAGTAGTAACCACATGTGTGGGGTTTACCTTTAAAGTTAGATCAATCTCACAAAGAACCTTATGGTAGGTCTCAATGAATGTTATGATTGATCTAATAGAGGGGTGTAAATAATGATGACTGTAACCCAAATGGGTAAGTAATTTCATTGTGTAAACATTTTTTATTTCACCATTATCAATCATAACACTATTTATAGGGTGTTTATAAATGTATGATTGAATTAATAAATAATGAAGATTAGATTCATCATCTTTATTTTCACTATCATCAAAATAAATTGGATGTTTATAAATTGTAGGAGGTATTTGTTGTGTGTAAGTACCAATAACCCCATCTAGTGGGTGTCCATAATGTGATGGAAGAGGATGTGAAGTATATTCCACTTAGACTTTTGGTTCCTTCTTATAATGGTATTGCAAATGATTTTTAAATATATTCTTCTTATGGTGATCACTAGGTTATGAACTTGATTCCTTTGGACGATCATCAAATTTAATATATTGGTCATCAATGAGGTCCTGGATCTTATGTTTCAAGGTAAAACATTATTTGATGAAATATCTAGAGCCTTGGTGATAGTCAAAATAATAATTTACATCATATCCTTTGGGTATATGTCTATTTATATCAACCTCTATATGATGAGGGAGTGATATAAGATAACACTCTAGTAAACAAGGAAGTAATGAAATGGAAGGTTCAATTAAATGTGCAAACTATTTCCTTGGTGCACTAGATAAACCAAGCTAATTAGGCTATTATGAAACTACATTAGTTGTGGTGGTTGTTTTCCTTTTTGGGCTTAGGATGTTTTACCTTATAACTTGGTTTGGTGTGATTTTTACATACTTGAGCTTATTCAATAATATATGATTCATTTCATGGTCTTGTACAACATGGAATAAGACATCAAAATATTAAAACTTATTTGAAATAATGGACTCATGTAAAGGAGCAAGAACACTATGCTTGAAAATTTTTGTAACTCTTTATCATCTATAAGATTGGTCATTTAGGCTAGCATTGTCTTATATATCAAGACATATTCATTGATGGGTTTATTGGTTCTTTGTTTTATCTATTTAATTTGATAATATAAACCTTTTTGGTAATTTTAATATAAAAGTGTGCCAAAAATTTATCTATAATAGGTTTGAATGGTTTCACAAATTGGAGAGGTAAGTCATAAAACCACCTCAAATCATAGTCCTTAAGGCTACTTAGAAATAATTTGGTTAAAAGTTTATTATGAGAGGTATAGTCAAGGAATGTAACATAAAAGGTTAAAATATGTTTCCCTAGATCACCCTTGCCATAATAAAATGTGAACTTAGGTGCAACAAAATTAGTTGGCAAAAGGTGTAAAGATATCTCAAG
Source organism: Torreya grandis (assembly GCA_037957365.1). Lineage (NCBI taxonomy): Eukaryota > Viridiplantae > Streptophyta > Pinopsida > Cupressales > Taxaceae > Torreya > Torreya grandis. Next base: position 3,463,967 of record JARHVA010000892.1, on the reverse strand, counting down.
TGTAAAAGGGTTATGCAACACATCTTAGGAATTTATAGCATGAGGTGATTTTAAATATTTTTGTTCAAAGTTTGTAACATTACCATCTAGGGTATTTATGACTTGAATGAGTTTTTGAACTATATACCCATTGAGATTTAGATTAACTAGTTGAGTAGTCATCAAAGGGGATGGAAACATATTCTAAGTAGTAATAGGCATTAAAACTAATAATTGAGTTGAAACAAGTAAGTCCATAATATATGCGTCAATAGTAGTTTCAAGTAACAAATTTTTAAACACATAATATGTTCTCCCATTATATGTAGGTTGATTGATATGTGTGTGTTGAGTTATAGTTCCTTCTAAGGATTCACCATTACTAGGTAAGGCAACCTTAGTTTTATATTTTTTACTTATTTCATCTCCTGTAACATAAAAAATTTGTCTATTAAGCATCATTTATTGTTGATATGAGTAATCAATGATTTTTTTATCTTTCATTTGGACTCAATATTTTGCATAAAATTTTCCACTGCTTCACAAATAAAAATTTTAAAATTTGCAACAAAGTATAGTAATCAAAAAATTAGAAAACTCTAAGTGACTTAAGGTTTGATGTTCAAAGATAAGGTTCACCAAATGTTTAACCCTAATTTGGATTTCAATCCTCTTGGGTAGATAGGGTTAAGTATATATAAAATATATGACACAATAGTGAATATCATATCTACAATATGCCAATTAAATGCTAAATGCAGAGGTACCATATGTTGAATTTATGAAAATGATATAAGCTATTAATGTAAGGTAAAATATGCTATATATATAAATTACATAAAACAAGGTACTTAGATTTGATGTTAATGTATATATAGATTTAGAACATGATAAATGTAGGTAATAAGATAGTTATAGAACAGTTATAATATTCTAAATCTAGTGCCTCTAGCTCTCTAGATAGTTATATCAACCCTAGATGGTTACATTGACACTATTGTCTGAGTTTGAAACTAGTCTCTTATATATAATATATGTTAAAAAATGATGTGACCACCTAGATCCTTTTAGATTTGGATTCACCTTCACTTTGGTACTTTTAGATCTAACTCATAAACTATTTCTCCTTGTGAAACAACAAAAGCCTAGCTTCCTATCTTTAGTGTGACCTTAAGGGAAAATGGGTCAGTGAGCACATGGTATTAATTTGACCTAGAATGAACGCACTATCAAAGGACACTACCTGCATATCCAATAATCTATAAGAGTGCCTTAGACTCATGTAGTTCTCCCCTACATGTTGTCTTGTGTGTGAATTATGTAATGTGTGTAAAGCAAGTATAATAGTGACCTAGATTGTAACTTGAAAAATAAGAACTTATATCTTATATTTTAGTACTTAAGACATGTAGATGTGTTATACCTTTGAATGGTATAGAAATAGGTAAGTTTTTGTTTTTATCAATTTAATTCTTGATAGATTATTTTTTAGAAGTGCCTTGGTATCTTTGGTTTAATTTCTAGGTGATTAATGAATGAGCGTTAGTATTGTATTTATACCATTCTTATTAGGAGATAACTCAAATTAAATCACTTAGGATAACCATTTGTATACATTTAATTTATAAATTGAATGAATTTATGGCACTAGACACTTTCATCAAATTTGGATAGTAACATCGATGCTATTATCTATCCTAGACATTAGTGTCCATGGAGGAGAAAAATAAGTATAGGATCAGAACTGGTAGAGGTGTAAGATAAGTACATTTCAAGCCTTCTAGGAAAGATAGGATGTATGTGTGATCAATATAAGACTTTTAAGACTAAGAGATAGGCAAAGGGTCACATGATAGATCATATGTGAGTCTTGAAGAAGTAAGGCATGTGTTGAACTAAGAAAATATACAAGGTCTAGGTTTCTAAGTGTACAAGATTGAGGTGCTAAATAATCAAAAAATATTGTATAAAAAAACTATAAGGGGAAGGGCACATCACATGGGTGGACAAATATAAAAAGGCATATTGGGATAGGCATTCTATTAATCCATAGGGTTTTCAAGGTCATGGCTAGGGGATATTATGAAACCTACCTCAAATTTAAGATGTTACTTAGCAGGTTATGTCATGGATTAGGCCCAAAGAGGCCAAAAAGTCCTCCAAGGAGACCAAATAAAGACTGGAGAGGCACATATGAGATAAAGAGGGGTAAAAAAAATAAATAAGTATGATTGCACTTAAGTTTCCATCACTTGGATTAACTAATGACTCTTTTTTTCATGTGCATGAATGTAGACACAATGAGGAGCTAGAAAATAAGGAGAGGCAAGAAAACCACTATAGTATCCATGAACATCCTTACTAGCAAATTTTAAAGTGTTTATATATGAGAGATTATCATCATGTCTCATGAACAAGGTAAAAATGCTATCACAAGGTAACCAATACATACTATGAGAAATAAAGATATGGAGACCATCACATATAGACTTTAAGTGTCATATTTGAAAGATAGTGACTGAACTAGACAATACATGGGGTAATATTGGGAATAAATTATGTTTCGAGTAAGATTTTGAGGCTATCCTTATCATATAATATGTAAACCTATTAATGGGACATAACCTATATGGTGGATGATAATCATATAACTAGTGTAAGACTAAATAACGACAATGACATACCTAGTGGGAGTAGTTAGAGCTTTCACCCTCCATGGAGAGATGATCACTCCTAGTTAGGTTAAGATCCCACAACTAAGATCAATTATATCATTTTTCCAACTAATTAGGGTTTACATGAGATAAAGTAAATACACATTACAATTGATGTGGATTGAGATGGTCTAAAGTGTTGAAAAGGGGTAGATCCATACCTAGGGTAAAATAAATCTTAGGTGGACTATACCTACATATAAATAGGATATAGATAATATGGCATGTAGTGATGACATATAAAGCACTATTCTTGGACTCAACATATAAAATACTACCAGCATTACTACCTAGGGCCTACCTAAGTGTAATAGAATATCCATACCTATTAGCTAATGTTTCTTGAGCATCAAGGTTTATGGGGAGAGGGCTCATCAAACACCATGATCTTAGATTAGATGTGTGGGCATCCCATATGTAGAAATGGTATGGGTAGAGGATACAAAATTAGATGACATCCTATGAGATGATGAGTTCTAAGGTCCACAAGGGACATACATACATATAGGGTAGCATGTACCATGCCAAAGAGAAGATACAATATGGATAATATTGGGAGAAATACTATCACACATGGAATATTCCATGACACTAGGGGAACTAATAGTAGCTATAGTAACACATGTCTATAAGCAGGGCTAGGGAGAGACTAAGGTAGGAGGGTCTATGAGCATTGAGAGGCAATCCAAGGCCTTTATTGACATACCAATCCTATATTGGTATAAGATATCATGGGAATAGTCCTAGGCTGAGGCATATGTATAGTTATAGGTATAGGTCTAGGTTAAGGTGTAGGCACTAGCAGTGGTGATCTTACCACAACCAAGGCCACCATGAGGAACAAGTATTAATTTAAAAGTTTATTTAGAAATTTTATACTTGTTTGAGAGAGTTTATATGTGTCTAATATATTTCACTCTATGAATGTGTGTAGGATGCCATCCAAATTGGTCAAGACCCTAGGTCAACCTATTTTTATTCGAAATCTTCCTAAAGTTCACCATAGGACTAGAGAGAGACCACCTCCTATATGTACTAACTAGGGAATATACACATACATGGTAATGGATTGTAGGTTCATAAATAGTTGTGGACCTAAGGAGGAGGAAATTGTGAATTGACTCATAAGTGATAGAGATCATGCAAATGAGAGTAGACGGTGTGGCAAGAGTATAAACACTAGTATATCTATAGATGAGGGAGACAACCTTGGAGTATATAATAACATATGAAGGCCATATGGAGAGGTTGAAATCATCTCCTAGATTGGTATTAGGACACTCCAGCCAAGCTAGATCAAGGACCAAGTCATATGATGACTTGGATTTTTATGTATCTAGTGATGTGTGTGGTAGTTTTTTATATACAAACCCATGATCACTTAAATCCATATGATGTACCTATAAAACATATATATTTTTGAGATATGTATACATGATTTATCATTCTTGACATGTGTATATGACTGGTGTGTGAATGTATGTTTCATGATTTTTAGACTGCTAGATACTTGTGATTAACATATAAAATGATAATAAATAACACATGTGCACAAACATATGCATGCAACACATGGATTAGTTTTTAGATAAGATAGGAAAAATCCACCATACCACCATAAGAAGGTTTCCTAGGAGGTATTTGTAGGCCCTTGGATGTGAAACCTCTTAATACATAACCCATTAATTAGTTGCCAAAGGGATTCACCCTTGAGGGTGGAGAAGTGATAAATGCCTTTCTCTAGGGAGGTAGTGACCAAAAAGGGGTCAAACCAATTTTGATCTAGTTTTAACTTCTTATGGTACTCCCTATCAAAGATGATTATTGTATCACGAATTTGAAAATTTTTAGATCACACTAGTTTCTCAAACTAATGGTGTTGACAACATTGATAAGCATGGTTGTGCTCAAGGGTGTTTATTTGACACTCATCCAATTACTCAAGCTCATAAAAATGAGCATCAAGTTCATCCTCATTAGGAAGCAAATCAAAAATCTTAAACTATAGTGATGTTTTTAGGACCTTAAAAGGGATAATAGCCTTGACCCATATGCACGTGTATATGGGGTTTCCCCTATGGTTGTACAAAAATTAGTCTAACAAACCCAAAGGGTGGGATGGAGTATGATATTCCATTCATGCTTGGAACTAGAAATGGTGTGAAGGAAACTATTGTTCAACATTTTATTGTAAGATTCAACCTTTCCACTACCCTATGGGTAATGGGTAGAGGAGAAACATAGATTAAAACTAAAATGTTCAACCCACTCATGTATCTCAAGGATTTGGGAGCCAAAGACATTGTTAACTATTATTATTGTGGGAACCTCAAACTAGTAGATGAGTTTCTTCAAGACAATATTAGTGACAATATTCCAAATCATTCCATAAAGGGGTATGACATCAAATGACTTTGTGAAGTAATTCATGGTGGTTATGAACCAATACTTTCCATGAGACAAAGTGGGTTTGAACTCTCTAATAAATTTAAGAGACAAAATGGAATGAAAAACTCTAGTGGGGGTATTGATAGCATCTTCAGTTAGTTGGAAGAGCTTTCAACATTTGGTGTATCAAATAACATCCTTAATGAGAGTGGGCTAGTAGTAACCCATATTGGTAATACATTTGGTAGTGTCTTATCCTATTAGGTGGCCACCATAGACACTCCCATGAGACTCTTATGTAGAAAGAGGGTATCATCAAGGGTGACATATTACATCAAGACTCTATCAAGGTTTCTATTGAAAAAAATACACCAATAATGACATAAAAGTTAGTGATCTTACAAATATGTTAATGTCTATGTGAAGAAGCATTAATAGTATAATATTGATCCTCTAGGAAGTGGATGATATCTTGGTACCACTCAAAACCAAATATTTCCCTCTATTTTATTGAGTATACCATCTCATCTATAAAGGCATAAACAACCAACTCACTAGTAGGAAATCAATGAGTTATTGTATATAAAGAATCCTTTGGTGTAATTTTGGTTAATAATTTAGAGGTCAAACTCCTAGAGAAACATTCCATCTCGTGGTCCTACCTATTAGGTATGTCTTACCCAATAAGTATCAAAGTAGATCTTATTAGATAATCACATTGGTCATCTATCCGAACATGTAATATCATATATCCTTTGTATTAAAGACAAGGGTAAGTCATTACCTATCCAAAGTAGTGTATTTGATCTTAGTTCCAACTATAGTGTTAAAGATGTAATAAAACACTCTCTCTACATTATCATCCTTTTCACACAACATGCCCATGATGGAAAAATTGGTGATAGAGGTGTATAATATAAACATGTGACCCTCTATTAGTTTCATTGGGATGGGAAGACTATTAAACATGCCCTTCAATTCCTCTAAGGCCATTAGAGATTATGGGCCCAAATGAATGGGGCATAATTATACAAGAGATGTGTTATGGGTATTTATTTATGTGCATACTTCTCAAAAAAGTGTCTAATAAAGTTGATTCTTTTGAGGAAGGACCACAACTAGACCAATTTATGTGGGGGAGAAATTTCAAATATTACTATGATTTTATCAGGATCCACTACAATGGCTCACTAAAAAATGACGAATCCAAGAAGATTTTTTTTAGAAACACCAAAATTACACTTCTTTAGGTTGATAATAATGTGAAACAAACTGACATTCTCAAAGATGATTATAACATCTTTCACATTCTCCTCCCATTTTTTGGGATGTACCAAGGAGTTCATAGACATAACACTCAACAATCTTATGGATGAGGTCATAATAAATGTGGTTCATGGCACATTGATACATTGTGATAGAATTATTCAAGCCAAAAGGTATGATAACATTATATAAGGTATCCTAAGGGGTAGTTAAAATCATATTGTGCTAGTATTTAGGTGAAATACAAACATGATTTTACCCAAAGAATCCATCTATGAGAGACATAATCTCAAAACCATTCATGGAATCAATAACCTAATTGATAAAAAGGAGTAGGGAAGTTATACTTTGGGCAAGCCATATTGATCTTGTGGAAGTGAATGTAAATATGCATCAATTCATTCTTCTTGATAATGGAGATGATGTTGGAAACCCATTAGGGATAGTCACTGATTTTGATAAAGAAAACCTAAATGATTTTATTGATCTATGCCTTGACTAATTGAGAGACTTTAATAGCCATAGGTAACTATTTTTGGTAGAAGGGATGTTCCCCATCCTTCATAATGAGGTTATGAAGGATGACATCAAGGTCCATGCCCTACATATACATATTCCCAAGTGAATTCATCTAAATTATCTTGTAAGAAAGAGACTAAGATGTTTTGTTCCTTTGTAGAGAGACTCACATTGATCTTAATGATCTCTAGTCAAGTAAAGGTGCCAAGGTTGACATCAATTGACCCTTTAACACATCATTGTGTTTCCTTCCTAAAAACAATCAAGAGTATGGGGAGTTCTTAATACAAATCCTTAGGCTCAATGGACATCACCCAAACCATGGGAACATCATGGGTAAGACCATCATTGGTGAGAAATATATCTAAACTAGATGAGTGAGAGGGTGATAGTTTTAATGAGATGTCATCATGATCTTATTTTAATATTTCCTTTCCTTGAATAAATTATGTGCCATGACATGGTTGAAATAGAACTTGAGATCTGAATTAGCCACTCTAAAGTCCTCCATGAGGGAGACATTAAGATCTATGATTCCATGATGGGGAAGTTGTGATGAGGTAATAAGATATAAATTCATATATAAATTTAAAAATAGGTCACCTAAGAGTGAATATCCACCTAGGTGCTCAAAATATAAAGGATTTGATGAATATTATCATATAGGTGCTAGAGGAATGAAGGCTAATTGATAATCAATAGGAACAAACCATTCATCCTCGATAAAATAAGATTCATCAATGGGTTCCTTGGTTTAACCATAAAATCACTATAAGGAGACAAAGAAGGCCTCATCAAATGGATTTATATTAACATATAAAAATGTTCATGTATCTAGCTCAGCCTCTAAGGTATAGACCTCTCCTTCATGCATAAACTAGATCACACAAAACATTACTAACATAATGTCCTACATGGCATAAGTCAAATGATGTCCAAGGATCATGTTGTATGATATATCTAAGTTTAACAGAAAGAAATTGATCTTGAATATCTTGGGTTTGAACTTGACCTAAATAGTCACATTACCCATCAACATGACTGTGTCATTATTGAAACCAACATAATTGTGGTGAGATCATGGAGCTTTTGTGGTTAATTCCCAATTTATTGAAAACCCATAAAGGAATGATGTTAAATGCATCACCCTCATTCATTATGCATCTCTTAATCCAAAAATCATAAACTAAAGTCTTAATGTAGAGTTGGAATCTATCCCTCTTTGCCAATATGAAAGGATATAGTAAATAAGTAAGATCAAAGGACAAGGTAGGTAGGTGAATTTGATCACAAATGTGTAAATTAAACAAGGATTTGATGTTATCCCATAGTGAAACCTCATTGGAGAGACCAATCTCATAAAATATGAGGTACCTTTGCTTAAGGATAAGGTGGAGAAGGTCCCATATGGATATCCTGATAGATCATTTATAAAAAAGCAAAGGTATTTCCTATTTTAAGGAGGGGTATTACATTGAAATTCAAACCTAAATTTTGGGTTCCCTACCCTTGTGGGAGGGCCTATGAGACCTTCTCCACTATTATCTCCAATGGGGTTAGCTACCTAATCCAAGCACATGTTGACAAAGCATTTGTAATTTGTAGATTACATGTCAATAGTATCAATGACCTTGTGACTATCACACTTGGATTTCCCTTTTGGGTCAATTGAGGAAGATGAACCAGAAGAGGTAGAAGAGAAAAAATTAGAGTGATGGGCCTTATCCTTTGATTTATTATTATTATTATTATTATTATTATTATTATTATTATTATTATTATTATTATTATTATTATTATTATTATTATTATTATTATTATTATTATTATTATTATTCATCTTCTTCTTTTCCTTATTATGGTTACTAAGAGGATATGTCAACACATCCAAATTACAATTGGGATTGGAAGAGGAGAGTTGTGGATAAAGTCTTAGCTTCACCTTTATGGGAAACTAATTCCTTATCTGAAGGAAAATTTATATGGTTAAACTTGTATAACTTAGTGGTATTTTAAGGATACAATATATGATATACTCCTACACCTTTTTTAGGGACTTCATTTTAGTTGGTATTTTACATAGAGAATTGACCTCATGTCTTTCCTTTTTGTCTTTATTATCTAATGGAAAATTAGTGACACCATCACCAATCACATTGTTATTATGGTCATATAATGAGATGAAATTTTAGTAGGTATGGGCCTAATTCATACATGTACCTTAAAGACTTTGATCTTCAAACATTCATTAATATATTTGTCGTAAGATCTAGGTTCACACTTGAATACCTCAAGGTGAACCTTATATTTAAATGCTCAAGTGAAAATATTTAAAATTGATCATTTGTGAATCTTGGTATGCATGTGTGGATGCTTAAATGCCACCTATACATGAAGTTAGAGTTTGAATCACCCTTGGACTAGACCATGGACGCGATTGATTAGATGCCAAGGTTGAATGGTCTAGAGATATTCAAGTGCTAGAGGATATCATCTAGAAAGTCTAGGAAAATAGAAAGAGAATCATAGATTCTATAACCACACCAAATCCTTATCTCTTAGGGTGAAAGTGAAGAGCTTCAAAATCATGCCTTTATTGTGTTACTAATATATAAATGCAAGCATGCATGTTATTATATGATATATGGGACTAGCATCTAGATTTATATTGAACCTAGGAAGTTCAAGGATTGGAGTGGAAAAATAAATGGTTCATGAAGATATCCCTAAGGATGTTCATAGGGACCATGATGATGCCTATGAAATTATGGGTCATTTCAATCTATGGAATGTGGGAGATGATGTTGACATAGTTATTGAGGTGGGGAACTCATATGAAAAAGATGTTCCTAAACACATGGTGTCTATTGACCATAGGAAGATAATTATTATTCATTAGGATGATAAAGTGATGCATTGTTGACCAAGGGGAGGTTCATGATGAGCCACATCCCCATAGTGTTATGTAAACATGGAAAGATAAGGGTCCACTTGAGGGTGATAATAATTATGATATACATGGATCCTTAGCCTACAAATGGTGGTCAAAATCAATGTGATCATTTAAAAATCTAAAGAAAATTATATGAACCCAAGAAGGTTCTACATGATGTAGGTGATAGAATAGGTCTGGGTGCCTACATATCTCAATGAGGATGATATGGGGTTCTTATTGTATGCAATTATAAATATAATTAATCTACAAATCAATCCTAACTTAGATAAAATAGATCCTACTTACACTTCCAATTAGGGATACATTAGATAATTAGGAACATGACCAAGATGGAGATCTGCTAAACCTAATCAGGGGATCTGTTATCATAATAACCTCACTAGTGAGGGTTCCAAATCCTCCAATCTAGGAAAAATCATGTAATAACCCTAAAGGCATCCTGAGTCTTTATTTTCACTAAACTAATAAAAAGTAAAGTAAAATCTAATCTAGTGCTCACCAAAGCTTATGGCATAAAGTGGGGGTAATAAACAACAAAAGCAAACATGCATAGAAAACATATACTCACATTAATGTATACATAATCCTAATGCATGGGAGAGAAGTAAAAATGCATTATATATCTACTCTTATAAAGGAGTAAAAAAATTAGGAATACTTACCTTTGAAGACAAACCCACTGAGCCTCAATCTCTCCCTTGGACAAGGTGGTTTACAAGAGGTTATTATGGTGTGTAAGGATGATAAAGAAAAATTATCTCTAGGATACAAAACCCATCAATGCATCTAAAAGACTTGTACATAAGACAAGATCCATATCTCAAAATAAAGTATGAAACCCTAAGCTTGATCCCCAAATAGAATGGTCAATAATCAAATGTGTATATTTACTTCTTCACGTATCTTATTCTCTTCTCTTTTAATAATGACCATAATGAATGAGTATATATAGGAAAACCTAACCTACTACTTTCACAAAATTTCTATCTAATAGGGTCAACACGGTTGACCTAGTAATATTTTGATAGTGCTAAAAGTGTACTAGGTCATCTAGATGAGTAAATGTCAAAATAAATAGGATTGACATGGCCGACCTAGTTTTAAAATAGATGAAAGTGAAATTAGGCTAGATACAGGCTAGATGAGGTAGGTAAAAGAACTGGGGAGGATGAAAATGGGATATTAAGCTTATGTAAATGGTTTTTAGGAGACTAGAGTGTAGATAATAAGTGGAAAAAGGGACAACAATATTGTGAAACACTAATGGTCTACCCACCGCTTTCCCAATACACCCCTTAAGGTGTGCACTCAAAGATATTGAGACTTGACAGGTTCGTACAAGATAAAAATTATTAGTGATTGATAAAAGTGTGAAAATATTATGTGTATACATATCCTCCACTAAAATATCATCATGTGTCACATGATTGTAATAGGGGATAGTGCTTCAAGAAATAACATAAGAACACATAAAACTAAAATAGCTAAAAATGACATACAAAAGTAATGCTGGAATGAAATGAGAGTAATTTAAAATGAAATATACAAACCTTAACTTATATTTCCACTAAATTATTGCATGCCAATATCCTACTCTTGATCATGGAGGGTGAAAAACATGTAAGTGAGAGACCCTAGGGATACAAAACTAAAAATAGAAGTAATGCATGCATATGTAGGATGGTTAAAGTAAAAATGAGTTACTTATAAAAATTGGTAAATTATGATTGTTAATTAAATATTGGAACCAAAGGATTGATGGAAAATTCATGACAAAATACTAGAAAATTAATGATAAATGATTTGAAAATGAATATAGAACTCATTAAATCATGTTGGGAAAGTATATAAAACATAAATAGAAAAATGGAATGTAGAACATACTAAATCATGTTGGAAAAGCATGTAAAACATGAATGGTAAAAAGGAATGTAGATAATACTAAATCACATTTGGAAGCATGTAAAACATGGATGACAAATGAAATACAAGGGCAATAAAATTCTAACAAATATATCGAAGAAAGTGAAAAGTAACCTCATGTAAGATAGGCATGTTGAATCAAACATAAATAAAAACATGAATGATTGAAATTAAAAATGTAATTCAAGATGTAAGGTAAACATGAGAGAAGTCGTACATAAAGATAAACATGACAAAATTTTAGATGTCATATGTAAGATAAGTAAAGTCCACAAAAGTCAAACAAGAACATGATAAAATAGATGAAAATCAAAAGCTCTAAAAGATGAAAACTCAAAATTAGTGCTTGTTCTGAGATATAATGTAAGAAAACACAACCACATAATGACATGACTAGTATGACAATGAGATGGTATGATAAGAAAATGGTGTAAGGGTGTTTGTGAGGAAGGCTTAATCCTATCCAAGGTCTTACAATGCAACTCACACACTATAAACCAAGAGACATAATAATGTAGATTTGATCAAGTATGTGATCAACTAAAACCAATATCTAACAAGGGGAATATCAGGGAAAATATAATGTGAATAAGGAATGTAGGAACCACATGAGTGTTGTGAACATCCTTATCAAGAGTGAGACACATTAGGAAAGTGAGAAAGGATAATAAATATCAACACCAAGGACTTAGGACACTTTGAATAATTAACACAAAGCTTGGGATAATAATTGAATTACATAGATCAACCTATGAAGGCTATATGCATAAAAAGTAAAAATAGACCTACCTTACTACAATGTGGTCCCTACACTTCAAGATCCCTTACAGAGTCATTGGTATACTATGAAGATTGGTTACTTGCATGAGAAAGTAGGTATCACTAAGAGTTTATTTAATTCTCCTATTTTAATCTATTGGCCTACATCACCCCAATGGACCTTGACTCTAGCATGAGGCTAACTATGGAGTTTAAGCTTCAATTAGAGATACAATATGCACTTGGAATAATATCTTTTAGTGTGATTTGACTTTTTAAAATTTTAAATGTTTCTTTTTAGATCATTTCCTTTTGTTAAATGAGTTGGATTTTCAATATTTTATAGATTTTAAGATTCCTCCTCCATATGGACTTGGAATGACAGTCATGAGAGAAATAGGTCAAAAACACTAGAGAACTTACACTTGGTCACTAAAGAAAATAAACTAAGGACCAAGGTGTCTAAATAATCTTATACTTTCCCACAAGTAAATGTGCAATCTCAAAATTTATCGATGTGAGCTTTATATGAAAGGAGATAAGGGAAATATGGGGATCATGAGAGAAACATCTATGTAATAAGTGATACAATGATGAATATTCTTGTATCTAATCACAAGGAATTAAAATAGTGTTATTAAATAGATGACATTATTCTTATGATCTTCATGTCACTAGAGAAGCCATGCTAAGTTACAAATAGATCTAGTACAAGAACCATTGAAAGTAGTAGTCATCCTAAAAGTTGATTTAAAGATGTTGTGATTTGGTAATTTATGAGGAAGGTTAGGTCCTATCCATGGTATTAAACTAGAACTCATAAGGTGAACACCAATGAGGTGAATGCTAAATAAGGGGGAAAATAATCATAAAGATACTAAGGAAAACAATAAAAAGACCAAAATGAAAACAAATGCCAAATGTAATGTGTAAAAAAAAACAAATAACCCAAAGGTGAAAAATTATGCTAGTAAAGTGTGATAAAAAGAAGTAAAGTGAACAAAAAAATATATATATATATGACACAAAATAACAAGATCTATGATAACATCTATTTCAAATATGAGCATGTGAAATATAAGCCTATGTGTCTCAGAATATTTCTTGAAGTTGAATTTATTTATTATTATGCATTATATAATAAGAGTGGGAATCCTAAGATGCCCCAGTGGGTAATTGGATGTAGGGAATGGAATAAAAATATTCCCCAAATTATAAATGGATATGTGGATGGGCATCACAAAATGCCCCAACATGTGAGGTGGAGTGAGATAATATAGGACTATTAGAATGATTTGCATTAGGTTGGTAGGTGCTTTTCGAGATAGGTAAATGGGTTGGTTTGTTATATTTTAGGGATGTTTAATTTGAAATAGGATGTGTAGGAGAGGTATGAAGAGGTAAATGAGGTAAAGGAGGACCATGTATGATATGATTTGGATTAGGCATTTGAACTATGTACTCTTTTTTTTCATGTGACTTAAGATGTTGAGGTTTAATAGATGTAAAAATATGTTTAAAGTTATTCATGTTAGATATCCTTTCCTTAATTGTGTAGGAATAAGGATCAATTGTGTTGTGAAAAAAATTAGTGGATGAGATGTAAGTAAGTTTTTTGTCATTAAGTTGTTGATGTTGATGTTAATATGATCGTGGTTGTTTAAATTGACTTTGAGAAGCTCAAAGATAGTCTTGATAACATTATTTTGTGTGAGTATCAAGATTTAAATGTGGACCAAGGAAGGAAGTAAGAAGAAATTGGTGAAGAATATTACAAGACTCATGATAATGACCTATAGTAGCATGCCACCAATAAAACTTATTAGGATTGTACTATTTTGGAGGAGGTTTGGAAGGATCAAAGCTCATGGGTTTAGAGGGTGGACATTTATTCTTAAGTTGTTTAAGACTCAAGGGAGGGTTGGTTGGGTTAAAATTGGCTGAATTAGATGCTCTATTTTGAGGTTGGGGAGGTTTATATGAATCAATGTTATGAGAAAATGATTGAAAAGGTTCTTTATTAGTTGTTTAAGTTGTTTTAAATTGATTCATAAGAAGCTTAGTCTAGGCTTCTTCTAAAGTTTTAGGGGAAAAGATTTAAACTTTGTATTGAAGGGGAACCTTAAGAACTATGATAAATAGTCTTAAAAGAATATCATCATTCATGTTATGGTCCACTTTGTGAGATAAAGACTTCCATCATTTGATGAATGTGTGAGTAGATTCATTACAAAGTTGTTTGGCATTGATGAAATGGCTAAGGTAATTTTTAGGAAGGTCATCATGTTGGAATTCCTTCACTAGCGCATTGACTAAATCCTCTAGTTATGAGATGTAATCTCTAGGAAGTTGGTTTTACCATTCAAGTGCATCACCAAAAAATATTTTATCTAAGAGCTTGGTGGTATCAAAGGTGTTAGTTTAAATCCATTCCTTATGAATATTTCCATAATACTTAAGAAAGATAGTATGGTCCTTAGTCCCAACATATGTGATAGTTGGAGAAATGTTTCCAATATCTATGGATGTAATGAATGGAGCTAAAAGTTCATTTTGAAGATGTTCAAGAGTTTTATTATGAAAATTAGGTTGAGGTATGATATTACCATTTGCATCTCTAAGAGGAGGGAATAAAAATTGGATTTGGATGAGACATGATGAATTGAGGTGGTTGACTAGTCATGTGTAATAAATGTTATTGCATTTGAATCATTTGGGAATGATTGGTTATTTGCATGATGTTTATTTGTTGAAAATTTTGAGAAATAATTTGAGTTGTGTCAATTTGTGGATTTGAAGGTCGAGTATTATTGTTTTTAGGAGGAGGATTATTTGTAGGTAGAGGATTCCCAACATTAGTGTTAGTTGTATTAAGTGTGGTAGAAGAAGAAGGAAGCTTGGTAAAGCCACCATTCTTAATAAGAGTGTAAATAGTATTATAATCAAGGTTTTTGAATAATTGGGAATCATATAGATCATTATTTTGATTAGTTTCAACCATGTTACTTTGTTAAGTGATAATGCTAGGTGCTCTTGTTATGAGTGTAATAAGAGGATTATGAGCATTGGTTTTAAGAGGTGGAAAATAATGTGAGGCTCCAACATTTGATGTGGATGGGTTGATGAGTTTCCTAATTCTAGGATTAGAAGGTGTAAATGTGGTATAAGCTATAGGATTGTCATGGTTTGGGATTTGTATAATAGGATTTTATAGATCTACTATATGGTATGGGGTAGATCAAGATTGAGAAAATTTAGAACCATGCGATGAAGATATCCACCATAAAGAGTTGTCTTCTATGGTGGATAGGTGAGGTAGGAGAGAACAACCCAAGTAAATTTATAATGGGTTAAAACTATCAATAAATAATTAGTTAAGAGGCTTCATGATGTCAAGAAAGAGTGGATATAAGAAAGCTAAGAGGAAAAACAAGAAAACAATTATCTAGAAAGAGGTACAAGATCAACCTAGAGTGAATAAGGTCAACTAGGTCAAATTTGTACTACATAGGGTTGGTATAGAAGGTACTAAGTTGACCCAATCAACTTAGTATGCTAAGGAGGAAGCCCATAAAGATACTAAGTTAACCCAGTTGACTTAGTATGCTGATCTAGAAGCTTATAAAGATACCAAGTCAACCCAATTGACTTAGTATGATGAGGAGGTAGTTTAGAAAGATACTAAGTTGACTTAGTCAACTTAGTATGCTAGGGGTGAAGTTCTAAAAGATACTAAGTTGACCCAGTCAACTTAGTATGCTAAGGGAGAAGTTCTAAAATATACTAAGTCAACCCAGTCGACTTAGTATGCCAAGGGGGAATGGTAAATTAGTCTGTAAGTGACTGTGTCGATAGAGATGATAGTGTTTTGAAATAGAAAAAACAAATTGAATTAAGATGAAATAAAACATACAGATAATTGGATCAATGTGACTTGATTAAACTGGAACACATATCACAAACCTTACACAAATGTTGGATAATGTAAGTTTTACAATATAACACACAATGATCAAATAAAAAGAAATAAAATAAAAAGTAAATGGTAACCAAGTGGTCATCCTAAGTGTTGTTAGATTATTATAAAGTTTTTAATTAGTGTGATAGGGAGTTGGATTTAAGTAGGGAAATAGAAAGCAATCTAGATATAGTTTTAGGTAGTTCAGGAAGAAATGGATCTATATTGAAAATGGTACTTAGCTTGGTATTGGGGCTTATCCCCTCACTTCACATGCCACAATGATAAGGGTGTCAGGTGATTTTCTAGAATATACCATTAACCACATAGTTATACTTGGATAGGAAACCAATTTAGCTTCCCCCTTGGTGATGAAATCCAAGTAGGTAGGCTTTAGGAAGACAAGTGCTAAATGCATTTTAAGTGTTAATTGATTTGGTAGTGTGTGCATAAAAGAGAAAATAATGCAACTAAATGGTATATTTAAAAACCACCTAATTAGACTATGTGATCTATTCTAAGCATGCAAACAATAAGGAGTGAAAATGTGAACCAATTAATAGCATGTAGTGTTAATTCTTAGTTTAAAACATAGTATAATGTCAATTTAGATGATAGTGTATGTAGAGAATACGAACAAGGTTGATAGTGTTGACACTATATTGTGGAAGAAAGGGTCTAAAAAATAACTACATTGATAGTGTTGACCTAGTTTTCCAAATAGAATACAAAATACAAAACTATGGTGACAAAGTTAACCTAGTTGACTTTATAGGGGTAGTTTTAAAGACTATAAACTGTGAAAAATAGAACTATAACAAATGATATAAATGAAAAATAAGGATAGAAAGGATCTTTGGTGGGTTTTAAGGTGATTATATTTGAAAATTTATCTAGTTTATCTACTTGAAATTCTACCAAGTTAACTGGGTTGACCTAGTTCTGTGAAGCCCTACTGCTAAAGCCTGTATAAACAACTACATTGATAAGGTTGACCTAGTTTATTTTTTCAAGTTGCTTGTAAGACTAGGTCAATAGGGTTCACCTAGATTATTTTATGAAAGTGAATAAAAATATTTTGTTGACATGTTCAATCTAGTAACTTGTATCTAATGAATACTTACACAAATAGAACAAAATCATAGGAAAACAATTGTGTGTCAAACCTATGCACATAACTTAGAACTATATCAGAATAGTCAACCTATTATCATAAATAAAGAATGTTAATAAATGGAATAATTTAAAAATTATGAAAGAAAACCTATAAGGGTTAGATTCATGTGAGGTTCATTTGAATGTATACAATCAAAAATACAAGAGATATACAAATCAATCTTAACTCCGAGAAGATAGATCCTACTTACACTTCCAATTAGGAATGCATTAGATAACCAGGAACATGACCAAGATGGGGACACACTAAACCTAATTATGGGATGTATTATCATAATAACCTCATTAGGGAGGGTTCCAAAGCCTCTAGTCTAAGAAAATTCATGCAACAACCCTAAGGGGTGCTAAATCTTTATTTTCACTAAACTAATAACAAGTAAAATCTAATCCAGTGCTCACCAAATATTGTGACACAAAGTGGGGGTAATAAAAAACAAAATTAAACATTCATAGAATACATATACTCACATCAATATATATATATATATATATATATATATATATATATATATATATATATATATATATATATAAAATCCTAATTTATGGGAAAGAAGTACAAATGCATTATCTATCTACTCTTACAACTGAGGAAAAAATTTAGGAATACTTTCCTTTGAAGATGAACCCACCGAGACTCAATATCTCATTTGGATAAGGTTATTCACAAGAGGTTTTGTTGGTATGTAAGGATGAAAAATAAAAATCATCTATATGTTACACAACCCATCAATGCATCAAAAAGACTTATCCACAAAACAAGATCCATATCTCAAAATAAAGAATTAGATCCTAATCTTGCTCCCTAATTAGAATGGTCAATAAGTAGATGTGTATATTTAATTTTTTGCATATCTTATTCTCTTTTATCTTAATAATGATTGAAATTAATGAGTATATATAGGCAAATCTAACCTAGTACTTTCACAAAAGTTTTGGATGATAGGGTTAACCCCATCGACTTAGTAATTTTTTGATAGTGTTGAAAGTGTACTAGGTCAACTGGATGGGTAAATGCCAAAAAAATAGGGTTGACTAAACCAAGCTAGTTATAAAATAGGTCAAAGTGAAATTAGGCTAGAGAAAGGCTATATGAGGTACGTAAAATACTAGGGAAGGATGTAAATGGTATACTAAGCTTAGGTAAATGGTTTTTAGGAGACTAGAGTGTAGATAACAAATGGTAAAAGGGACAAAAATCCTAAGAAGCACCAATGGTATTCCTACCCATTTCCTAGTATACCCCTTAAGTTATGTACTCAGAGAGATTGAGACTCGACAGGTTCTTTCAAGATACAAATCATTAGTGATTGATAAAAGTGTGAAAATATTATGTGTATAAACTTGTTTTAGAGTATCCCACAAATAAGGAAGTGGGGAACTCAAATGGGAACTAGATGAGGTACTATAGTGTGAATGGGTGTTATCAATTTATATATAAACATCATACCACCTAATCCTATGGGAATAAAAATTATCATCATTCACATGAAGTAATCTATGGAAATCATTGATGATCACACATAACTCATCAATAATAAAATAGGAAAGGGGGTTATCTTCACCGCTTTTGGGGGAATGCAAAGTGGTAAGGAGTTATGTAGAATCATTCCTATATGGGAAAATCTAGGAATATTGAAAATAGGAGTGATCCTATTGGTTATACACTTTCCAACCTCATTTTATGTAGAACATGAAAGGGTCATGATCACTAGTTTAGGGTAGTGATACCTCTTGAATCTTAGAGGCTATGTGTTATTCCATTGTGGTATCAATTTTTTTGTGAGTGAGATCATGGGCTTTCCCTTGAATGTAGTGGTAATAACATTCCAGAGGTGGGAGGTCAGTAATGGGTGTAGTGAAACAATATAAGCTAAGTTAGTAATAGAAAAGGTAAAGTATCAGAAAACTAATGGGTAGGAGGATACAAAACCAAATTAAGATAAAACAACTAGAGAGGGAGCCAAAACATAGTTTAAATCAAAGCCTCATGGATAATAATAGGAAATAGGCTAGGGTATCTCAAAGTATAATATAATTATCTTTCAATTATTTTAATGCACACTCTTTATGGCATTTCACTTGATCATTATTGTGTATCTATTATGATATGTATTTCATTACACTTACATGATCACATATTTGTACTTTTACATACTTATGATCAAAAATAACCCCTTTCCCATTAAGGGGGCATATATATTATTATCTAGACTAATATATTATTCTACATTACTATAAATCATTTACACATACATTAGTGGGGATATTACTTTCCTTCCTTCCAACTACATAGTATTCTTTAGCACTTTGTTGTAGATTATTTGAATCCCTCCCATTTATTCTATTTTTGAATCCTTGATTATTTTTAATTTTAAAAAGTTTCAATTCCAATTTTGAAAAAAAATATATGAATTATTTAAAAAAAAACATATATCCCAAAATATAAAATATCAAAATATTTTCAACAATTCAAAATTAGAACCTCAAAAGTACATTTTTTATGTTTTTAGTTCACTTATTTGCATATGTTATCTATTTTATGATAATTAGATAACATATGTCATTTATATTTCAATACACACTGATTTTCATGAGGTATGTGTGTGATACAAAACTTACTATTACATATATTTTTAATGTCAGGCTCCTCTTTTTACCCAATATCATTACTAAGGTACAAGTATATCTTCAAACACTTCAACAAGTTGTATCTATCCACAACCTCTTTATCATTTTGAATTATATATCAAAAAAATAATTTGTTAATCATTCATACTTTACATTTTTTTACATGGATATACTATTTAGTAACACTCACATTGATACATATAGTTGTTATAGACTAGCCTCATTTTCTCTATGTTTCTTTTCAAGCTTCTACTTTACTACATGCACATTAGAAAATTGGTTTCCTATTGTGTGTGGCCCTTGGCCTAATGTGACAATCACATATCCCTTTTATATGGCCTTTGGTCTTTATGTGTGAAATTCTATGCAAATTATGTGATATTGTGTCCCTTAAATTAAATATACAATGATATATTTATTGAATAAATGTTTCACATACAATTCAATGCTATATTAAATACTATGATGCAATACATTTAAAATTTTCACATGCTACTAGATTATTATATTATATAATTTTTATTTTGATATTAGTGACTTGTAGGCTACATCCCTTATCTCAAAAGGGTGGCAACACAATGGGCTTACCTTGAGAGTTCAAGTGCTCATGATTTTTTTTTAGATTTATAATAATATATAGTTTTTAGATTTATTGTAAAATTTAGAACTATCACATTACTATAGTTACTTGAGTACATAATCATATATAATTGATGCATATGCTTGGAATATGTAAAATAATTACAAGTTTCAAAAAACTAGTTACAAGTTTAATTGGCATTCTAT
The DNA here is from genome assembly GCA_037957365.1 of Torreya grandis. Taxonomy (NCBI): domain Eukaryota; kingdom Viridiplantae; phylum Streptophyta; class Pinopsida; order Cupressales; family Taxaceae; genus Torreya; species Torreya grandis. The sequence goes on along the minus strand of JARHVA010000892.1, from coordinate 3,442,912 downwards.
ATCAATTCAATATGGATACAAGAGGGAATAATATTGATTTATATTCATGTCTCTACATGGAAATTTTCCAATTATTAAAATTTTCAATATTTAAAAGTTTTAAATTGAATTTTGTTCTATTTATAGTGGTGTGATTTATAAAGTGACATGTGAGCTATGCTAGATTCAAGTGAAAATCGACACATGGATTCACATTTTTAAACTTATTTCATGGTTTCACATTTTTCATTTCCTTTTCCCATTAAACTCTAGTGACATTTGATAATTAGGTATATTTCTCCTCTTCATATCACTCTTAAAAAATGAAAGAATATTCATGTCTAATTAAAAAAATTCACTCATTAACACTTGATCACTCTCAATCTCACCATAGGTTCCAACCTTATGAGCTAGTATGGTTATGATATAGTAACACCCAATTCCCTACCACTTATCTTATTACTACTTTCAAAATCATTTGTTCTCCTCGGCAAAAAAGTAAACAAGGTTGAAATCACCCTATCTATACTTTAAATCATTAGGGAAATTAGATCACATACTAATTTAGGTGTATTCTTTTATTTCTCTCTTTTCAAATTTCAAATTTTAAGGCTTATGTTTTTAATTTTAAAGTATGGATAGTAACTACTTACAATGGCATTGTCACATATTTTTTCATTAAGGTACCACACATAATCAAGCTTCCCATCAAAATAAAAAGTGTGTATATGCACTTAGTTTTATATCTCCTTTACTCTAGTAATTTCATTTTATTACATCACTAGAATAGGGGGGAGTGGTAGAGGGGTAAATGTAGACAAAAATTTAATCATTAAGTGCTTTAAAATGTTTACATTTCACATTTTTACCTTACTTGACCTACTCTCCATTATGTTAACTTTATATATTTTATGAGATCCCTCACTATTCTAATTACTATCTTGTAAACATTGAAAAAATTATTTAGACATCCATATTTTGCTTACAAATAATGTTAAACAAGTTTTAGTAATACTTGACTTTCTAGGATAAGACTATAGGCTAGACCTATCCACTAGTGCACCCTTACCCTCATTACCCCAATAGTCCCTTTCTATATTTTAGATGAAAATTTTATTAACATAAAATTTTAAAAAATATCACTATATAAACACATCAGAGAGCCATTCATAATCACCTGACAATCACTTCAAAAATTCTATTGTACATTAGGAAAAGTAACATTTATTTTTCTAATTCATGTTTTGAGTTATTATAATAGTCATAGGCCAAATTTGAAGCTATTTTATTATAGATCAAGGAACTCATTATCAATAATTCAATTCAATTTATGTACTTAAATACATATAATGAAATATCAATATTCACACACTCACCCTAAGAGGGAGAACTATATCCACTTGAGTCTCTTTTAGACTTTGTAAACCACACTCAAATTACATAGGTTTTTATAAGGAAAGCTCTGCTATTCCCATTACTCAATTTTTCCCTTTTGTATTGAATGTCCATTTTATTTATATGAATTAAGTAGGGTTTGGATTTTATAGGTATTTTATTTAGTAAATCAAGACACACAATCAAAGAATAAGTCATCACTAAAAGATGTAGATACTCAGGCAAAAACATCAATCACAAAGTCAACCTAGATGTAGTTGAAGTCTACAAACAAGGCCATAGTGCACACCTTTACATCTAGTGTGGTCCTATCCTAGAGCATTAAAAAGATAATTTTTCATACATGACATAGCTAAAATATCATTATAGTCAATTTTCATCAATAATCAGCTTGCAAAATTTAAAAAAAAAATTAGATCCAATGTAAGTTTCCATATTTATTTTTTATTGCTATTAATAAATCATTTAAAATTTTGTAAATTATTTTATTTAACACTTAATTTTTTTATATACTATATTCTCAATTAGATATAAATAGTTTACTATTTATAGCATTCAATAGTTAAATAAAAAATATACATATTAAAAAAATGTCTACAAAATAAACTTTGAAAAGGGAATAGTCAGATCAACATAAGAATAAATAAAAATGGAGATGCTACCAAAAGATCATTTATATAAGTTAAAAAAATAAGGATAAAAAAACAAGATTACAAAAATAACAATTAAAAAAGGATCAATTTGATAAGTAAAGGTCACAAATAAAACAATTGGAAAATGACAAGTTATTAAAGAACAAATTGAGAAATAAAAATAAAGCTTACAAAAGCTACATTAGGAGAAGTTACAAAAAGATAAATTATTAAAAAAATAGTTCCAAAAAAAAGATCAAACTAAAGAATAAATCATATTTAATAAAGGGTTCCTAAAAAAAGGTGTTTAAAAGCAAGATATGCCTATAGAAGTTAAAGTTCCAAGTATGGTCTAAACAAAATTAACCAAAATGTGTAAATCATATTTAGAGCCTTTAATTCTTAACACCCTCATAAATGGAAATAAATGTACTAATATTGAGATTTCATCCATCTACAAAGCCAATATATGTAGCATGACACTTTTTCAATATCTTAGGTATGATAGTCGACACTTGGCTAATATTACAAGGCCTCAATGTTGCATTAGATCCATTAAGCTACCAGTTCCACTTGAATCAAAATAAAAATATGTTATATTTCACATTGACCCTACCTTGGATGAATGTAATTACAAACTAGTAATATAATGGATGATATGAATGAGAGAAACATTTGGTAAAGATCATAACTATGTCACATTTGAGGATGAAAGTGTAATGGTTACTATTTTATTGTTTTTCAAAATAATGGAGTTTTATTCCTAATTAATAAATAGGTCCAGAGTAAAGTAAATTAGTAAATAATGTGCAATAATTAAACCATTGATTTATGTAAATAGATTGTATCTTTTCCTTCTAAAAAAATAATAATAATTGAGATAAAACATGACTTAGCTTATTTTGAGTTGTCTGATCTAAGATAGGATCTAAGAATTTAGGTACAGGACTGGGATAATGTCAAAAATATGTTCTTAAACTTCATTTTCTGATTATATAGGAGTGTTAAAAGTGGGACACCATATTGTTCGATGCTATAGTCTTTCTTCTAGAACTATTGTCCAAGTGATCTGAGTTTTCTAGGTTTTGATCAATAGGTATGTGTTACCCTATCAATGAAATATTGAAGCCTAAAAGTCTATAGTGCTCATTATGTGTCCATTTTAATATTCAAAATCCCTAGGATATCTTTATTCTTTAATTTAAATGATAACTTGGGAAAGAGAGAGAAGGGGTTAGTGTGTAAAGGATACTCTAGATGCACTTCAGACCCCATCTGTGGGAACGCTACCTATATATCAATACTCTAAGGAGGGATCAAGGTAATGTAGTTCTCCCATTGAAGTGCTTGTTGTAATTGTGTATGAAAATACAACTAGATGCAAAATTAAGTGTACTTTAGATGGGTATGGACTAGTGCAAGGGTTTTAATAGGCTTAGAATAATATGGGAAGGTTGTATGTAGAGAATAGGGAAAAAGTGCTTGAGTGTACTTGCTTGTATTTTTGATTCTCTCTTGTAATTGAGTACCAACATTTTTAAATGGAATTTGAGTGGAATTTTATATGGAACCTGATGTTTATGGGTTAAATAAATTCATGTTGGGCTAACATAAATTAAGATAAGGATTTGGAAAAATATGACTGTTTGAACCAAATTTGCACTTATACAACAACACCAAAAATAAGACACCCTAGGTTTTAGAACTTATATCCAAGTTAGACACTATTGTTTAGAGGTAATTAGACCTAGGGGGATGGATCTAGGCCTAAAATAGCTACCTGGGTCTATAAGGGTAAGTCTAGAATGTTGTGGATGACTGGGAATCAATGAAAGAAAAGCTTATGAGGGTGGTGCAAGCAAGTAGGAAGACCTATGGATTAGGTGTCATTAACCACACTAAAGTAACCAAATTTCACATTTTATATGACTAAATTTTCCTCAAATTTATTCTAGTGATGTATCAAAGTGAAATACTAGGATAAAGGAAAAAAATAGAAAGTGTACCTAAACTTACCTGCAAAGGTAAAGCCCATGAAGTTTGTGTGATGTTGAGTAATATTGGATAGTGCATAAAGAACACATTGTGTAATCATGAATATATGAAATGAAACATAGAGTATATCAATTATTATTATATGTGATATAAAATAAGAACATACAAAAGCTGAGTAAAATAAAAAGGAAGAGAAAGGAATGAATATACCTCATCGGGTATGCAAACCAATACAAAACATATTGTGATCCTAAGTAAGGATGAATAATTTTGGACCATGTGACACAATTTTGTACCAAAAGTTATATCAAAAAATGAGCTAAGTGCTCAATTCCATAGAAAGTGGCTCAAGAATACAAAGGTTGGCCCTTTGGCTCCATCATCACCTACTAAGTGAAGCTAGATGATCATGCATGTGATAATGGTTTTTTAGACTACATGTCCAATCCTTCTAAATAAGTGGATTAATAATACAAAGGATGGACCTTTGGCTCCATCATTTTCATACTGAGTGAAGTTATATGATCATGTGTGTGATAATCAATCTCTGGACTATGTGTCCAATCCCTCTGAATAGGTGGCTCAAGAATACAAAGGCTAGTCCTTTGGATTCATTATTTCCTCATGAAGTGAAGATATGAAATGATACTATTATATAATATATGTCATATGATATGGATCATGGATCCCATATATTTTATAAAAATTTGATAATGTGGTATGGATAGCTGAATGTATGCTAGAAACTAGGACACTCTTGGCCATTCTGAAAGATGGAGGTTAGGCTTGTGTGAAATCCACTATGAAACTAATGCAATATGATTATGTAAAATCCAACTCAAGATTTCAGGTACTCAATAATCTAAACTTGTATTAAATTTAAACTTGATAATGATGCCAACCACTTGTAGATGGTGTAAGGCACATAACTGCTAAGAAGGCCTAGATAATAAACTGAACTCAAAAACAAAACAAGACCAATATCTCATGCACATTACCCCCAATCACTGGTGTCTAGACCATGGATTCTAATTTGTAAATTATGTCAATTACCTAATATAGAACTATAAGTGGGAGAAATTATGTCATGCATGATACCCCCTATATTTGGATTCCCTAAGAAAACTATACTGAAACTACTGATTTTGACTAATCTGGATGTACAAAAACTATCCTTGAGCTAAAATTTTTGCCTATTAATATAAAACCTAGGTGTTTTTATACCTATAAAGATAAATAAATGATTACACCCTTGTGTTTGGTGTTTTTTTCCATTTTTGAAGCTATTATCTTGTGTTAAAACTAGTTGTTGATCTGAAATTGTCACTATTTTTCTATTCTATTTTGATTGGTTTAACCTCTAGATTTTGAATTAGGTGATCTAAATGCTATTGTTTTAACTTATATGAGATTTGATATCTATTATAAAACCCCAAATTTCCCCCCCTCTTATGAGGGTAGGAATTATGGAACCTACAATGACTACCCTTAGAATAAAAGAGTCCTACAAGTGTGTTATGCTACATAGATACATGATATAGAAATAAATTTTGACAAGATGTCTCTAGATATAACAATGTTTGTATTGAGAGATTTTTAAATCAACAGGGGTATGCCTAGATAGATATAACAATGTAAAATCATGTGTAATTTACTGAACTAGAACTAGAAATGTTAGATGTTAGCTGTTAGTTGTCAAAGACGGATGGAGCATGATGTCCATCATGGCATCTAAGAAAGAAAGGTAAATGTATGATATGGATCATGGAATAGAAAATAAGGACAATAAATCAAACAACAATCATACAAATTAAGAATCAAGAAGCAATAAGCATACAAGGTTAGCCAAGGGGCCACACAAATAAGGGACATGGGCACATGTCACTTAAACTAGAAACAAAGCATACAAGGCATGTTCAAATGCCACATACACATACATGAGGGACATAGACACATAGAATGATATAATCAAGGGACATTGGTAAATGTCTAAAGGTACACAAACATGAATAAAAGCAAAGGACATTGGCAAATATCCTAAGGTACACATAAGAAACAAAACTAGAACTGGAAATGTAATCTCATATAGCTACATCAAGCAAGAAAGGAAAGAATATAAAAAATAGAAAGGTATAATCACATATAACTAATAAAATAAATAGTGAAAGTATGTAAGACACATTTAAAACAAGACTAGGTATATGCTAAGAGATACACAAATGCTAGATACTAGTAAAATATCAATATAGTAATCTATGTAATTTGGTAAGTAATGTACATCATTATAATAACTCAGAGTGTGTAGTGTAGGATTTACATAACCTCAATAGTGTTATCATGTAGAATATTCACCTAATGAGTATGTATATCGATGTGTGTCTTAAATGTAGAAGTAGGAATACCCCCTCAATGGGTAGAGTGATGCAATCAAGTAGCTGGATGTCACTGCACACACTCAAAGGAGATCAAGTGAAGCATGGTAATGTAAATAAATCAACATACAATATCCTAAAACAGCAAATTTAATTCCTAATATTATAGTAGTAATGTAAAACATGAATGATGCATACAATCGAAATAATTTTGGTATTTTTGAATTATTTGAATGTTTTTGTATTTTTAAATTTTGTACTATTTTTGTATTTTTATATAAGTTATATACAATAAGTAAAAAGAGATTATGTACAAGTAGGATAGGATAGGATGATAATAACTGATGAGTCTCGTGGGAGACTCCTTATCATGGTGTCCTATATCAAAGAGTGGAATCATGCGTGAATGTGAAGCATGATGAAAATGTTGAGATTGTGGCTATAAAAGCTATGTATGTTGTAGATGATTTGAAATATCTGAAGTAAAAAATGATTATGGGATCCCACTATAATTTTTAGAAGTAGATGTAATTATAGGGCTTTTAGGGACCCATCTAGAAGTAGGAGATGCTCTTTGAATATGTGCTTTATGTGTAGACCCATGAGATCTCAATGAAACTACTCTGGGTGTGAAAAATATAGTTGTAAGTTGTCTATAATCCCAAATATATGATGGTGTATGAACAATCTATACTGGTGATGAATGTGTCAATTATGTTTGAATCTATACTGGAGGAAGAACTGTAACTAGTGGGGAAGTTGGAACTAGTGACTACAAAGTAGATGTCTCTAAAGTGGATAGTGGTAACTCATAAAAAACTCCACCAACTATAATAACATGATTATCATGAATGAATTTCACATATCTATGAACTATATATGGTACTACTCAATTTTTTTGAATCTATGGTGACCAAGTAACATATCAAAAACTTCTACACTAGGAACTATAGTGAAATGTGTAGTCATATGTGTTGAACTAGTCTATAAAGGAATTATAATCTCACCCAATGAACTTTGTATGTGACCAATAAATCTAATGATAATTATATCTATTGGGGTGATATCCTTCTCTGAATAACCCAAATGCTATAATAATGTAATGGTGCACATGTTGATACTGGAACCATTATTGATAAGAACACTATGAATGGGTTGATTATGAATATGTGCCCTAATAAAGAATGCATTATAATCTAAATTATCTTCCACAATATCTTGATCTGAGAAGGATATCGAAGGTCTAGCTAGAACTCTAGACTCATACACACTGATCATACCGCTCAAAGGATGTGACTCAACTGAAGGTGCCTGGTATGTAACTAGTGATGGATGTGCATGATATACATGGTGAACCCCTAATCTATCCCAAGTATCTTATTTTGAATTCTATGGAAATGGATATGAGAATATTTTCAAAGCTTTATCCTATGTAGGTTTTGCCTATGGAGGCTCAACTAAAGTGCTAAAATCAAGTAGGTTGTCATCTATCAAGTCATGTATCTTATGTTTCAAAATGATGCATCTATTTGTAGTGTGGCTTGGTGCCCTATGGCAATTTCAAAATGCTTGCTAATCATATCCCTTGGGAAGAGGTTTGGTTGGATCATCTTCTTGAATAGGAAGGAGAGATATGGTATTAAAATCCAAAAGCTATTTTAAAACCTTAGCTGAAAGAATTGGAAGATATGAGAAAGTATATTGAGGGGGTGATGATAAATCTATATGCTAAGGAGGCTCTAAAGCTACATTTACTATAGGTTGATTATGCCTTTTTGTATCACTGAAATTGAACTTGTATGGGACTTTTTTGTTACTCTTATTAGTTGTGTCTAAAATGCTTGTATACTTGAGTTTTCCCATTGAAATGAGTTTCACTTCTCTTTCCTTTAGTGTATGACACAATTCGATGAAGGAAGAGAATTACTTGAACATAATTGATTAATGAAGTGTTGGTAGAAGACTCTTTTTGAAGATGTCATATAACTCCTAATCTACCATGGGACTAGTCATCTTAGCCAATATGGTCTTATACCAAAGAACATAGTCTGTGAGATGCTCATTTGGTCAGTGTTTTTATTGAGAAATTTGAGCATATGCAACCTTATCACCAATGATAATGCTAAAGTGTGCTAAGAACATGTTAGCTAAAGGATTAAATGTATTAAATGACTAATTTAGTATACTATAGAACCATTTTAAAGCATAATCCTTTAGGCTCTATGGAAATACCTTGGTAAGTAGCCAGTCATTGGGTACATAGTCAAAGCATGTTATGTTAAACACTCTCAAATGTGTCTCTTGATCACCCTTTCCATTATAAATAGTAAAATTGGGTTGAACAAAACCTTGTGTCAAGGGTGTAGAAGCAATATGACATGCTAATGGTGTATTTAGAAGAGAAAAAGAATCCAAATCATGCTTAGGTCTAGTGGTACCTTGCTCAATATTTAGCACCTTATATTGAAGAGATCTTATATCATACACAAAGACTGCCACATCAAGAGAGAGGGATGTACTAGCTATAATTGGTGGCACAGAGGTAGGTTGGGATACTATAGGGGGTTATTAAGACATAGCTGCCCTCATAGTGTCATTTTCAACTAGTTTCTCTATGGTTTGAGAAGATTGATCATTATTCAATTTTTGGTTTTCCTCTTGTATAATTCTAAGCATGTCATCCTGCATATCTAGATGTTTTGTTAAGATTTTTTGAAGTTTTCTTTTGTACGTTTCATCAAAATTGGTATATTGGGCCATTGTGAAAGTAGGAAAACAATTTATAATGTGTTTGAATGTTTTTCAATAAGTTTTAATAGGCAATGTGCTAGAAAAGGAAAGTATTGAAGATAAGAAACACAAATTCCTAAAAATAGATATTTGGAATTTGTGCAAAAAGGATACGGAGCTCACAAACATGTAAGGTGATACCACAAGAAGCAAATAGGTGCTAGTATATATAACTAAGGATTTTTCAAAAATATTTGTGAAATATACTATGAATTTTTTAATTTAAAATTTATTTTTTGAGTTCGATATGTAACTAAAAATTCATAAAATGATTGGAAAAGTACTAGAAAATAACTAGGAGCTGGTTAATGTAACTAGGAATTATTGAATGAATTTTTAAAGTTAGCATGATAATTTTAAAAAAATGATATGATTTTATAGAAAAATTGTATAATTTTTATTGAAAAATTAGGAAAAATAAAATAAAAATTTAAAATTAGAAATATATTTTTCCTAGTGTTTGGAATGTGTTTATATGCAAAAATGATCTAGTATGTGCAAACTAGGGTTTTAACAAAATATATGATAATTTTTCAGTTAATATATATATATATATATATATATATATATATATATATATATATATATATATTTTTTATTTTTAAATTTAATGAAAATCAAGAAATTATGGTAAAAAATTATAAATAATTTACCCTAGGGTTTTTAAGGTTTTTATGCAAAAATTTGAAGTAAGTCAGGTTCACCAAATGTTTTATTATTTTCTAGAATAATGGAGTTTTATTACTAATTAATAAACATGTCTAGATTAAATTAAATTAGTAAATAATGTGAAATAATTAAACCACTAATTTATGTAAGTAGATTGTATCTTTGCCTTTTTTAAAAATAGTAATAAATGAGAGAAAAAATGACAGCTTATTTTGAGCTATCTAGTCTAAGACAGGGTTTGAGAATTTAGGTACAGGACTAGGATAGTGTCAAAAATAGATTCTTAAACTTCATTTTTTGATTGGATGGGAGAACTAAAAGTGGGACACCCTATTATTATGCATTTTAGTCCTTTTTTAGTGCTACCATTCAGGTGATCTAAGTTTTCTAGGTTCTGCTCGATAGGTCTGTGTTTTCCTATCAGTGAAATATCAAAACCTAGAAGTCTATGAAGCTTGTTGTGTATCTATTTTAATCTTAAAAATCCATAGGATCTCTTTGTGCTTGAATTTTAATGGTAACTTGGGAAAGAGATAAAATAGGTTAGTGTGTAAAGGATATGTTGGATGCACATCACACCCCATGTGTGGGCATGATGCCTACATACCAATACTTCAAGGAGGGATCAAGCTAATGTAGTTCTCCCATTTAATTGATTGGTGAAATTGTGTATGAAAATGAAATTAGATGAAAAAATGGGTGTCATTTATATGGCCAGGGACCAGTGAAAGGGTTTGAATAGGCATGGAATAATATTGGAAGGTTTTATGTAGAGAATAGGGAAAAGTGCTTGAGTGTAATTTCTTGTATTCTTAATTCTCTCTTGTAATTGAGTGTTAACCCTTTTAAATAGAATTTTAACGGCCTTTTATAGGGAACCTAGTGATCACGGGTTAAATGAATTCATGTTGGGTTGACATGAATTAAGATAAGGATTCAAGAAAATATGATAGTTTGAACCAAATTTACACTTGGATAATAGCATTAGAAACAAGACACCCTAGGTTTCAACACTCATGGCTAAGTTGGGTGCTATTGAGAAGAGGGAATGAGACCTAGAGGAATAGATATGGGCTTAAAAGAGCTACCTAGGTCTATAAGGGTTAATTTTGGAAGGCTATGGATGATTGGGAATTGGTGAAATAAAAGCCTATGAGGGTTGTACAAGCAAGTAGGAAGAACTATGGATTTGGTTTCATTAGCCACACTAAAGTAGCCAAATTTTGAATTTTATATGACTAAAATTACAATGTCAAGAGAGGATAAAACCATAGAGAAATAATATGCAAAGGAAAATATTTATTCAATTAACATTCTAATGAAGATAAATAGTACCATCACAAAAAATACATATTATATTACATATGGTAAAGAAAAATAAATAAAAAATTTAACATTATATGGGGTAGTTGGTTATACATATATAGATACAAAAGAAGAAAAGAGTGGCATGCCATTATTTTAGGTTTAAGAGGATGATTATGATTATGATGATGATTATGTAGAAGATGATGGTATGACATGACTACTATGAAATATGATTGTGGAAATATAAATTATGGCAAGAACAAACATGATATAGGATCTACATAAATACATTCCCTTAATGAGATATTTGGCTTGTAGTAGCATATTTTATTGTACATAGCTTCTTGACTATTGCATCAATTCTTATAATGCTTTCACATTCAATTAATTTTATCAATTATTCTAAGACCTTGGATCTCATTGAATTTTTGTCGTCTTGGATCTTCTTTTTCACTCTCAAATTTGAAAAATCCAAAACAATTTTCCATATTGTCACATTCTTCCATCTTTCTCTATGTTTTAATAGTTTACACTATTAAAATTGTATTTTCTAATAAGGACATGAAATTATAAAGTAGCTCAAGAAAATATAACATTATTAACCTCAGTTGATCCTAACATGTGAAAATTATAACCTATAAATTAAAATCTAAGCATAAAATTTCTCAAATTTTCCATTTTTCATATATTTCACTTATTTTTAGTATACAATATAGTACTTACACATGAAAAATGTTTATTTTTCTATTTTATATTGTGCATACATGCTATATACATTGAAAAATGTACATTTGATGAAATAAATATGTTTAATCAGTTATCTAAATAAATTTTCAATTTCCTACATGTTTTTCAAAGTTATAACTCATATATATAGTGAGGACATCCTACTCATACATGGCCATTCCATCATTTATAGTGCATATTTCACATCGACACATGTTTTATATTGATTAGATACCCTTGTTTTCTTATAATTTTTAACCCATAGTCTAATATCTTATATTGTGATGATTTAAAAAAATATCTAAAATTATAATTAATAATATATTTTAAAATAAAAAACATTCAAACTATTTTAAAAAATAAAAAATTACAACCTAAACATGATTTTACATATAGTTTACATCACTTTCATATGTTACTAATTTCATGTTTAGTATACATATTATTATTTTTCTATCACACATGCATTTTACTAGTATTCATGAGTGTTATATAGGGCATAAAGAATTTAACTTGAACTAAGATGTTAGACTTGCCTCTACCTAGTAACCTTGCTAAAATAGGGGCATATTATCCATAGGTTACAATATATACAATTGTTATCATTATAAAAATTCTACACTAATGAGCTATTAATTATTATAAATGTCTTTTTAACATCTCAATATGACAATTGGGTACATGGATATGTTATTTTCTAGGATATGATCATATAACATATACATGATCTAGACTACCTTTTTAGTTTTATGATCCATTGATGTTATTACTTGTAAATATTAGAATATATATTTCTTGTCTATTTTTTATGGACCTATTATCATTCTAAATTTCACTTTGAGGATTTTTTTCAAGCCTTACTCACTTAAATGATTCATGGAGACACCTCTAGGCTATAGGTGGCCCAATTGTTGAGGTGAATCTCTAGATTAGGGATATATTCCTTAATGTATCAATTAAAACTATTACTAAACCCATTTTTTTCAAGGAAAAGGGGAGGAAATGAATGAAAACAAGTAAATAGGAGGTGATGCATCAAACTTAGTCTCCTCTACTGCCTAAGTTTCACTAATAACATGAATTAAGACTTAATTTGATTTCACAACCAATGTGAGTCTCTAAGCATCAACATTTCAATATGGAGCTTATGATCAAGACACTAACCAAGATGGGATGGTCAAGAGGTCTCATAAGAGACACTAGTGTATGAATCTCCAAAGTTATCCATTATAATATCATGTAACACATTTTATATAACTTTATAATATGACTAAAAATCTGCAAAGTGGTAAGGAGATAGGACAAATGAGAGGAAGTTGAAGTCATTTATCACTAACATTCATCAAAATAACATAAAAATACACTATTTTTATCATTTATAAGTATAAAAATAATCATGTATTATTTTCATATACAAATTAAAAGTGTTATTTGAGTAGGGTTTTTCCATACTTAGGTTGAGGATCCTTATAATGCCAAACAAGGAAGTACATATAGGAGAAATGAGAGAGGAGAGAGAGAAGGAACATTAAGAGAGCCCATGATAAGTTTCATTCATCATAAATCAATTAATTTCAATTAGATGATGATATAATAGTCCTATAACTCTATTAAACATGTGCTATTAATGACATGATGATATCCAAAGTGTAATATGAGTCCTTGGTTGATGAGTTACAATTCATCTCCTGAAAGGATAATTATAAATTAGAATCTTGACACATGGCATCTTGGTCTCCTTGGAAATATCTAGGCCATTTTTTACACTTAAATGATACTCCTATATTGGTGAAGATGAAATTTGAGCTTGTACATATAATACAACTAATCTACACCATTAGAACCTACAGGTTTATACCACAGTTGGCTTGGACTAAAAAAAAGCAAAGAGAACAAATCTATTTCACATGCCAGGTATAATATTTGTTTAAAGGTTATATTTGTGGATTATTTAGTCCATATAAGTCTGATAGAATGTAATAAGGCTCTTTTTTAATCTCATATTTAGTAAGTTATCCTACATACCCTATTAGTATGGATCTTTGAAGAAAGATGCCAATAATTCATGTAATAGAGATCCAAATAGGTTTAAAGGTTGTTTTTTAGCCTTGTGCATGCTCTATGAATTCAAAATTGAATTTTAAAGTGCCTTTGAGGTTCATTAAATAATTTTTTTATGTGTCTAAAGGGTGATTAGAGGTAGTCATACCATTATATTACCTTATAATGTCTGTAACCTATCTTCTCTTATGCAAACAAGAGAACAACCTTGATTTATGATTGATTATTATTATTAAAACCTATCATATCATAATTAATACCACTAAAATGTATTTTATATGACCTATATACCTATTCACAAGATCAAACAAGTCTTCTCAATTAGTTTTGAAACTCAGACCCACTCAACCCTTAGTAAATAAGCTTGAAAAGCATTCTCTCAGGCCATTGTTTTACCTTTTATACCCACACGTGCCAAATAATGGATAAAAAATGTTACTATGATATCCTTAGATGAAATTATTATTATTTAAATATCATTCATGGGTATTATATACACTCAAACTATCTTTATCCTCCATTTAGCTCCTTAAAGGGTAAAACTAGCAGTTTTAGATGTTTACCTTGTTAACAATTATTCATGAAGTTGAGAACCTCAAATTATGAACCAATGCCAAAAATTTGAAGTATGAGAACCTTATAAACAAATTTTAAATTCTTTTTGTCCCATGTAAAAAACCAATGTACTTTTGAGCATTCTAAACTACTCTTCTCAAACTGCCACGTCAACTAGCACACCTGAAAAAGGCATATAAACATAAAAGTCACCAAAATTTACCTTTTATTGACTCAAAATACCTCCTTGAGATATTTTATATATAAAATTATGTATAATTGTTGTATTATAATTTTTTTTACCCCTTCAATATGTTTGGAACCATGTTTTGGCCATGATGAGGTTTTGTATGCAGTTTAGGGGTTTTAACCCCAATGCCCATTTCATGATGGTTTACTCTCTTTATAAGGCATGTAATAAATTTATAAATATCCTTAATGATTCCCATAACTTATAAAAACCTTTAATATTCATTATTAAACCCCAATTTGCATCTTTCCTTCATATTTGTGCAAGCAGGCGTATAGGTGCTCATCTAGGCCTAATACTTTGTTAAAGTTTAATAATGGATCTTATATTCAATGTTTATTCTTATTAAAACCTATATATAACTTATAAAAACTCCCTCATGAATTTCACACCTAACTTGACCCCAGTACTTATGTCTAACAACACAAGGTACATCTTTTCAGTACTCTTTTAAGATGGACTATAGGTGTATACAATCAATGCCATTTTTGAGTAAAAAGACCTTATTGTTGTTTACTAACTTAAATACATCATGGAAGATATAAGAGAATAAATAAAATACCATTTTAATTTTAAATACCTTTATATATTGTTAATATACCCATATATCTACCACATAACCAAAATCTTGACATGGCTCTTGAAACAAACACTACAGGATTGCGAAATAAACTTGAAGGTCTATTGAAGAAAGTGTTGTCAACTTAGGATTGTGATAGTATATTATTCAATAATATCTTGAATTTAAATGTATCCTCTTTAAAAAAATAAACTAATCATTTTTATCAATTTCTTCAAAAGGTTGAATCCAAAAGCAAAATTACTCTTTTAGACTTTTGCACCTATTAGACCTTCCTGTATTGTCATGTATTATCTCACCTATAAGACATGGGAAGTCATTAATTACAAAATTTTAACTTGATACACATGTTTCATGGTCTATCTTACATGATTTTTACCAATTCAATTATCCTTAGTGACCCAACTAATCTCCATCATGTTCTTCATAGTCATATTAACCAATCTTGTATAAAGAGTTGTAGGTGATCATTGTTATTTTTTGGACCCTCATTTAGGCTTAGGAATAATATAGGTACTTTTTAATGTAATTTTTATTATTATATCTCATTAATAACACTCTTTCCTCATGCATATACCTATCACTTGTACTCACACTTGAAAACCATGTGAGAAAACCAAACCAACATTATTAATAGAATACCACCTACAACCTAGATGAAACACCATGCTTGTGAGGATTTTTATACCTTGTGTTAATTGATTAGAATTGGAGGTTTTTTTAGAGCTCACCAACATGCTATAATCTATTTAAATCCCTACAAACACCAAAACTCCATTGTTTCCAACCTACAACTTACTTTAATATGAATATTATGTCATTTCAACGCCTACGCATGCCAAATGTATGTTGGGAGATGGTGGAAAAGTATTGTTAGGACCTTTCAATACCTACACATACCAAATATATGTTGGGAGATGGTGGAAAATTGTTTTTATGACCTTTTAATAAATTTAATAACCTTCCTCTTGTAGCAATGAACTTATAAGTTCCTTCAACTATATAAAACTGAGCTTGTGGAGTTTTATAAGAGTTTAAGAGGTTGTTAACCTATTAAATATGATTCATAAAGTACAGTCACTAAAATTATAAACTATTTCCATTTAATGGGATGGAATATGGGTATTCAACATCCCATAACAACATTTTCCCTGATATCTCTCCTCTTCCATGAATTAATGAAAAATTAATTGGCTTTCTTGAGCTTGAAAATAGTCTGATGAAGAGATAAGAGGGTTTTTGCCATTCCTAGACCTAAAAATATTTACCAAGCATGGATTATATATTATAGAGATTAGAAGGTACCCTCATCATGCTTCATCACCTAGTGCCATTGTTCCTTTGGTTAGAGATGCTCTGATCATGCATGTAAACCTACAAAAACTCATCAAAACATCTTCTTCATCTAATAGAGTTTGAACATTTGAATGAATACCCTATATGATATGTTCATGGAGTATTCATAACATGAACAATTTAGATGTAGCATACAAAACTCCTTCAACCTTCCATTTATTTCCAACACTTCACATTGAGTGATAATTGGAGTTGAACCAAAGAATAAAAGAGAGTTTCAATTTTGATATACATTAGAAGAATAAATTTTTACACATTTTGGATCTTGTCCAAACTCTATAGAGTATTCCATAATATTTCATGAACACCACATGGCCTCAAGTGACCCCCATTTATATGGTATTACTCCTCACACTTGATTCTCTTTAAGGGAAACATTACAAGGTTGAAAAAATCAAATGATCAAAACTAACAATAAACCTTAATTTCTTCAAAACTACCTTAAACTATGCTAAACTACATCATCAAAGGTCAATGCCATAGAGACTAGTTATCAAGTTGAGGTGACATGAATGTCATTTTGATTATGCCTTACAAGGGACTCTGAAACAACCTAAGATAACTTTACAAGATACCATCAACACAAAGCATGACCTTAAATCCATGACCAATAAAGGATATCAACAAATTTAAACAAGTTTAGGTAGAAAATTTTGAAATCTAATGGCTATTGTAGCCATTTTGGCTAACAAGACCTTAGCCCTTGTGTGTGAAATTACTTTAACATCTCTATGAGATCTTGTTTGGTATGTGTGACATTTGAACATGTCTATTGATTTTGATCTTTCACCCTTTATTGTGTGATACATTTTAACATGTCCCTTATTTGTGACATTATTCATGTCTTTTACATGTGGCCCTTATCCTTGTATGTGCAATACTTAATTTTGTGGTATTTAAAAATGTCCCTTGTATGTGGATTTTAGCTTTATTATATGAAATTGTGATTGTTGTGTGTGTGTGATTGTTGAACTTATAAAGCTTAATAAGTGACATGATATATATCATGAAATAACTAATGTATATACTACTAGATCTAAATTATACTATTGTGATCTTCAATGATACATTTTTATAGGCCTAAATTATATGTTACATAAATAATTCAAATGGTACAAATATTATTTTGTTAACATACTTTTCCCATGTGTTACATTATTCAATGATTACATTTTACTGTGCATGATAAAATTAACTTTTATTTTGATATGATTGAGTTTTAGGGTACAATTCTATTACATGTAAATGGGAAATTTCAATGGAATTTTCTTACATGAGATATGCCTTCATCATGTAAAATTTAGTTTTTAATACATAATACACTTTCAAAGGTTCAGAATGGTCAAAAATTCAATCATTGGCATAAACTATGTGGGAAAATACATTCACAATATATGAACAAAGTACAAATTAATATAATTTTGAGTGCATGATACATGTTCATGCACAAGTTTTCAAAATAAAATAAAATATGCATCTACATATACTTACAGATTCTACATTTAGAAATGGGGTTACAATATAGATTTATGCCATTGTTTCAATATTATTTTATAAATGTGGACATGGTAGGATCATGGATGTTTTACATTCTCTTTTGATCATGTATTTAGGAACAAATTTGAAATTAAATCTATAAGCCTTATGTAGTGGTTGATTTAGTTAAGTTCATAATATATAACTTTAAGGTTTTGTGTGATCTAAAATTATATCTATGAAACCATTATGGATTCCAACCCATTTCACATCTTGGGGTTACAAATAATGACTGAGTTAAATTAAGGTATCTGCATATGTCAATGGATGTTATTTATTTTATAGAAGTGGAAACTCAATTTAGGGCTTGATCACCCTTATATTATCCATTGGTTTAATTAAGCAACCAAATTCTTAAAGTGATACATTGGAAATACCAATTCTCCAATGCTTTAAAGAAGCATCATCTCTACGTAAAGTTATGGAAGAAAACATTTATTTCACACATGCGAGTGTATTTATCCCTTACTCTCTTTTCAATTTTAAGTTCTCAAAGTTCAATCCTTTTCAATTTTCAATGTTTAAGGCAATTTTCAATTTTAAAATTTCAAAATCAAGATTTTTCAATTTTCAATTTTTAAAAGAACAAAATAACCACCTCTTGTGTTTGTAATGTTTACTAAATTAAATTACCTTGTAGAATTGAATTATCTTATCAAATATAAATTGTGTCTTACACACTCAATTATATCTTTACTTTACTCTAGTAATTTCATTTATACATTGGGGGTTAGGGAAGGACTGGTAGAAGGGGGTGAGAAGGAAAGGTAGTAGCCTAAATCTAGACACAAATACTTGATTATGTCAATTTTGGTTTTATTTCATGTTATTTAACTTGATAAATTTAATCTAAACCTATTTCACCACCTCACTTTATCCTAAGCACCTATATGGACCTTTTTATGTTGTAAATTACTATCACAAACCTAAAAAAATGTTTTAACTACTAAAAACACTTATAATCATATATACAAACATTGTAGACCCAAAAATCTACAAGTTTCCTTACAGGATAGAATCAAGTAGTTGGGTCAATAGTGATAGTTGATCTTGAACCTTCTAGGTATATCCTAACCTCAACCCATCTAGTGGTTTATTTTTAAATTTTGAACCCTCCCTTATAGATTGACCCATATTTTTAGGATATGCAGTGTGAGGTTTTCATATTTTGGATTGCTATAAAGGTACACTCAATTAATTTATTCTACCACTTGAAAATTTCAATACATAAGAATACTTAAACTAGTGCACATTGATAAAATCTTCCCTATTATTCCAAACTTTTATTATGATCACTAAAATTAGTCTTCATCCAAGTCCAACACATGTTTTATTCAACCTAAATAAAATCATGGTCAAGTATTCAATCCATTTAGAGATGAATTCATATATTTAAAGGAGCACAATTTCACAAATCACTTTAAGTGGGATAACTATGTGGGATTGATTTCCTCCTTGGAGAATCAGATATGTAGGTAGTGTTTAGTCATTCTTGGGGTTATTAGGATCTACTTAGCATAAGTACACTCCACCTATTTCTATTTTTAGGTTTTCAATCATTTCAAGCCCTAGTAGGGTTGTAACCTTAGAGAATCTATTTTTTGGCCTTTTGTAAACTTCCAAAGGTCAACATCTCTATATACAAACTTAATTTATGTTGTTGCACATGATCATAACAATAATTCCATGATTTTAAGTAGATGTCAAGATTGCCTAATTCAGGTCAATAATGGCACTTTATCTTTACCTAGTTGGATGGTCCTACCATTTTTCATTTTCAATCACTAGTTATAGGAACTTCTATAGTCTACTTCTATTTTCCTATTTCAAATTTTTATCAGTTTCAAATAGTCAGATCTCAGATAGAAACAACTAGAAATTTATCATTTCATTTCATAGTTAATCTTATTTCATTCATTTTCACTTTTTTGAATTCATTATTGGCTTTCATTTTTACTTGTCAAAAGTCAATTTCCAACATTCTTCTTTAGTCTATTCCATTTATCTGAATTAGAGTTAATTACCACATGAATTCATTTTTTTTAAAACAAGAGTTTGAATTCTTGGTGAACATAGTTTTGAGCACACAAGGAACATGTGCGTAAATTAGTGAGGAGGAGGAAGTGGTGTGAAGATGGTTGATATAAGGAAAATTATGACAAATGTTGTTGGGATAACATTGATGAAACTAGACATGGAAATGAAAAAGTGGGACATATTTTCTAATATAAGCATGAAAGGATTACTAGAGGAATTTAGATAGGAAATGAAGAGTTAAAGGAAGTATGAAGAGAAGGTTTAAAGTTTGATAGAGATGGTGGAATCAAAATAACCGCAATTAAATGGGGATGAGGATTTCATTTGGAAATCACCTGTAATAAAGTTTAGTATGGAATTTTAATAGTGTTTGCTCATAGATTTGGCACAAAAAAACTTTAGAATAAAAACTCTACGTAGAGATCCAAAAGGAGTTGAAGGCAAGGTTTGAGGATTATGTAGAGAAATTAAAAACTACTACATGAACAAGATTTATTTCAAGGTTAAGGAAAAAAAATGATCTTTGAAAGGTTTCATTATTTGTAGGAATACATGGAGGGTGATGTGAAAGAATATGTTTCCATGTAAAAATATATAATGACCCACATGTATGATTAAATATATAAAATAGAGATGCAAAAAAGTTTAAATAAGATTTTAAATTAAAATTGGAGTTCATTAAGAAGCACACAAAGTTTGATGATTTGCTTAGATAACTTCAATTCAATTTGACGGGAGACTTAGCTACCATGTGTGAAAGATATGAGCAACAAAAAAATCACCACAATCCATATTAACAATATATTAAACCAATCATGAAATGAATATATAATTAATAAATTATTAGAGGATGCATAAAAGGATTATTTTTGTAGGTTCCATCAATAATTGACAATTGGAAATAAATGGAAATTTAATTGAAAGCTAAAGTGGTAAAAATTTTGGTTGTGCATGAAGAATATATGACCACTATAGGGTTAAGTAGTAAAATTTCTAAGAGAATACAAGGAACATAGTGTGGGTGAATGTTTAACCCTAAAATACACTTAAGGTAAACTTGGAAAGACTATTTAAGACTTGATACACCAGGAAGATGCACCAAATGCTTTATATATACTTTTAAAGTGCATGTTCAAACCATGCATGCAATCAAGAGCATGTTGTGCAATAAATATTATATACACTACATGATTTACAAGTATCACATAAGTAATGAAGAAACACACTTGAGAAATAGACATAAAAGAAATAAAATGAAGAAAGCTAATAAATGACATGAGTCTAGATAAGGAGAATGCATATTGCACGAGATCGGTCTAAATTGGATAAGTATATGCTTTGAGGGAAGGCGAATATTCCACTATGCAATACATGTGGATATATCTAAGAATGAATATGTTAGATAAGTAGGATAGGTGGCATGATAATTCCAAAAAAGGAGATAAATCACTAACAACTTGCAAAGTTCCAAGGGTTCCAATAAAATTATAAATAGGATCATTGGCCTCTCATTTAATTAATGTAGTAAAGGTTGGAATTTTTGTAGACACTAACTCATATTTCTTGGAGTAAATTTAGAGCAAGGGTTTGAAAGATTTGAATGTATAACCTTTGTGAAGGGTTCATGTGTATATATTGATTTTTTAATTATGGTTAATGTATGATGAAGTGCATGCTTTATAAAAGGATGTACATTTATGTGTAGATGTTAATGAAAGATAAATTTTAAAAACGTAATGTATCCTATAATACTATTCTATGATTACTTGAATGATTTTTTTATGATATGTTTCCTTGTGTAAATATTATGCACTTGTTAATGCCTTTGAACTTTGTTCTCATAATGAAGTTCTCAGTGTCTCTTGATATGTTTTAGGTGAGGGATTTAGTCTTCAGGGTTAAGTTTTATGCTAGCATCATGAGTATTACTCTATTATTTTGAAATATTTTACCTACGTATGGCCTTCTTAATGATCTAGAAAATTTACAACATTGGGTTAGTAAAATGGGGGAAGTTACAAACTATGATAAAAAAATAGAATTTGAACCTCCTGTATCAACTAATATTCTCATATTTATAACATGGTATCCAAATTCCTCCACATAAATTTTGAAGTTCAAAACTTTTTATAATAATATTCAATGTTGTGTAATATTTATCTATATATCTAAAGATTCAAAGATAAAAATTAAACCCTTCCAATGGATTCAAACATGTCCTAGAATTGAAATTTTAAAAACATCCCTATAAAAAATTGAATTTACTTGTTATTCAAAAAGGGAAATAAATTTCATAAAATCCTAAAAGAAGGGTTAAAAGTAGAAAGATAAAGTCACATTATCTTAAGGTGTTTATCAGTTGCAGATAAATAGTCCTCAAGAGTTGGCCCTACAACAACCCTAGTTAACATGGGTACCAATAAGAATTGAATTTCACAATAATTAATAGTGTATTGATAATAATTTAATTTCACAATAATTAATGTGATTATGAAGAGTTACAGATACAAATCACCATCATTCCCCATCACAAATATCACTCTACCTATTTTTCTATTCTTTGGAGTCAACCCAAATAGGGACAAATTTGTCCATCTTCCTACCTTCGTCCTTTTCCTCTAGTTCTGGTAAAAAAAAACTATATATTTTGTTAACATTCTAGTTCCTAGAGTTTATTAGCATTAGGTTAGTTATCATATATATATATATATATATATATATGATGTATTTTATTGTACACCATTAGTGTTCAAATACCTCTAGGCACTACATTCATGTAGCATTTAAGATCATAACAATTGTTGTCATAACTTGTAGCCCTTAGTTTTTTTTTATTATAATATGTATTATTTGTAGTCATGTTATCAAATACTGAAAAATGTTTAATAAGTATTTCTATTACAGTGTTGTAATGTTGAATGGAGGTATTTTTCAGACTATGTTCAATTATTTTTTCCTACCATTGATTTGATATTGAATTTTTTCTATGTATTATGTTTAATTTATTTGTGTAAGACAATATATTGATGGTGTGATTGTTAATATGCAAGAAAATATTTATTGGTCATATATTAATAACCCTCATGAGTCAGATTAAATGAGTTTATAAGAATTCAAAGAGTTCAATATTTATTATAATTTTTATTGTTTAAGCTATATAATTGTAATACCCTAAATATTTCTTTGTTTGAATGGAATGATATAATCTCAAAAATAATTTAAATTTATTTTGGATGGTAATAAATAGGGACTATGAACCTCCACATACATGTCATGTATCATATCTCATAAATACTGAGAAAACATTATCATTTATTTCATGCAAAAATCAACATTCAAAAGAATAATTTTCTAAGTATACCTTGATCACTTATTCCACATGAAGGTTAATCTTGATGGTCATTATCATACTTTGTTTGATCACTTATTCCATGTGGAGGTTTATCTTGATGGTCAGTATTATATTTTGTTTGATCACTTCTTCCATGTGGAGGTTGATCTTGATGGCCAACATTATTTATAAATTAATTTTTTTTGAATATTATTCATTCAGCGTTGCCTTATAAAATATACCAAAATGATATTTAAAGAAGGAAACATCAAATAGTAAATATATATTTATATAATCAATCATAAATATTTCTATAATTATACTTTGAACAACAAATTAAAGTGCTAGTAGATAAGAGAACTGCCAAAACTAAATCTGATGCTCATTCGTGTTTACTACAAATTACAATTCTTAGTAATTCAAGGATTGAATATACATTTATAGTAATCACTTTATATTTTTACATTACAACCATGATCTCTTCTTCATATGATAACGTCTAGAAATTGAAAATCTAACCTTTTCTTCTCCCTTTGGAACCCCCCAGCCATAGCAGCTAACCCCTCTCCTCTATGTCAAAATTTCCACAACTAGCCAAAAGAAGAGGTAGGAGGTCTTCACATCGAATACATGGTAAATTCAAGTGACACTCTTTTTAATTTTTGAAAGATCTGGGAATACCAAAAAAAAAGGATGAAGTTTGTGTCCCTTCACTTCTATAATTCTCCTTGCAATTTGGAAAAAAGGGACATATGTGGCATGACTTATTATAGTGGTAATGATAATGTACATCAAGATTTGAGCTCTTATCCCATTGGTAACATCCCCACTATAACCTTCTAACCTAGATAAGGCACACCATGTAACTCTCCAAACTCTAATGGCCAAGGTTTTGGTAAAGGTCATATTATACTTGACCATTGTTAGATCGGTAAGATAGGTCACATTATACCTAGCCACTACTGGTTTGATAATATGTCAATAGAGAAAGGGATACATTCCACTAAAGTTAAATTAAATTTAGTTGGGTTCTCTTTTAAAGGTCACATTGTCCTGCTTAGGGAGGGATAGATTCTTTTAGTGTCAAATCGTATGAAGGTCTTGGATTCCACTTTTGGTTTTTTTCAAAGGTTATTTTGTATATATAAAAAGATAAAAATTCTATTAAAGTTAAATTGTATTTAATATGAGTCCTTTTCAAAGGTTACATTCTAATAGAAAGGTAAAGATTCCACTAAAATCAATTTCGATTTATTATGATTCCCTTATAAAAGTTATATTGTACAATATAAAAAGAAATGGATTTCACTAACATCAAATTGGATTTAGTGTGGTTCCCTTATAAAAATCACATTGTATAGTATAGAAATGGATACACTCCATTAAAATTAAATTGGACTTTGTGAGTCCCTTCTAAAAATCATATTTTATACTATAGAAAGGACTACATTATATTAATGTCGAATTAGACATAGCCTTAACACTTCCAAAAATCATATTGTATAATATAAAAATGATATATTTTACTAATATCAAATTAGAATTAATTTGGATCCCTTCCAAAACATGCATTACATAATATAAAAAATATACACTTAGAATGATAACATACACTATGTAACTCTTTGACTCCAATGATCGAGGAATCAACAAAGGTCACATTGTACCTACCCATCCAAATCAACCCAATCAATATATATGGGTTTAAAGAATTAAATATGATGGAATAAATTCCACTAATATTAAATTGGATATGGTGTGTCCCTTCCAACAGTCATATTGTATACTATAGAAAAAGATACATTCTACTAACGTCAAATTGGACTTAGTCTTGACCTTTCCAAAAATCACATTGTACCTATAATAAAATATATATTTCATTAAAACCAAATTAAACTTAGTTTGGGTCCCTTCCAAAATTTACATTACACAATTTGACAAACATACACTTAAAATGATAATGTATACTAATAGCTCTCTGATTCAAGAATAGAGACTTCAACAAAAGTCACATTGTACCCACCCATCCAAATCAGCCCTATCAACAATTATGGACTCGAAGAATTAAATATGACAATAACCCCACCTTCCATTGTAAATTTGTATGACATGTATTAAACATTTTCTTTTGTATGATGGAACCACTTATAATAGTTGAAGGAAATATAAAACATTAAATATGTTTTTAATATATATCAATCTAATTTTATTTTTTTATTAAATATGTTTTTAATATATCAATTTAATTTTAATTTTTTTCTGTAACAAATGTTGAAAATTTCACCAATCATGTTATATAGCCTTCCAAACACTTTCACTATTTTATGATTGAAAAAATTAAAAACTCTTATACTACCGTAAAATTGCCTAGAGTGGCTAAACTATCTAATATGTGAAAGAGTGTAGATTCTTTCCAATTGTTTGGAATATATAAGAACATCCCATTCAATAAATATTTGTGTTACTTTAATTTTACACCTAAGGAAGCAATATGATCCTTACAATTCTTGTTTTTAATAGTTTTGAATGTATTTTGTGTGTTATATAAAATGTGTTGTCCAAAGAAGCATTCATTAATATTCGAATAGTTTGAGTTGGTGTGGTTCTTCAATAGAATGCCAAATAGCTTAATGGATGTAATACACTTCTAAATTTTATTTTATTTTTCTAAATTCTTGATTACAAATGGCTTAAGTAGAGTGTTTTTCAATAGGATTTCAAATAGTTTAATAAATATCATGCATAGCTAATTACAAATAGTTTGAGTTGGTGTGGTTCTTCAATAGAATGCCAAATAGCTTAATGGATGTAATACACTTCTAAAATATATTTTTTATTTTCTAAATTCTTGATTACAAATGGCTTAAGTAGAGTGTTTTTCAATATGATTTCAAATAGTTTAATAAATATCATGCATTTCTAAATAATTGGAAAATAAGATTATGGTTAAGCTTTTTAGCATTTAAAATAATTTGTTATAAATTTTAAAGAGCAAGACTATGAGATATTTGTAAAAGCTAAATAAATCCTAAAAAATTATGGTGAGGAGATATATCAAAGATTGTAAAATGATCAAATGGAAGGTTATGTAGATTGAAAGAGTAATAGCAAGTTTGACAAAGGTTTTGTGAACATTTTTCAAAGGATATTCCTCTTTATGAAATATTTTTCTTGATTTAAGATATTTTTTGTACAAAGCTACGAGACCACTTATTGAATTATATTTTTAGCTAATTTTACTAACCATTGTTTTCTTTACTTTCTTGGTTATATTTTATAAGTATAGAGAACAATAGTGTCTTTTATCTTTAGTTAAAAATATTATTATCTTCTATCTAATAATGCTTAAAAGGAATCCAAACAACTTGAAAGGTTTGAAATTTCATTATTTAATTTGAATTTTGGAAATACAACAATAATTTTGACTCTATTATACAATGAGGCATTGAAAATACCTGCTTCCCCCTTTCGAACCCCACAGCCATGACAACTAACCCCTATACTCTGCCATAATTTCCAAAACTAAAAAAATAGAGAGGCATGAGTTCTTTGCATCCGATACATGGTTTTCAAGGGTAAATTTAAGTCACACTCTTCTAAAAATTTTAATGGTAATTAGGGAATGCAGAAAGGGACTCAGTCTAGGTCCCTTCATTTCCAAAACTCTTCACACAATTTCACATCCTTGATGGAAAATGAATTAATGAATTATTGAAGACGTAGGTGGCATGAATTATTACAATTGGAATGATAAAATACATCAGGATCAAAACTATTGGCCTGCTAGGACCATCCCCATAATAACCTTTGAACCCAGATAAGACACACCATGTAATTTCCAAACTCTAATAACCAACATTTCAACAAAGATCACATTGTATGTTACCACTATTAGAATGCTAAAATAGGTCACATTGTAGTTGACTACCACTGGTCAGCTAAGATGTAAAGACAAAAAGGGATGTATTTCATTAAAGTCATTTGAATTTAATCAGATTCTCTTCTAAAGATCACATTGTACTATCTAGAAAGGGATAAATTCTACTAACATCAAATTGGACTTAGTGTGGGTCCCTTCAAAAATTCATATTGTACAATATAAAAAGGGATGGATTCTACTAATGTCAAATTGGCCTTGCTCTGGGACCATTTCAAAAGTTAGATTACACATTATAGAAAGGGAAAAATCCCACTAACGTCAAATTAGATTTAATCTAGGTCCCTTGTAAAAGTCACATTGTATAGTGTAAAAAGGCATAGAGTCCACTAATCTTAATAGTGACTTAGTTTGGGTCTCTTCTAAAAATCACATTGTACAATATAGAAGGATATATTCCACTAATATCAAATTTGACTTAGTTTGGGTTCCTTCCAAATGTCATATTGTACAATATATAAAGGGATGCATTCCACTAACATTAAATTAGGTTAAGTCCCTTCCAAAGGTCACATTATACACTATAAAAAGGAATACATTCCAC
The DNA here is from genome assembly GCA_037957365.1 of Torreya grandis. Lineage (NCBI taxonomy): Eukaryota > Viridiplantae > Streptophyta > Pinopsida > Cupressales > Taxaceae > Torreya > Torreya grandis. Next base: position 3,414,859 of record JARHVA010000892.1, on the reverse strand, counting down.
TTATACCTTATGATCTCTAAGAGTAAACAATATGTAGATTAGTCCCTTGTTATTCCAAGTGAGAAAATATCAAGTATAACAATTCAATGGGACTAAACACTCTCTTTTAAGAACTAGGGGGAGCATAACACAATAACCAAGATCACAAAATGGAGATAAAGACAATATAAATTTATTGCCTCATTTGTTGAATTTGAAGCTTACTTATTGGCATAAGGATGTTTGTGCTCAGCCTATGATGATTTTAGTCTTCTAACAATGATCTTCCATGGTGGTAGAATTTATCTAATATTCACTTGTGGCTTGGTGTGAATATTGGCATAAATTGGCATTATAACACTACTTTCAAAGGCTTAAAGAAGGTATTATATCAAAATAACTTTACACACAAATATTATTAAATAATGGTGTGGGCACTTGTATTTATATCTCAAAGAACTAACTCTAACCCTAGGGAGGTTAGGTTAAATTCTATCTTGGTTTGAGTCTAAATTAACCTAGGTTGATTCAATCTAATTTTAGTTTCAATTAAGGCACTTATGAAATCTTGACACCTCAGTTTCAAATATTTTTGAGGCATGACAATTCATTTTAGATATTTGTGAGGTGTGACTCGTCTTTTTTAATATTTAGGAGATAATAAATCACTTTATTAGCTCATTTGACCTTTGACTTCATATTTGGATAAAAAATCCTTTTTTGGTTAATGAAAATCACTAATTTTATTTGGAATTTTTGTTTATGAAATTTAATTAAGATTTGCAATATAATTAGTCTTGTGTAGTACATTTTGGATTTTATCAATTATTTTAAATGTTATAAATTAATAGTTTGATAGGGTAAAAATGTCAAATTACTAGGTCATAATTTGATTAGAGTTAGAACTGAACTAAGTTAGTGATGCATATATGGTAATACACCAAATAAGCTAGCCTAGGCATATTTCTGGGAAATTAAATCCCTTACATAGACAAATTTGGGTAATTTCTAACCTTAAAATATGTCATTTTCTAGAAACTAAACTAAATGTCAATTTAGGTATGAAAGTGTCCAAAACTAAGTGTCTATAGTTTTCCCTTATTTGATAAGGAATTGTAGGTCACATGCATAGTAACATCTTTTCAAATAATGAAAAATTCATTAATCTAAATAGTTCATGCCCTAAAAGGTGATTGATAAGCACTTAATGCCCCCTTGAGGGAGTGAGAAAAAAAAATTCATCGAACATTCCCTAAAAATGAATAAAATGGCATGATCTAGATGGTAATAGGGGTTGGATTACTAAATTTCCCAAAGGTTGTTATAAACAGTAATAATGGTGGAGTCACTGATTTTTCCAAAGGTGGTTATAATCAGAAGCAAAGTGTGTGATACTAGTTTAACAAAATGTGGTTATAAGAAATGACATAGATAGATGCCTTAATAGGGTGGTAGGACAAATATTTATTTACCAAAAAGAAGTTATAATTAGTAACCAAATGGAAAACACTAATTTTTTCAAAGGTGGTTGTAGTTAAGAACATAAAAGAAACACACTAATTTCCCAAAGGTTGTTATAATCAAAAACATATACATTTACCCTAGAAGTGTGGTGGAGTGGCTAAAAGTAATGATTTTTCCATATGCAGTTATAATCTTTAGCATGGGATACAAAAAAAAAGATTTTCCTGCACGCAGTTATAATCATTAAATTGGTCAAGAATAGAATTTTTTGCAATGAGGCAAATTACTAAGGGTAGATTATGCAAAAAAACTATAAAATGAATTCATGATGAGATGGAAAAGTATAAAAACACATATATAGCCTAAATGTGAGTTTTAAGATGCATCTTCTAACAAACATGAGATATAGGTTGAAAAAATCATGTTGTTAAATGGGTATTAGGGGAGGCCCAGAAAGATGGTTTAATTTATGAGATGTTCTATTGATTATTATCTAAATATGTTGTATGACTCATATGTATGTTTATTTAGAGATGCTAATTTGTATAAACACATAATAAATCATTTGTTGCTCTTATTTAATACTTGTAGATTTAGGCATGTGTTGGGGTAGTTGACTAGTTTTTTGATATATCGAAGAGATGTTACAATTTCAATTTCTAGAATAGACTCGTATGAGAATAGTTTTACTTAAGTTTGTGATATTTTTCATGATAGTTATGGATAACTAAAATGGAAATTCATATCCTAACCATGGAAAACTTAATTTAAATGTAAATATAAATAACCTAAGAATAATATATGGATAATCAAATCCCAAGTGTGAATAGAACAAAAAAATCAAGTGTAAGATAAAATACAAAAATTCATAATTGTATCACTTGAAATAGATAATCAAGACTTAAGTGTAAACAAAATATAATAGTCTTACAACAACTGATAAATAGAAAGGTAAAAAACAAAGCAAATAAATAAATAAAACAAATAAAAAGATAAAAATAAACAAAACAAAACACTAATAAACATATAACAAAACACCAATAAAAATGAAATAATAATAAACAACTAAATAAATATAGATAAATAAAAATAAAAATAATAGTAAACAAATAACAAAACACCAATAAAAATCAAACATGTCATAAATAAATAAAAAACACATGAATAAAGTAAACAAAATAATCAAAAAAATTAAAGAATCCAAAGCAAAGAAAAGTACAGTAAACAAACTACTCTAAACACACAAAAAAAACAAATAAAGGAAACAAACAACAATACATAAATAATGGTTAATCACAATATTAGTACAAACAAAAAACAAATTATTTGTGGATGTGTAATAGAGGTATTACTCTTGGTGATAGGGTAACCACAAAGATAGGTAACAATGACACATATACAACATAAGAATAATTGGCACAAGATTTATCCTAAGGCTATAGCAAGACAATGAAACAAATAAGACAAATAAAATAGAGGTGTAATAGAATAAAAAGAAGGGATAAACAAGCTAACTCTAGATGCACTAGGCAAGCGGATGTGACCTACACAGTTCTATGGACACAAGATCCAATGTCAACTTCAAGCTAAATGTAGTTCTCCCATGATATGGGATAGAATAAAATGGATGATAATAAAATAGGATTAACGTGTATATGAAAATATGAATAATCTCACAAAATAATGAGTGCATGAGAAAAGAAGGGATGATGTTCTAAAATCATGAAAACATCAACACAAATAAATTGTGCAAGCATAAAAGTATGGTTTAAGATAAAGCCACACTAAAAGACAAGAGATGAGTACACATAAATGAACTAAATTGGTAATTTATAATATCCATTACATCTAAGTCTTGGAATGAGAATAAACTCACAAAATGGCAAGAACATAAGATGAAGGTACTTGTAAAATGGTGAGAGGATTCAACTTAAGGACAACAATGATGGGGAAACTAAATGAAAAGTGGTTATTCATTAGATAGTTATGGGTCCCAGGATATTTATGGAAAAAAATTAGTTGAAAAATAAATGAAGTTGCAACTGAGATAACCTAAGATACCCCATGTATCCAAGTGTTTCCTACATAGTCTGTGCAGACCTCAAGCTGATGTAGTTCTCCTATAAATGGGAGAAAAAAGACCAAGGTGGTTTATAAATAAACTAAATAAATAAGATGTCCCATCTCAAAAAAAAATGGCAAATTTATATTTCACATGGAAATTCTAAGCCATTTTTTATTATTTTTGTGATTTTTAGGATTTTATAGATCTTTAAAAATGTTTAAGGGTTTTAAAACTACTTCAAATGTTTTTAGAATTTTATAGGCATCTCAACTCAATAAATAATTGTGAGATACAAAATGGTCCAACTCATAAAACAATGAGATCATAACTTAGGCTTATCATAAAATGATGAGAGCATTTAACCTTAAATTTATCACAAAATGGTGAAAGTGTTTAAACTTAAATTTATTACAAAATGGAGAGAGCATAGTAAAGGGTTGACTGAGCTAAACTCAACATGAATCGAGCACTACTTACATAGTCCTAATGGACCTCAAGTCACTTTAGTTCTACCTATATGAAAGGCATCCAATTAAGTACCAACAAATTTAGGTTAAAGGAAAATGAAAAGGTAAATAATAATATTAATGGAAAGGTGATGCAATAATACATGGTAAAGGTGTTATCCCTAATTTTCCCATAGATAGTTATAATTAATAAATAATGGCAAAGGGTTAGTGGTACTAATTTGCCTACAAGTAGTTATAATTGGTAGCATAAGGTGGGACACTAATTTTTCCAAAGATGATTATAATTAGTGGAACCAATCAAATTTAACAAAAAATAAATGATGCAATTTATATGACCACTATCATACTAATTTCATGTACTGATATTTGAACATTTGATTTTGAAATAATTCTTGGAATTAAAGTTGTCATCAACCACTGACCAAACATGATAGGTGGGGTAAGGTGAAAAGAACTGACTGGTAGAGGGTTTACGGAATGGTAGAATAGTAAGGGGTATAGTAAAAATAATAAATATAATGTGGCATAAATTATATGATCCTTGTAGATAATAATCCTAATCCCTCAAGAATAGAAATGTTTGAGGTGTATTGTGTTCATCGGTTCATCAAGTTCATCTCCATCCAATGTAATGAGCTTATATGCTCTAGAATTGTAATTGGTAATAACTACATAGGGACCTAACCAATTTGGTTGTAACTTTCACTTTTTATTGGATTCAACATTGACATTCTTCTAATTCTCTTTTAGTACTAGGTTGTAAAGCTCAAATTCATGATGCTTAATGTGTCTACTATATTGGTCATTGAATTGGTTGTGATAATCCTAGAGATTATTTAAGGCATTCAAGAGTTTACCATCAAGTAGGTCTAGCTCCTATAAGTGATCCACTCTATATTATTCATCATTGATGATGTGCTAAAATAAAATTTAGATAGAAAAAAACTTGACCTCAATGTGAAGAATGGTTTTAGTTCCATAAACAAGTGAATAGGGTGTAGCTCTTGTTGGAGTATGTGTACACATAATATTTTTTAACCTTTTATCAAATACTGATGCTTTACATCTTATAAGAATTTATCAAGACTCAATATCTCTAAGTGCATGCCCTAAGGGGTGCACCAAAAAAGGGGTGGGTAGACCTTTGGTGCCTTTCAAGATTTTTGTGCCCTTATTACATATTATTACCAATCCAATCAGATCCCAAAACCTTTCCCTAAGCTACTTCTCCTCCCTTGAGTACTAATTCAATATTTTCCTCTTTCTATTCCTCTTTTTCTTATCTTAAACTCCTTTTGGTCAATAATTTGTATTGGGTTGACTAAGTCAACCCAGTATAGTTTAGGGGTATTCTTTAGTTTCTTAACTTTTTATCCCTTTAGTAGATCTAGCTCAAACCTAGTGAATTGTCCTCAAAAACACTCTAGGTTGACTAGGTCAACCTTGTACAATTGATGTTCCTAAAGTATTTAGAGTAAGATCCACCTATATATAAAAGATAATTTCCATCATTATTAATATGTGAAATCAAGGGTTATTATTCATTTATGCTTCTTCATAATCTAATCTGCCACCATTCTACTTGAGACTTAGCTTAGGTTTCTTATTTGGAGAATCTATTCTTTTGAATAAGTCTTGGATGTTTTGGGCTTTCTTAGTGAACCTTATAGACCAAAAAAACCTCTTATGAATCCCCTTTGGCTAAGGGAGAGATTGAGTCTCAACTGGTTCACATTTAGGTAAGTATATTCTAGCTTTGTTATCTTCTCTTTTAGTAGATATAAGTATCATAAGTGTTGGCTCAAATACTACTATCTTTCATGTTTTATGTATTAGGGTGTTAATCATACTTATTTTAATTTAAGATCACTATAGATGTTTTTTTATTATTTCTATTCCCCCAATTTGTGCCACAAGCTTTGGTGTGCACTAGATTAGATTTACTTTCTTATTACTAAAATAATTGAAATCTTTAAAATTTAGGACTCCATTAGGGTTGTTGTGTGATTGTGTTAGATTTTAGGATTTGGAACCATTCTTAGCATGATATTTTATGATAAGTGATCACCTAATCAGGTTTAGTGGATCCCTGTATTGATCACTCTCCTATTTAACAAGTGTATCCCCAATCCAAACTGCAGGGTTGTTCTATCTTCTCTAATCCAAGATTGATTTACAAACATGATGCATTTTTAATTGCATACATTTTAGTGAACCCAATGTGAAACTAACCCTTGTAAGATTTATTTCACTTTATTTCATTCGTTTGATCATCATTTTTATCATATATTTTGACATACTAGATTGATTATATCCACTTAGTTATTTTTATCTATGCACATGTTTCTAGGAATAGGCAACTGGATCAACCCAGTCAACCTCATATAGGTTTCCATTATTTCAAACACCCATTTCATCCTACTAGGTTAACCTAGTCTACCCTTTATAGTTTCATCACTTTATATAAGGTTCCTGTATAGCTTGATTGATCCTGTCAATCCGGTTTATAGGTTTTTAAAGCATACCTCAAGGTTATTCATCAACAATATTTATTCATTGAATCTCTGATCCACCAAGGTTCCTTTATACCTATCTATTTCTCTCTTTTATATCTTCCCTTTCATATTTTGTAATTTTTAAAACTACCCTTGCATAGTCAACTAGATCAACACTACTGACCCAGTTCTATGTGCTGTCTAAAATAACTAGGTTGACCCTGCCGACCCAATTCATTTTTAGACTTTTCTTCCATAGTACAAGTTTGACCTTTTCAACCCTATTATTTATTTTGTTCATAGTGTCAATATTATACCTTGTTTCAAAGTTAGAATTAACTTCATATATGTTATTAATTAATTCACAATTTATTTTGATGTTGCTTTCATGTATAGAATAATTCATATAATTTAATTAGGAGATTTGTAAATTAATTGCTTAGTTTCACTATTTCTATTTTATGCACACATGGCCAAATCACAAAAACATAAAAAATAAATTTAACATTTTTGTCTACCCTTGGCCAACCTACTTATTTTTTATCTTTAAGGGGGAAGTTGATTTGATGCTTTGGTCAAGTATAAATCATGGTTAATGGTATATTCTAGCTAAGCACCCAACACCCTTATCACTATGGTGTGTGAATTATCATTTAAACTATAGTCCCTTTCAACCTAAAGTACATGAAATCATCCTTATATTGCTATATAGTACTTTTCTTATAGCCAACTTCCAATCACATTAAAAAATAATTTCTTAATAATCTTAATAAACATCTCAAGTTGACCAATTAGTTAGCTCTTTAATTTTTAATTTGATTGTTTTCTCTTTTCTCAATTGTGTGTGAAAAAAATTTCATTAGCCAACATTAGTGCAAGGTTTTATTTTGTGTGCCTCAATTGTATTGGCCAACACTAATCCAATTGACTATTTGTTTCCCTTCAGCTCTTTCTTTCCTAGATTAGCTACAAAATTGTCTTATTTTACCTCATAACTTTTTATCATCTTTCTTTCTCCCTATCTGCTATATTGGGTTGACACACTTCACCCTATACCTTTTTTATCCCCTATGCACAATATTAGATTGACCCAGTCAAACATATACAATTTGTAGCTCCTTTTACATCTTTTACCTATCTCTATTTACTATACTAGATCGACTTAGTTGACCTTGCACTATTTTTAGGCCCTATTTTCTATACTATATCAACCTAGTTGACCCTATAATATTTTATTCCTTCTATGTTCATAAATCTAACTTCTCATTTCTCTAAATTTGCATTTTATTCATCTCTCTTTAGTTAAGATGAAATCTCCTATTAGAATCTTCTTGGACAGCTTGAATTCATTTTGGTACTATATGGGATGCTCATTTCTTCCTCTCTTTTCCTCCCAAGAGAACCATCACTCAAGGGGAACCTCTCCTCCTCCTTCTTCAATGAATGGTAACATGGTGCTAATAACACCTCAAGATGAAGTTGATGGATATAATATTTTTTATACCTACCAAGAAGCTTCTCATCTTCAAAACATTCAAACCAATGTGGGAGTGATTGATAGAATTTTACTTAACAATCCCACTAGTAATACTTCTTCTAGCAACCTCCCCATAATACCAATTTGATGAGTGAGCCTAAAAACACTAACCCACCTCCTAATAAAACCCAACTATTATCCCAAGTTATTTAACAAATGAACATAACGCAAAACTCTAACACCAACCAAATGATGCAACTTCAACAACACTTAATCAATGTGGCTAATTAATCTCCAACTATTTATCCTCAAACTAATCCTAATTATATTCATCTACCTCTTAGGGATGCCTCTAGTAATGTTATACCTCAATCCATAATAAATAATAAGATGCTTCAAACCATTCAAAATGAGCCTTTAGCTCCCTTCATTATTTCGATTGATATTGGTAACATATCTCTAACTATCAAATATGATGGAAAATGCCTATGTATGGGTTACTTTGGGCCTACTCTTGAAAAGGATGCAATTGAATATGCTAAAAAGTGTTCTTGTCAACTTCATGATGATCTTATTCATTCACCTCCTACCAAATTTTAGACTATCAAATCTCCTTATCCATTTTCCACATGGGGATTTGATCTCATTGGTAAACTTCCTCTCTCCCAAGATTGGCATGTCTTTATCATCACTTCTATCGAATATTTTACCAAGTGGGTAGAAGCCGTGCCCCTAGTTAACATCACTAGTCCTAGAATTTACAAATTTATTCTTAACCAAATCATTTTGCACTTTGGTGTTCCCCATACCATCATTTCAAATAATGTTGGTAATTTCAAAAATAAACATGTTAAATAACTTTGAAAAAAATTTAAGATCAATCACAAATTTTCCATGCCTTATCATTTGCAATGTAATTGTTGAGTTGAGGCCACCAATAAAATTCTCAAAAAAATTCTCCAAAATAAAATTCATGAAACCCACTTAGATTGTCATATTCATATTTACCCTATAATTTAGGCCTATTAGACAGTATACGTAATACCACTAGGGCAACTCCATTCTCACTCATCTATGGATCTGAGTTAGTTCTTCCTTTAGAAGTTGAGCTTCCCTCTCTTTGTATATCTCTTCATGGCATTATTCATGATGAATAATTATGTGAAACTTACCTTCATTCCCTTGATCTACTTTATTAATGTCATATTTTTGCCTTACAACATAACTACCAGTACAAGGATCATATCACCTGACAAAATAACAATCGTGTTAAAGTTTGCACTTTTAATATTGATGATCTTGTCCTTAAACTAGACTACACTCATGATAAAGAAGTTAAATATGCCCAAAAATGGTGTGTTTCATATTTAGTTAAAGATATTATTGGTCCAAGTACTTACCATCTTCAAACTAATGAAGGCCATGTTTTCAAGGATCCCACCAACACATAATTCCTTAAAAAGTAATTTACCTAAACATTTACTTCTTGTCATGTTATCTATCTATATATATCTAACACTTTTTGTAGGTTACTAGCACGGGTCTCTCCCTCTACAATATTTTCCTCTTTTTTCATAAACCTTTAGTCCTCCCTTTTGGTCGTTTGGTTTCTTGATGTACCATAGTCTTATTTAGATTTTTTCATTTTCTCTTGTTTCTTTTTGCACTTTAGAGTCTAGTGGATCCCCATATTGATCATGTTCCTACTTAACAAGTGTATCCCTAATTAAAAGTGTAGGTATGTTTTATCTTCTCCAAGCTAGGATTGATCTATAGACATGATGCATTTCCAATTGCATACATTCTAGTGAACCTAGCATGAAACTAATCCTTGCAAGATTTATTTCACTTTATTTCATTCTTTTGATCATCATTTTGATCATATATTTTGGCATACTAAAACGATTCTATCAACCCAACTATTTTTATCTATGCAAAAGATTCTAATAACATGTAACTAGATCATTCTTGTTGACCAAATACAAGTTTCCAACCTTTCAAACACCTAGTTCAACCTACTAGGTTGATCCATTCAACCCCTTAGAATTTTATTACTCTGCAGTAGGTTCCTGTATAGCTTGATCGATCATGTGGACCTAGTTTGTAGGTTTTTTAAGCATACCTCAAGGTTATTCATCAAAAATCTTTATTCATTTTATTTATGATCTACCAAGGTTCCTTTCTACCTCTCTATTTCTCTCTTTTTTATCTTTCTTTTCATTTTTTGTAGTCTTCAAAACTATCCTTGCATAGTCAATTGGATCGATACAACCAACCCAATTTTGTGTTTTATGTGATGTCTAAAATAATTGGATTGACCTAGTTTATTTTTAGACTTTTCTTTCATGATATAATTTTGACCCTGTCAATTTTTTTTTGTATTTTTTGCATATAGTGTCAACATTATACCTTATTTCAAAGTTGAAATTAACCTCATATTTGTTAGTAATTAATTCACACTTTCTTTTCATGTTGTTTGCATGCTTTGAATAACTTACATAGTTTAATTAAGGGGTTTTTAAATTAATGGATAAGTTTCACTATTTCTATTTTATACACACATTATCAAATCACAAAAACATAAACAAGCACTTAATATTTTTGTCTACCCTAAGCCAACTGACTTGGATTTCATCACCAAGGGGGAAGCTGACTTGATGCTCTGGTCAAGTGTATAGAATGGTTAATGGTATATTATGGCTAAGTACTTAACACCCTTATCACTACAGTGTGTGAAGCGATGAGGTAGGCCCGAATACCAATCATGTATCATTTCCACTATATTCCCTTTCAACCCAAACTACCTGAAACCATCGTTAGATTGTTATCTAGTACCTTGCTTATAGCCAGCTTCCAATCACATAAAAATAATTTCTTAATAATCTTAATAAAAATCTCATGTTGACCAATTATTTAGATATTTAATTTTCAAGTTGATTACTTTCTCTTTTCTCAATTGTGCGTGCAAAAACATGCATTAGCCAACATTAGTGTAAGGTTTTAGTGTGTGTGCCTTAATTTGATTGGCCAACATTGATCCAATTACTATTGGTTTCCCTTAAGCTCTTTCTTAGATTAGTTGGAAAAATTATCTTATTTTACCTCATAATTTGGTATCATCTTTTTTTCTCCTTGTCTATTGTATTAGGTTGACCTACTTGATTGTATGCCTAGTTCAAACCCTATTCACTATACTAGATCGACCCAATGGACCTTGTATAGTTTATGTTGGACTAATCACAAGCATCCCCCTTAGGAATTGTTGACATGGACTAACATCCTCCCTTGGGTACTTATCTATTTTTTATATTAGGTGTTAATAGGTTGATCTCTTGGCACAATGACAAGCATTCCTTTCTAACAATTGGTATCAGAGCTGTGGTCATGGGTTTGAATCCCCTTGCGTAATTCTAAGGGGGGGGATTTTTGGACTAATCGCCAGTGTCCCACTTAGGGATTTTTGACATGGACTAACAACCTCATGTGGGTACCTATCTAGTGTTTATATCAGGGGTTAATAGGTCAATCTTTTGGTGTAATGGCAATCATTCCTTTTTAACAATTTACAGCTCTTTTTACCTCTTTTTCAAGTATCTATTTATTGAACTATATTGACTCAATTGACCCTATACTATTTTTAGGGCCTATTTTTTGTACTGGATCGACCCAATCAAAACTATACTATTTTATTCCTTTTATATTCATCAATTTAACTTCCCATCTCTCCAATTTTGCATTCTATTCATCTCTCTTCAATCAAGATGAAATCTCCTATTAGAATCTTCTTGGAAAACTTGAATCCATTTAGGTATTATATGGGATGTTCATTTCTTCCTCTCTTGTCATCCCAAGAGAACCATAACTTTAGGGGCACCTCTCCTCCTTCATCTATGAACTATAACATGGTGCAAATAACACATCAAGATGAAGTTGATGGATCTTATCCTTTTTATACCTACCAAGAAATTTCTCATATTCAAAGCATTCAAACTAATGTGGTAGTGATTGATACAAGTTTACTTAATAATCCCAATATTAATACTTATTCTAGTAATCCTCCCCTTAGTACCAATTTGGGGAATGCTCCTACAGACACTAACCCACCTCTTGATACAACTCAAATTTTATCCCAAGTTATTCAAAAAATGAACATAATGAAAAAATCTAACACCAACCAAATGATGTTAATTCAACAACACTTAATTAATGTGGTTCATCAACCTCCAACTATTTATCTTTAAGCTAATCCTAATTATATTCCTCTGCATCCTAAGGATGTCTTAGGTAATGTTATTCCTCAGCCCATAATGAATAATAAGATGCTTCAAACCATTCAAAATGAGCCTTTATCTCCCTTTATTATTTATATTGATATTGATAACATATCTCCAACTATCAAATATGATGAAAAATGCCTACGTATGGGTTACTTTTTGCCTACTCTTAAAAAGGATACAATTGAGTATGCTAGAAAGTGTACTCCTTGTCAAATTCAGAATGATCTTATCCATTAACCTCCTACCAAACTTCAAAATATCAAATATTATTTTTTATTTTCCACATGGGGATTTGATCTCATTAGTAAACCTCCTCACTCTTAAGATGGGCATATCTTTATCACCACCACTACCAAATATTTTACCAAGTGGGTAGAAGCCATGCCCCTTGTTAACATCAATGGTCCTACCATTTTTCAAATTTATTCTTAACCAAATAATTTTCCTCTTTGGCATTCCCCATACCATCATTTCAAATAATGGTTATAATTTCAAAAATAAACATGTTAAACAACTTTGTAACAAATTCAAGATCAATCACAAATTTTCCAAGCCTGATCATCTACAATTCAATGGTCAAGTTGACTCCACCAATAAAATTCTCAACAAATTTATCCAAAAGATAATTCATGAAAATCACATGGATTGACACATTCATATTTACCTTGCACTTTGGCCTATTGGAATATGCTATGCATTTTCACTAGGGAAACTCCATTCTATCTCATCTATGGATCTAAGTTAGTTCTTCCTTTGAAAGTTAAACTTCCCTCTATTCATATATCTCTTCATGGGATTATTCCTGATGAATAATTATTTGAATATTACCTTCATTCCCTTGATCTACTTGATGAATGACATCTTTCTACCTTGTAACATAACCACCAATATAAGGCTCGCATCACTTGACAACATAAAAAATGTGTTAATGTATACACTTTTAATGTTGGTGATCGTATCCTTAAACTAGACTGCACTCATGATAAAGAAGGTAAATACACCCAAAATGGTGGGGCCCATATTTAGTTAAAGATATTCTTGGTCCAAGCACTTACCTTCTTCAAACTAATGAAGGCCATGTTTTCAAAGAGCCCACCAATGCATAGTTCCATAAAAAATACTTTGCCTAAACATTTAATTCTTATCATGTTATCTATTTATATCTATGTAACACTTTTTGTAGGTTACCAGCATAGGTCTCTCCCTCTACAATAGTTCTCTCTTTTTTCATAAAACTTTAGTCCTCCCTTTTGGGCTTTTGGTTTCTTGATTTACCATAGTCTTTTTTATCTCCTTACATTTTGTCTTTTTTTTAGCACCCTTTGGGTTTTTCTCTTGTGAGTTTCTTCATAAGACAATAGATAGGACCTAAAATTCCTCACAAAACTACCATATTTTAATCATTTTTCTCTCTTATTGTTTATTTCCAATGTTGTTTTAGTATCCCTTGGGTTTTTCTTTTGTGAGTTGCTTTTTTAAGAACATGGATATGACCTGACATCCCTCACAAAATTACCATCTATTTGCTTTATCTTTTCATTATTTTATGAAGTTGTAGTGTAAGACTGTAAATAGGACCTGACCCTCCTCATAAAATTACCATGTTTTCATGTTCTTGATCTTGGTTCTCAACTTTAGCTTTTTCTTCTTTTGTTAGATGAGATCTACGCAATAATCTATGTTAACATATTTTCCTCCATTTCCCTCATTCTTATGATAAAGAATCACCCTTTACTGTCATTGTATCCCTTTTTCCCCTTTGTCACATTTTTAGGAATTTTTAGTAATTTAAATTATTCTATGTATCATTCCCCTTCGTTTCCCCTTCCTTTCATCTCGTCATTGGATAAAATAAGGTTGAAGTCAAGATAACATTTTTATTTCACTTAGATAGCATTTTCTCCAATCTTTTCCTCTTTCCATTCCTCCTTTTATTGTCTTAAACTCCTTTTGGTTAGTTGGCTATATTGGGTTGACTAGGTTGACCCAGTATAGTTTAGGGGTATTATTTACTTTCTTAACTTGTTATCCCTTTGGCTGACCTAGATCATACCTAGTGAATTATCTCCAAAAACACATTGAGTTGATTGGGTCAACCCTATATAGCTGATGTTCCTAGAAGGATTTACAGAAATATCCACCTATATATACAAGATCATTTTGGTCATTATTCATATGTGAAATCAAGAGTTATTATTCACTCACGCTTCTTCACAATATGCTCTTCCACTATTCTCCTTGAGGAGACTTAGATCATGTTTATTATTTGGAGAATCTAGTCTTGTGGATAAGTCTTAGATGCTTTGGAATTTCTTATTGATCCTTACAAACCACAACAACCTCTTGTAAAGCCCCTTTGGCCAAGGGAGAGATTGAGTCTCGAAGGGTTCACATTTAGGTAAGCATATTATATCCTTGCTCTCCTCTCTTTTAGTAGATAGAAGTAGCATAAGTGTTGGACTGAATAATACTATCTTTCATATTTTATGTATTAGGGTGTTACACATACTTATTTTAATTTAATTTCCCTATACATTTTTGTTTCATTGTTTCTAACCCCCCACTTTATGCCACAAGCTTTGGTGTGCACTATATTAGATTTACTTTCTTGTTATTAGAATAAGTGAAATGCTTTAAACCTTAGGACTCCATTAGGGTTGTTGTGTGATTATGTTATAATATAGGCTTTAGAACCCTTCCTAGCATGATATGTTTTGACAATTTATCCCCTAATCAGGTCTATTAGATATCCATATTGGTCATGCTCCCACTTAACAAGTGTATCCACAATCGTAAGTGTAGGTATGCTCTATCTTCTCCAAGCTAGGATTGATTTATAGACATGATGAATTTTTTATTACATACAGAGTATATAATGTGGTACGATATGCCCAAAGGGAATTAAATAGTTGTAGTTCCAATTAAGAACAACATCATTGATAATCTTCTTCAAAAGATTGACAATGGTTTTATTAAAAGCCCAAGCATGCCATTGCCTTGTAGATAGTAAGTGATATATAACTATTGTTTGATGTGGTATTGAGAACAAAGTGCTTTCACATCTTTATTATTTAATGATCCATCATTATCAAATATAATGTTGGAAGGGTTACCATAGTGGAAAATGAGATGGTTGAATATAAACTTAGAGATCTACTTACCCATGACATGAGGTGAATGGATTTCACCCACTTAGTGAAGTATTTGATAGAAGTTAGGATGTGTTTATAGACATCTAAATATTTTGGATTGATCTTCCTAACAAGGTTGAGTCCCCTTGTTGATAATGACCATGGTATTGTTAGTGGTTTGAGTGTCTTGGATGGAGCATGAATTAGATTGACATTCTTGTGACATTCAACACACCTCTTCACATATGCAGTTGTGCCTACTTCCATTATTGGCTAATAATAAATAGTATGTATTAAAATTTTGGATATTTTTTCTTCATTGGTGTGGGTTCCATACACTCCTTCATGGACTTTCCTTAATGCTAGTCTAGATTTTATCGAAGGTAAACAATGAAGAAAAGTTTCATCATAGATTATATGATACATGGTTGGTCTAAATAGGGTATAACAAGAGGATTTATGGGAAAATGATTTTTAATTTTTATGTGATAAATCAAGAGGCATGGTTTGGTCATGAAGATAGGCATATATATATGAGTACTAGGGATACGTGGGATCAACAATGTCACAAACCATCTTGATATTTGATTATTCATGTGTTGACACTAGGAGACGTTCAAAAAAAAATGATAATCCCTAGATTTTTAAATGATATAGATGATGGAACCAATAGTGGCCATAGCCTCTGATGTTTAGTTATTGGCCCAATGTATTCTTTCAAATCAGATTTTGGTAATATACTAAATAAGATTATCAACCATTTCTTTAAAGGGTACCAATTTCTTATCATTGGTTTGGTATTGATCTATGACATGATTGATGATTAACTAATAATTACCATATACCATTAAATGTTTAATGTTTCACTATACTACTTGATGAAGCCCTATAATGAGTGTTCTATACTTAGCCATGTTATTGGCACAAGGAAATTAATATGAAATGACTTGGTAATGAGATCCCCTTATGGTGTAATAAACAATATTTTAGCCCCTAATTCATGATTCGTGAAAGATCCATCAAATTAAATCTTCCACGATTTGACCTTAGGAGGTGCATCTACTTATTTAACAATCATGATGGCCTTGTCTGAAAATCTAAATGTAAGAGGCTGAGTATCTTAAAGAGAAGCTTTATCAAGATGATCTATGAGTACTTACCCCTTAATGGTTTTTTGGTTACCATATTTGATTTCAAAATCACTCAATAACATGATCCATTTTTCCATATGGCCCTATAGAGATTATTTGGAAAGTAGATACTTGAGTGGATCTGCTTTGGTGATAATAATGGTATTGTTGTTTACCATATAATGACATAATGTTTGGGCTATGAACACCATTACTAAATAGGAATTTTCAATTGGCTTATAATTATATTCATATGTGACCAATTTTTGGCTTATATAGTACATGACATGCTCCTTTCCCTCTTCATTTTCCATGCTAAAAGTGTTGCCATGGCATTTTTGGTTGCTAACAAGTAAAGAAGTTGTTGGTGCCCAGAATTGTGATTAAATAATTAGACCCTGATTAGTATAATTATTGTAGTTTGGCCTAAATGTGTATACAATGTTTTGTGTTGAGGTCTCACCCTTTGTTCTGACAATCTCCTTTCTTAAATATTGAGACATATGAAAGTATATTTGAAATCCCTATGTTTTTTGGCATTGGTAGTAAAAACTTTGATCCCCAAGGTGTTCTAAGTATTTCTTGCAAGGTGTAAACGCATTTTGGATCATGTAAAGGAAATGTGGGCTTGGATCAACACTTAGGCAGTAAGAATTCAAGACTCTTAGGCCTTAAATCCATTTTCACCCTTAGGATATCTTAGTGGCCAAAGGGATGAGTTATTTTATGAATCAGATGATGGACATGTGGGAGCCTCCTAAAAATTTCCTTCAAGTTTAATGCTCTCATAAAGTAATGAAGTCTCTTCAGAGGATGGAAGAATATTTCACTCCTTAGGTTGGTTAATGGTGAAAAATGTAAAAGGATGACTGAACATTCAAGAAAGCATATATGATTGACACATGGCAACATCTTGAAATTAGTTTGGTTTTAGTCCTCATTTAAAAGTCACCTCACTTTATATTTGGTGGGAAAGGTACAAATACCTTCCAAGGTCTGGGCCACTCAAATCATGCCATATGGCATTAACTTAGGGTTTTCAATTTTTGGGCCCTTTTTGAGGAATGCCTCATCTCAAAAGGGTGAGGAGTTGTAAGGATTCCTTGAGTAGCAAAACATTAGGACCAATAAAATGAGAATGCAACACATGGTACCCTTACTAGAGCCCAAAGCATATCACACTATGACATTGAGAAAATAAAGGAGGTGAGAAATTAAAAATGTCCCTAACATATTAAATACCTAAATATTTGACAAGTCAAATTATGCATCCCAAGGATGATTCAAGAAATAATACATCTTTGCATTAAAGAATATAAAGGGTGAGAAGGTGAAAATATTCCATAAAGCCCTTTTGCTTGTAAAAATTCATGTGTCACAAGATGACTTATTTGGCTAAAAAATAAGTGCCTTTGATTTTCCTTCCATTTTTATTTTGATAAGGGCTTGAGGAAGTTAATGCAATAGATGGAGATTAGTTGTTCCATATCACGGCTTTAATGATAATCCTAGTTTCAAAAGGGAATGATTATAACTATATTTATTTGAATCCACCTTTTGTATTTGGAGCTTATACTTATGTTTTTTAGGTGATTTGAGAACCAAAATTGCAAATGGTAAAACTAGCAATTACATTCAAATTTTTAGAGCTTTTTTTGCTCCCAGTGCATGATAGTTAGTTTGATTACAAGTAATTGTCCCATGGATTGATTTTTTGGTGCTTGTTTAAGGGAATTTTATTTTTCAATCATTAACCATCAAGAAGGGTGTACTTCAATTTGAGAAAGGTTATATTAAGACTAGGAAGAAATGGCTTCACCATCAATCTTGATGAAGATCAAAATTACCTCAATTCTTGATGAAATTAGGGACACTGATGTTGAGGGATTATATTTTTATACCTTATTAAGTGATTTACAAATACCTAACCCCTCTAAGGTGGTTGTTAATTTTTGTATGAGATATATGGCTCTTACAACAACCTTTGCACTAGTAGCCCCATACCTAAAGTTAGTCATTGCATGTGTAAAATTATATCATGAAGACACTAGGACTGTACTTGATGGGAGTCAATCAATTTTCTACTCTTTTACCATTGAATCTCTCAGTGCCATGCTTGGGATATCGCTATGGCCTAAGGGTATCATTTTAACCATGGATGAGTGTCAATGTTATGCCAACCAACATGATAAGATTGTTTGGGACATTGTAAACACTTATTGGCTTACTAAAAATAGAACCAAGGTCTCAAGGATGACCAAAAATATTAAGATAATAGAGTTCAAGGAACTGTGCAAATATGTCATAGCCATGGCTGCCATAATTTATGGGGTACCCATGGTAGAGAAGTTTGAACCATAGATGTTTTCCATCCTTATCTACATGTTGGAAGAGAGGAAGCATCTAGATTAGGCTTCTATTATAAGAAATAGCTTACATATCCAAATGATGCAGTTGCATGTGGTCATCTCTTCTAAGGGACCATTTGAAGGTACATTTTACATGATCTCCTACCTCATGTACAACCTAGTACACAATAGATATTTTCTAGGTCTTATCAAAAATATTTCATTACTAAAGATATATGGTTTTTACCCTAAAGTGACCTTAGAAGGGTTTAGAAATAGTTGAGACAAGGTATATAATTATTTATTAAAATTAATGATGAGTGTTTTCTTCCCTCTACAAAGCCTAAACAAAATGACCAAGATGGCTAGGGAAATAATTGACAAATTTGGTGCAGCATACATTCAATTCTACACCTTCACATATATTTGGGTGAGTAGATATTTAGGGGAACCTCATAAGATACCTAGATATGTCGATGATAAATTAGAACTCATTGAGTTATGCAGACAAATGGTGCCACCCCATGAGATGATAGTTATAAAATAGATTAATTATCCATCAAGTTCCCCATGGAGATTAGATATTATACATGTCATTCTCTAGCCAATACAAAGGGATTGTAATAAGAAATGGGGTGGTACTAGATGGATAAAATGCCTCCTTGACTCAAATAAGACATAAGGTGGTTGATCAATATAAATATAGGTGTATTCATACACTAAGCACATTACAAAGATATCTGGTCTAAGTACACAGCTGAGGAGCAGGTTAGGAAAATCGATTACCTAAGGCTCATAATGAAGGAAATAATTGCATGTGGAATTATCCCCATCCGTAGTGATATGGCTAATGATAAGGCTACAATGTCATCAACATACACTGAGAATAATATCAAAGTGTAACCCATAGCATAAGTAGACTTTACAATCCTAAGAGATAACTTAATTGTTTGGAGAGATTTTCTAGTAATGAAAAGGACTTTTGGATGGTTGAAGGCCTATGGAGTGGATCTTGTTACATATAATACCCCTAATCTTAGGGAGCTAGGAAATGTTAAGGAGCTCAAGGCACTCCTTCCCCCTTACACTATTCATCTAGCAGGCCTGCAGGTAGTAACCAAGTGCAAATGGAAGAAAATAGTAGGAGATACTAGTTTCACCAAGTCAATAAATATTAAAAAATTTATAGCATCACATTCCAAGTTTAGACTATCATTTAAAAAATTGAATAGTCTTACTAAAAATTGTGCCTATATTGCCACAAGGGAAGTGCATCTTGTGAGCGTTATTCCCATTTCAATCACTATTGAAGCAACTCTTGCCATATTAACCAAGCCAGCCATTACATCAACCATCTAGCTTGAGCAGCCACCAACACCGATTCCTACCCTAGTAATATATATAAGGAGAAGAGGATGGGAAGAAAAAATAGAGCAACCAAGGACCAAAAGGATAAAGAAGGTATTACTATTAGTGTAGGTTTTTATTTTTCCCTATTATTTAATTAGGGAAATTATATATTTGTGCTTACATAGAGTTTTCCTACATTCATGGGATAGGCTAGATTATGTGGAGATGTGTGTCATAGATGTGTCATAGGTGTCATAAGAATGTCATAAGTAACTCCTTTATGGGAGTTACTTCTCTATTCTTAGCACCTTGTCACCGCCTTTCGTAGAGGAGTTACAGTCTATTCTTGGGGTGCCTTGACCACCTTTTGTGGAGGAGTTACTTACATGCTCTCCTATATTTATTCTTCACTTTGGCCATATCATGTTAATCAGATATTGGGTTTTCTCCTATTTGTCTTATGCAATTTATCTTCTTGTATAATTTCAAATTGCTTTAGCATCTATGTGATGTGCACTAGCTTCATCTCATGTGATCACGTCTCCATTGCATTTGCATTACCCAGATTCTGGCAACAACTCTGATATGGTATCAGAGCCACCTCGATAATTGTGTGTCTAGTTATGCTAGTAGTTTATTCTAAAATTCTTACTTTTCTTTCTTAGTAGTTATTTGTTTAACTCAGTTGCATTTGAGAGTTTTGGCAGAGTTTCTTGAAAACTCATGCAAATCCATATGGAAATCTGTTAAAAAAATGACTTATGTTGAGTTTCATTCAGATCTCCCTTTAGATATCTAAGTTAAAATTTGCCAAGACATCTTGTAAAGATCTATTGTGGCTTTAGCAAGGTAGTGGAATTTATTTTTTGGGTCATTCTATAGGAAAAAAAATCTTTATAAATTTGGTTATGTTTCTTGGACGCTGGAAGGGCAGCTTTTAGATCAACAGCTTGGTGCTCTTCTGGTATTTTCAGATCTCATGCAAAGAAATGGTGCTAGGACTGAATCGATGAGGCTTCTTCACACCACCAGCTGCAGGGGCTGACTTGTGCTTTGCTTTTTCTGTGCCATCTCTCCTTCAAATGATGACTGTAAACAAGAAATTAGAAGTGCATGCCTTATTCTGGTGAGAAAATTTTTCCAGACTCATTGTGCATTGAAATTAAAACTTTTCCACTTGCTGCTATGCATTGAGGTCTACAATTTCCATATCTTTTTCCTGACCAGCAAAATCAAAACTATTTTTTTGAAAATGGTGCCCCTTCCTTGCTTGGCGTCTCATGTGGGCCATTATATACTTGGCCTTCCATTTCATTTTGTCTCTTACTTTATTATTTTTAGTTAAAATTGACTTGTAAAAAAAATCAGTCAATTTGACTGAATATTAAGATTTTTAGACAATTTGATAATTTGGGGGTTTAAATTTAAACTTGTATCTTTGCTTGTCGAAGACGAAGGGTGAGGTCTGGGTTGGCAAGAGGCCAATTCCCCCTCACAAAGACCTCCTTTGGATTCCTTGCTCTGTGCTAAGTCCAATGAGTGGTTGGAAGGCCACTTTCTCTCTCAAAATAGGCATTTTTTAATGTTTTAATATTTTTTTTACAAAAACACTAGTTTACGAGAAAATTGGATCTTTAATATCTTGTAAATGGTAGCTCAGATTTAGGTGCCTTTTTTTTCAAAAGTGTTTGTATTTATATTCTCCATAGTGTAGGATTGTTATTTTTTGAAAATGCACTAGTTTATAAAGTGCCTAAAATTTGGGTCTCTCGAGACGCATTTTCGACTGAGTTCGACATCCTATTTTCTTAAAGTCTTGCACTAATTGCTATAAGATGCATTCTCGGCTGAGCTCGATGTCTTTTGAGCATGCACTTACATATTTGGGGGGGCTCAACATTTTTGGGGGGTGTGATTTCTTTTCATAACTTGCAATCTTTGCGTTCATTCTCCTTTCTGCATAATTTCACAACTTTAAATCAACACAACTTCACCTAAAATTAGCTTAAAATGGATTATTTTCAACTTAAAACCCTAACACCCTTCAACTATCATGAATGGAAGGTTAAAATGTCAAGTGGTACAACCGTAGTGATGAAGCCTATAGAATACTAAGCTTATCCGTGTCTCCAAAACATCTCTTCCATTTATAAAAATCCAATACTCCCAAAGAAATATGGGACACCCTAGAAAAATTATTTGGAAAGCTTGATGAGATGAGAGGTCATGAGCTCAAAAATGAACTCATAAGTCTAAGTCCTAGCAACTTTGACACCCTACAGGACTTCTTCACTAAGTTTAAGGCCCTTAGATTGAAATTGAAAGAATGCAGGATAGAGAAGAAAGATGATCAACTCATCATTTCTATTCTTGCAAAGTTGCATCCAAGCTATTTAGTCTTTGTCTCCACTTTCTATGCCACAAAAAGTACCCTTGGCACTACATGAAAAATGCCTTCTTTGGATTCATTCATTACCGACTTAACTAGGGAGCAAGATGAACTAATTCAAATTGACACAATGAAGTCTACTCAACCCCAAGCTTTGATAGCTGGAAATGTTAAGGATAAGACTTCAACAAAGGAGAAAAAGAAAAAGAACAAGGACTAGGAGAAGAAGAAAAAGAACAAGGACTAGGAGAAGAAGAAAGAAAACAACAATCCTGCCAAAAACAACACTGAGTCTTCCTCCTCCAATGTTAAACCTAAGAAGGAGAAGGTTAAGTGTGCCTATTGTAAAAAGACAGGGCATGATGAACACAAATACATGAAGAAACAAATAGATTACCTAACTCATCTTCTAGAGAAGCACAACATAGGTGTTCTTGAGTCCATCAAGTAAAATTCATCTAGCTAAGATTCTACCAAGGCAAAAGCCAAGGGTAAGGAGAAAGAAAAGGGCAAGGCCCTTATAGCAACTACAACTTCTAAAACATCATGGGTCATTGATTCGGGTGCTTCTCACCACATGGGCTCTTCACTAGTTGAGTTTTCATCTTTAGAGTCTTGTAGCATGGCTTCAATTAGTTTGGGTGATGACACATCAGTTTCTGTTGTAGGGAGAGGGTTAGTTGAAATGGAAGGAGGAACATTCAATAATGTTCTAAGTGTTCCTTCTCTTTCAGTCAATCTCCTATCAGTATACCAAATCACTCACATTGGTTAGGGCATGAGAGTTGAGTTTTCACCAAATTTAGTGGCTATTAGAGAGTTGCATAGTGATACTATAGTGGTAGTGGATAGGGTAGATCATTAAGAAAGGTTATACATCTTCTCACATTTTGCACCTGATTCTTCTCCAACGGCATTGCTGAATCATTCAAATGGAGTTAGCAAATTATGGCATGAGCAGTTTGGCCACTTTAACTACCGCTACCTTAAGCAACTTTGCAAACATGACATGGTCATTAGCTTGCCTTGTGTCTAATTATCAAAAGAACTTTGCGAGGGGTGCTCCCTTTGGAAGCATCTCGAAGCAAAATTTGACAAAGGCAAAGCTTGGAGGGCTTCACAACCTTTGAAGTTAGTCCACAGTGATGTATCGGGACCCTTTCCCAAACCATCTTTCACAAGAGCCAAGTACATCCTCACTTTCGTTGATGATTTCTCTTGGTACACTTGGATATATTTTCTCAAACAAAAGTCTGAAGTGTTTGAAAATTTTCTAGACTTTAAGGCTCTTGTTGAGAAACAGAGTGAGAAATCCATCGGCTTCAAACTGATAATGGAGGGGAGTATGTCAGCAACAAGTTTGAGCAATTTTTCACCACAAAGGGGATTGATTTTTAGTGCACAATCACTTACAGTCCTTCACAAAATGGGGTTGATAAATGCAAAAATAGGTTCTTAAAAGAGATGGGTAGCTGTATGATTCACTCTAAATCTTTAGCACCACAGTAATAGGCTGAAGCCATCAAGTGTGCTTATTACATTCAAAATAGGGTTCCTCACAAAGCTTTGAAAGGGATAACACCCTTTGAAGCTTGGCATAAAAGGAAACTTGATGTTGAGCACCTTAAGGTTTTTGGATCCCTAACCATGGCCCGCATACTGAAGAAGAAATGTAAAACTATGGAACGTCAGTCTAAGCCTTGCATCTTTTTAGGATATCCAAATGGTACTAAGGGGTATCACCTTCTATATCTATTCACTCATGAGTTGTTCATTGAGAGAAGTGTCCACTTTTAGGAGAGTCCTAGAGACACAACACTTAGCACTTCTTCTCCCTCATCAGATCTACTTCTTCATGATGATTCCTCATCAGATTTAGATCAACCACAACAAGTTCTTGAGCCAGAGACATCTTCTTCTTCGAGTTCAGATAGTGAGGATAGTGATGTCGTGTCATCCACCTCTAGTTAGTCAGAGGATGAGGAGTTAGCACCTCACTCACCTATTTCTAGGCCACTTTGGGCCAGATAGACACTTGAGAGTGTTGGAACTTGGGTAGGAGATCTCATAGATGACAAATGTACTAGGGGGATTTTCAGAGAGATCCACATGCCTTCTTTTCTTTAGTTTTGGATCCACAGACTTTTCAAGAGGCATCAGGGGTACCTGAGTGGGATTGTGCTATGGAGGAATAATATTCTTCCTTAATCAAAAATGACACTTGGGATTTGACTTCACTTCCTAAGGGAAGAAAGATGGTTTGATGTAGGTGGATATATCGGACCAAGTTTGCAGTAGATGGGTTGGTTGATAAGTACAAATCACGATTGGTTTCCAAGGGTTTCTCACAGGTGGCAAGCATTGACTACTCAGAGACCTTTGCACCTATTGCAAAGATGACTTCTATCTGAATCACCTTGGCTATGGCTATAGTATATGGTTGGGATGTGCACCAGATGGATGTGAAGAGTGCCTTTCTTCATAGAGACCTAGAGAAGGAGATCTACATGAAGCAGCTGCAAGGAATTATTCAAGATTATTCCTTAGTATGTAGACTTAGGAAATCTATCTATGGCCTCAAATAGGCCCCTTGGGCTTGGTATGCTAAGATGGATTCCTTTCTTCTCATAGTGGGTTTCACTAGGTTCCATTTTGACCCCAATGTCTACTTCTTATGGTAGGATGATTCGCTCCTGATTTTGGTTCTATATGTTGATGAACTTTTGATCACTGAGAGCTCCTCATTGGCTATTGTAGTGGTGAAGGCATCTCTCCAAGATAGATTTGACATGATAGACTTGGGTTTTTTTCACTACTTCCTTGGCATCAAGATCTCATAGTCAAATTCAGGGATTTCTCTTAGACAACCTAAGTATGCTCTTGATTTATTGTCTCAATTTCACATGGCTAATTACAAGCCATCTCTGACTCCTTTTCTATCAGGAGTCAAGCTTGAGGCTGACTATTCTTCACCATTAGTTGATGCCACTTGGTATTGACAACTTGTTGGCAGTCTCATCTACTTGACTCACACCAGGCCTGACATATCATATACAGTGGGACTTGTCTCTAGATTTACATAGGAACCTCATGAGCTACATTAGAAAGTAACTAAGAGGATCTTGCATTACATATAGGGTTCACATAGATACGAGATTCATTATAGATTTGGCATAGAGGTTGACTTGGTTAGATATATAGATTTAGACTAGGCTGGGGATTCACAAACTCGTAAGTCCACTTTTGGTTATAGTTTCTCTCTAGGTTCTAGTCTTATCAGTTGGTCTAGCAAGAAGCATAATGTTATTGCTATATCATCCATAGAGGTAGAGTACATATGAGTTGTTAATGCAGCCACTAAGGCTATTTGGCTTCAATGGATTCTTTCTAAGTTTGTCATTCTTATTAGGTAGCCCACCTTCATTTATTATGACAACTAGAGTACCATTTAGATTTGTAGGAATCTATTTCAACACCAGCGGACCAAGCACATAGAGATTCACATGCCTTTCATTCGAGATCTTATTCATAGTCAGGTCATTAACTTGATATTTTGCTAGTCTTTAGAGCAAGTTACAAACATCTTCACCAAACCTTTCACCAAGAGCAAGTTCATTTGTCTATGAGATCTTCTTAGGGTACGTTCCACATCTGCAGTAGCATCATCTTTATGGGGGCCCACTAGCCTCTTCCTTTCTTTTATGTCTCTCTTTTGGGGGGGGAGTTTTTTCCTATGGGTTTTCTCCTTTTATCTATCTTATGGGAGATTGCATTTGTACATGGGTACCTCATCAGGCCTAGTTATCGGGACCCATTTTATATTTCCACATTTCCCACCTAAGCTGTGCTTATGGGGGGTATTAGTGTAGGTTTTTATTTTTCCCTATTATTTAATTAGGGAAATTATATATTTGTGCTTACATGGAGTTTTCCTAAATTTATGGGATAGGCTAGCTTATGTGGAGATGTGTGTCATAGATGTGTCATAGGTGTCATAAGAATGTCATAAGTAACTCCTTTATGGGAGTTACTTCTCTATTCTTAGCAGCTTGTCGCCACCTTTCATGAAGGAGTTACAATATATTCTTGGGGTGCCTTGACCACCTTTTGTGAAGGAGTTACTTACATGCTCTCCTATATGTATTCTTCACTTTGGCCATCTCATGTTAATCAGATATTGGGTTTTCTCCTATTTGTCTTATGCAATTTATCTTCTTGTATAATTTCAAATTGCTTTAGCATCTATGTGATGTGCACTAGATTCATCACATGTGATCATGTCTCCATTTCATTTGCATTATCCAGATTATGGCAACAACACTGATAATTACAACCTCTAGATGCAATCCCCAGTAAGAGGAAAGAGGTTGTTCATATAAATGAACCATCTTGATATGATGCTAGAAAACCCTAAGTGGAAAAGTCCTCATATTCCCAGAGGTTGATGGATATGAGTGATGAATAAGACTTAGAGAAAAATAGGACAATCATATAAATGATGAATTAACCCAAGGCATTCACTCCTCCCCTAGTGAGGACCAGCTAGAGAACCCTGAGGGCTAGTCAAGGTTATAGTGATAGGACTATTTGGACCATAAGCACCCTTGGGAGGGGAAGGCAAGTGTGATGATGAAGACATATTATCCTAATATGACCCATTATCATTTAAAGGTGTAGCATAATTTGGTATTGATGTGGTTAAACAGACTTAGGATCCACCTAAAAAGGAAACTACCTCTTCAGACAAAATATTTTATCCAAAATATTCTCACACAACCATTGAGACAAGATGTGAGAAGTGAAGCAAGGAGTGTAGAAGAGTTTGAGGAGTGACTTAAAAGAGATCCAATATTGGAGGATCAAGACCTCACCATTATTGAAAAGGTCGAGGCTCAAAGAGTTCAACAACCAAATGTTATAGTGGCTATGGAGACAAACCCAAAGGACCATCCCTCTCCAATACAAAAAAGTTCAATATAAGAAGGAGAGGTTAAAGATAAAGGAGAAATGAGACATTAACATTATATCATATCATGTTCCCTCTAGTTAATGTTCTACTAATGCCACCATTCAATACATCCAAGATAGTTTCAACATCTAGGACTCCAATGGGTTTTTAGACTAGGCCCCACTTATGGGTTGAAGAAAAGATCTAGGAGAAATGAGACATTAACCTTAAATTGGGAGATATAGATGTAATGAAAATTGCCTAGTCATATAAGGCAAAGCCTCCAAAGAAGAATAAATCACTCTTCTAGACCACTTTCACTAGTACTGGCAAGAGAATGTAAGAGATAGCTATCCCCCCACAAGGCATTACAAAGAAGGATGCTCCACTTGAAATTTATGTAGTATATAGGTATGATTTGGGAGAGCCATTGAAGAATGAGATCAAGCATAGCTCACAAGTTTTAGTGAGCATGGTGGCTGATCGAATGGATAAGTAAAAATCATCCATGGAGGAGCTAAAGATGCAAAACCAGGCAATGATCTAGTATTTACAAAATTTAAAGAGTGAGCCTAAGGTGGTGAATCTAACTACTAGAAGAGTCACAAGTGCACCCATACTCTCCTAGGATACACTTGACTTTAGCCTTGGAAAGGATTTAAAGACTAGAGGGTGGGAAAAAAATATTGGCAACAGGCCTTGACAATTTGAGTCAAGGAAGTCATCCATAGATCCATGAAATAGATTGATAATGAGACTGATAGATGAAGAGTGTGAAACTCCCTAACATTTATCTATGATGTTGATATGAAAATTTGGGAGGCACTTAGGCCCAAAGTAAATGCAATATGTAGTATGGGTAAATATGTTTTAATACTGAAGAATATTGTCTCTTCATATAATATTCAGATTCCTAGAGAATGTCAATTGGTCATAAAGCAAGGGCTAAGAATGCTCAAGGATGGTACTTTTGATATAAAAGTAGAAGAGTAGTTTCTTAATAATGTGAGGATAGAAATTGAGGCCACTTTGAGATACATGGTAAAGCTTGATGGTGTAGTGGACTTGAAAAAGGAATTATTGGAGGATGCCTTGAAGAACCTTGTCCATGCATGCCATAGAGCCTTTGATAGCCAAAAACTAAAAGATCTAGTGTTACTTGAAAAATCATGTGACCAATTAAAGGCATTAGTACATAAGAATCAGGGAGTGCTCTAGAGGACCACCAAATGGTTGGAGGAATAAATACCAAACTCAAGTATCAAGTGGGTTGAGATAGGAAAAATCTCACCACTATGATTGCAAAGTTTATTGCATACAATAATAAGTTGGCATAAGGCTCATTCATCAATGTTGATTCTACAACATGACCAAGTCATTTTTGTTCCTTGCTAGCTAGCATATAATTTATTTATCTTTCTTCTCTTTTCTCTTTCCCTCTCTCTATCTCGCCCATTATATATTTCTCAATCATTTTATGATGCCTATTAATGGCATGTTCTCCCTTAGGATATTCCTTGTAAAGTTATTTGTAAATAAGGGGAATGTTTTGATTGGCTATGCAAATGGACAAAAGTTTTTTTTGTCCCTTTCTAAGTTATAGTCCATGTGCCTGATGGAAAGTATCCTACCAGGGCAAGGTATCAAACATGTCAATATCATTATAGCATGTGCATAGTCCCAAGAATATTGTTGTTACAACTAACAAGCTCCAGACCTATGAATGATTTGTTCCAGCTAGAGCACATTTTTTGTGAGATGCCACATGTGATTTGGAAATGGGAGAAGAAAATGAGTTTAGAATCTTGGTTTGAGGTCAGTCA
This sequence comes from Torreya grandis, assembly GCA_037957365.1. Lineage (NCBI taxonomy): Eukaryota > Viridiplantae > Streptophyta > Pinopsida > Cupressales > Taxaceae > Torreya > Torreya grandis. The sequence continues at coordinate 3,385,513 of JARHVA010000892.1, read as the reverse complement.
GGAGAGAGAGAGAGAGAGAGAGAGAGAGAGAGAGAGAGAGAGAGAGAGAGAGAGAGAGAGAGAGAGAGAGAGAGAGAGAGAGAGAGAGAGAGAGAGAGAGAGAGAGAGATTTTCCCTATATAATCTTTTGGTGCCAAATTGGTTTTAGCTATAAAACCATTTGCAAGCTTTGAGAGCATTTTGATATGTTCCCTTGTTATAGAAATGAGTTATATAGTGTACATGTTATCTGATTTACACTATAATCTATATGTAATTAAGACTCATATGGTTAATTAAATGTGTTTGTATTTTTCTTCTTTGTCTCATTGTTAAAAGTGTAATGCATTATTTATTGATTCTGGGTACATTGGTAGTCTTGAGCTTTCTTTTTATGGTAGTCATCTGAGGAATGTGTTAGAAATATAAAATCCTTTCAGCCATGGAATTCTGAATGAATCATTAATAGTCTTTTTAGGGGTAGTCCCAGGCTTATGGATTCAATAAGAAGGAGCTCTTAAATGGTTACATGTAGATTTACTTGAAACCCTTTTAAGGAACTATGAGTACCATTTCATTCTATATGTTTTTAAATTCTAAAGTGTTTGATTAGTGAAAGTGACATAGTTTTTGGGTAAATTTCTTCATGATCATCTGAAACCCATCCACACCCTTTTTAAATTTACTCACCTTTTCCCACCTTGTTATATGTAGCATATAACACCCCATTGCATATCTGAAAGTGTTGTGTGCATTGCAGATACATAAATTTCCTTACATCAAAAGTGTGTCTTTGTCCAGTGCTTTAATGTTTAATTATTACAACCATATCACTGAGTTCATATTTTAATAAATGTTTCATTAAATGTATGATGAAATCATCTTACTTAACTATCCTCAATAGCTTGTGTCTGATTCAAAATATTTATTTAATTTGTGTGACAACCTATCATAGATGGATTAAACATAGCTAGTTATCTTCTAGTTAGATTTATAGTTTTCTATTCCAATAACTACATGGAAGTTGAATCATGTGATCATTCCTTATTATCAAGCTATCTTATAATTCCTCTCACCTTAGTCTAGGTAGAGCCAAAAGTATCAAGGAATTAACCAACCCCTTTGTATGCGTCCCCTAATCATTTTCCCTATTCTAGTCTATCATAAATGCTAAGCCCCTCTCAGGTTATGACAACATCTTAAATAGGTTTTTAATTTGTACTTTCCATTCACTTTTAGTATTCATTTTACATCTTAGATAGGTGTAAAATTGGGAACTAACACACTTTTTGGTGCCATTATCAAGGAGCATTATGATCTTGTCACCTATCTTGTCAACCACTCTTTTAGAAAGCTATTGTCATTAGAGGATTCCCATATAAATATGAAATTTTTATAATCTAATGATGATGAGTTAAATCTTGATGTCTTTTTTCTAAAATGTATGTTTCATTAGAGTTATGTCGATCTCCTATTTTCTAAAAGTGTGTTTTTAGTGGTGACTCCAAGTCATGTTTCTCTAGTTGTTGTAAGACCATTGCCTATTGTATCCCTCATCCTCCTAATACTCAATTTTGGACATCGCATCATTTGTAAAACTAGAGGGTTTGAGATCATCCTTAGGATTGACCCATCAAAGTAATTTATTTTTGCATTATGTACTCCTCAAAGAAAAAGAGATTAGCTTGGAGAAATATTGAAGGGTCTAATGAGTTCTTGAGATTCATCCTGGTGATGATAACCTTCGATGGTTTGTAGACCAACCCCTTGTTGAATATTACCATATTTATTCAAGCACCTCATATACTTATAGCCCAGTCTATTATCCTACTCCATCTCCACCAAATTAGTCACCTCTTGGCCCTAGTTCACTTCACTCACCAGATCATGCTATTTTGCCCTTTAACATAGAACCAATTATTGAACCAACCATGAGGTAAAGAGACCATGATGGGAATTAAAATCCTACTTTTTATGTTTCTAGATTCATAACCATTAACTTTAAAGAGATGGAGGGTTATCCTAATGAAGTCCCTAATGAAATAAGGAAGTGACTCCCAAAGTTTTATGGAAATAATGCTCTGACTAGCTATTAGAATTTAAAAGCCCTCAAAAATGTCATTAAATATTATGAGGTTGAATATGAGGATGTGTGAATTAATTTTTTTTAGACATTGGATGATGATGCCCGAGATTGGTTTAATTCCCTTCCTACTTGATGCATTGATTCATGGGAAGAGATGCAGAATGTCTTTAAGATTTAGTATGGTGAAATAATATATCCAAGGTTTCTCCTAGCTGAGCTTGAGAATATTAAGAAAAATCTTAAAAATTGTGTGCAAGATTTCAATACTCAATTTAATAGATCCATGATGCGGTTACCTAAAAATATAAGGCCTAGTGACATGGCTTGTTTTATAAAATATTGTGATGCTTTTGACAAGAAGGCTGCATCCACTTGAGAGACAAAGCTCCAATGAATTTATAGATGGCATTTAATATGGCTATTCAAATATAGAATAATATCAAGGCTGTGGGAAATCCTCTAAATAAAATATTTGATGTGAATATTGTTAATCCTAAAAAGGTACATTCCACCAAGACTATCAACTTGGAAGAGACGGTCAAAGCTTTGGATTCTATTGTCAAAGAAATGTCATATAAAATGGCTAGAGTAGAGAAAGGAAATATCCATATATCAACCATCCATGAAATGTATTTGAACCTATATCAGACTTAGTGAGGGATTCCTTTTCATAATAGAGATGCTAACAAGGGAAAAAGGCCTACATGTGAAGACCAGCCAAAGAGGAATCAAGGAATAAGTACCAGGAAAGAAATGATAGATCCTTTGAATGTTAAGGTAAATGTTATAAGCTCTGATCCTGATATTGAAATGTGTGATAGGTACTTCCTCCCTCACTTGCCATGTGATACTATTTAAAAACTTTATGAAGAAATGAATAAAACTAAGGACATATCATCTGACCATGAGGTGTTTATGTTTGATTACTCAAATTGCTAGTATGAACTTGGGAGGTTCACTGAGCTGGTGGATAATCCTAGGGTTAGTAAGCTCTCGAGTGATGTTGAGCTATAATTCTTTGACTCTACTTATGTTATTAATGTGTCATAAGCCTATGAATTACATGTGCATGATTTTGATCATCTACATTCCATGATGATCCAAAAATATCCTAAAGGGAATCCCTTAGCTAAAGATAGGCAGCTATTGATTAATGTAGCTACTACTCAAAGAATTTAAATCAATTTGAGGAGTAGGCAAGTAGGTGCTTCTCCTCATGATAAATCTCATGACATCCCAAATATAGTAAATATGAGTAAGAAATCAAAAAAAGCTACGACTACCCTAGAAGTTTTAAAAAAGGTACCCATTACTCAAGCTAGTAGCCCTCAAAATGTTCTTTTTAAAAGTAATAAGATGCCTATGTTTTTTGGTATCCCCAAGGATGCTAATGAGGTCAAGTAGAAAGCTCCTTTGAATACTCCCATGAAGCATCCTTTTTTATATAAAACCAACCCAATTTCTACTTTGAGGAATTATATTCCTACTAAAAATGCTACCACCCTCCCACCAAACACACCTCTTCCTTAGTATAATGTGTTTGATATGGCCCAATTATTGAGTTAGATAAAGGTCACTATTCCACTAGTTGAATTAATGTAAATTATTGAGCATAAGAAATAGCTTTCAAATATTTATAATTTGGAAAGATATCTTCTACCAATAGTGTTGATATTCCCCAAATGCTATTCAAAAAGGATGAGGAGCCATAGGAGGTTTTGGTACCTACTTTGGAAGTATATTTGGGGATTACATTGGTGAAAATCTAGTTGGATGTGGAACCATTCTATACAACTTTGATGATAAATAGTATCACTATCCACAATTACATGTTTTATTCTAGTGCCTCATGTAATGTTATGCCTTTATGTGTTCTAAATTAGTTTGGTTTGAAAATAACATCCACCTTTGGTAAATGTTATGTTATGGATTCATGAGAAGTGCTAGTTGTTGGACACATAAAAGGGTTGGTTATGTAGTTGGCAACTCATCTAGGTAAATTCTTAAATGTAAAAGTAGTGGTTGTTGATTTCCCACCTAAGTGGGGAATGATCTTATCATGAAAGTGGGTTTATAACATGGGAAGGAGTGTGAAAATGGATCTTTCTGATGCCACTATTCCCTTAGAAGGAAAGGCAGTAAAGATCCATAGGGAGCCCAAGATGTTACACACAATTAAAGATCCCAACCATGCTCTGAATGAAGTGAATCATACTAATGTTGAGCTAGGAAGCTTTGTTGGGAATATTGATGTGATGAACATCCAATCATTATTTATGTTAGACATGATGAAGAAGATGCTATCTAGGAATTATTCTTTGATGGGGCCTATTCTAATACTAGGAATTGATTTGGGGTAGTCATCCATGCTCCTAATGGTAAAAGATATATGTTATCCTTTCACCTCACTTTAAATTGCACTAATAACACTATGGAGTACAAGGCACTTCTGCTAGGTTTGAGGATTGCATGGAAGTATGGGATCAAATGTCTCCTTGTCAAAGGTAACTCTAAACTAGTAGTGAAGTAGATTAATAATGCTTATGTTGCCAAATTTAAATGGTTTAGACAATATCAAAATGTTGTATTGGATTTTATTGAAAGATTTGATGCATTCAAAATATCCTATCATGATAGGTAGTTCAAAAAGGAGGTCAATAAACTTTCTAGAATAGTAACCCATTTTGATATAGTAAGCATGAGTCCTCACTGTCAGTACCAAGTAGAGGTTCTTATTTGGCCCTAGGTCCTAGATAATATTTGTCACTGGCAAGTTTTTGAGGATGATAATCAAATCAAGAGGTTCATAAATTGTGAGGTAGAATTTCATGGTCAACTTGTCAATTTAGAGTTTATGATTCAGACTTGTGATGGAAAGGAAACCTTATTTGGAAAAGAGGTCATCCAGCTCAAAACCAACACTATCCCTAGGGGATTAGTTAGTTTAGAAGCATCCTTTGATGGAATATATAGAGTGAATTTAAGAGAAATATATATATCAAGGGACGTCACTAAATGTGATTTAGGTTCCCCTAAAAATCCAAGAAAAGTATGGCTAGGTACTTGCCTTAGCACAGAAGAAAAAACAAATTATACACAATTGTTAAGGAAGTATCAAGATTATTTGGCATGGTCTTACTCTGAGTTAAAGTCATATAAATAGGATTTATTCCATCATGTCACCCCCTACATCCAAATAGTAAGCATTTTAGGCAAAATCAAAGACTGATTAATCCCATCTTATCTAGTAAGATGCATGATGAATTGAAAAGGCTAAAGGATGGTGGAATTATTCAACCCATTAGATATTCATCATGGGTTGCTAACTTGGTCCCTATCAAAAATAAGAATGGGGATATCTATCTTTGTGTGTATTTATGAATCTAAACAAAACATATTTAAAAGATAATTATCCCTTGCCCAATATGGACAATCTCCTCTAACATGTTACTAGTTCAAAAATGATTTCTACTCTAGATGGATTATCATGCTACAATCAGGTTGTAGTCAAAGAATTTGAGATGTCCAATTCTACAGTCACCACACCATGGGTCACATATGTATATATGAGAATGCCTTTCAGGCTAATGAATGTAGGTGAAACATTTTAGTGTGCCATGGATGTTACTTTTGTAGGGAAAATTGATAAATTCATTGTCATGTTTTAGAATGATAGTACTATTTTATCCAAGGCCAAAAATTATCATTTAGAACACTTAGAAAAGGTATTTACAAGGTGTAGAGAGTTTAGAATCTCCCTCAATCCTAAGTTGTGTCATTTCAAGGTTTAAAAATCCAAGTTGTTGGGGGCATATAGTGTCTAAATGGGGTGTTATGATCAACCTTGAGAGAATTGAGGCCATTGATAAGGTACCCATTCCACAATCCAAGAAGGGAATTTAGTCTTTCTTTGGACAAATTAACTTTGTGAGAATATTTGTGTCTAATTTTGTTGAAATCACTCTACCTATTACTTTTATGTTGAAATGGGACCAAATCATCAAATGGGATGAAAGGGCTATGCAGGCATTCAATGATATCAAAGGAGATTTTAAGTTTGGTCCTATTTTTTCTAGTCCTAATTACACCAAGCCATTCTAGGTTTTATCTTTTGCATCATCCCATAATATTGTTATTGGTTTATTGCAAAATAATGATAATGGTTATGAGTAGCCTATAGCTTTCTTCATAAAAGCTATGCAAGGATCTAAATTGAACTATAAAATTATGGATAAATAGGCTTTTACTTTGTTAAAATATATTAAGGAATTTAGACCTTATATCCTAAGTTTTAGGATTATTGCATATCTCCCTCACACCATGGTGAAGGATATTCTAACTTAGGTTGATACTTTTATCAAAAGGTGTGGATGGGTAAATAAGATATAAGAGTATGATATAGACATCCAAACCACAAAATTGGTATGAGGAATGGACTTGGCCTAACTTATGGCTAAGACAAATTTATAATTAGTTGAGGTAAACACTATTATTTCTCACATCAATAGATATTTGGATCAATTCAATGCATCCCAATGGTATAGTGACATTTTTTATTATCTAAAAAATATGTATTACCCCTTAACTTGGAAAAAATTAGAGGAATCTCAAGTTGATCTCCTAGAAATACCTTTTAACTAATAATGGATTGGTGTGGAGAAATCTAGATAGGGTCCTCTTGAGGTGTGTATTAGAAGATGAGGTCACTAATCTAATTGAGGACTTTCATAGTGGGGTATGTAGTGGTCACTTTGTGCCTAAATTCATAGATCATAAGATCCTTAGGGATGGATACTGGTGGCCATCGCTATTCAAATATGTTTCCCAAGTATCAAGGAGATGTGAAAAGTGTTAATGCTTTATAGGAAGAATGAATGTATCTCATTCTCTCTCTTTGTAGCTTGTTACTATTGAAACAGTTCAAGAAATGGGGCATGGATTTCATTGGAAAAATTACTGAGTCCTCAAGTACTGAGCACAAATGGATAGTTATTTCAATATAATATTTCACTAAATGGGTGGAGGAAAGCCCCACTAGGTAGGTAACACACCAAGTTGTGATGGAATTTCTATTAAATTAGATTATATGTAGATTTGGTGCACCAATTAAAATTATTGATGGCAATGCCATGAGTTTTAGAGCTAGGCTATTGGAGGTAATGTGCAAAATTTATGGAATTGATATCACTTATGCTTCTAATTAAAATCCTCAAGGGGATGGGCAAGCTAAAGAAAGTAATAAAACTTGCTAAAGATTATCAGAAGAACATTGGAAATTAATAAGAAGAGGTGGGGTGAAAAATTGAAATTTTCCCTATGGGCTGACAGGATTACTCCTAAAAGAGCCACATGTCAAAGCCTTTTAGATCTTGTCTATGGAACTTAGGATTTTTTGTCCATAAATTTGCAACTACCTACTTATCATATTACATAGCAATTATGGAATGATGGATACGCTAACCACTATGAAGAAATAATGAACTAGATTATGGAACTAGAAGAGTCCCATAGATTGGCCCATGAAAAGCATCTTAAATTTAAAGAAATGTTAAAGTAAATATTTGATAAAAAGGTCACTTTGAGGAATTTTTATTTAGGTGACTTAGTCCTTTTAGAGGATAATCAATATGAAGAAAAGGGAAAACATGGTAATTTTGATGACTCATGGATGGGCCCTTACTCAATTAACTGTAGGATTGGGGAACACACTTTCGTCTTGAGAGTTTTGGATAGGGAGATATTAGAATTACCTATCAGTGGTAGAAATTTAAAGCATTTATTGGATTAAGCTACTATGTTCCATGTATAATTTGTACATATTTTTTATTTTTTGGTTCATTTATATAGTTCTTTATATGATGTTATTAATTTCATTTTTGTCCCTTCAGATATATTTTTTGGAAGGATCTCATGGTATTCATTGGATCCTTCTGCAAACCTAGGAACTTTTATTTCTGACTCTATCACCCAATGTATTAGCATCAGGTCTTTTATCTGGAGTTATTTTCACACACATGGGGGGCATACATCCCCAAGCAAGAGCTTGTGTTGGTGCCCAAAATTATGAATAAATAATTAGACCTTGATTATTAAAACAATCATAATTTGGCCTAAATGTGTATATGATGTTCTATGTTGAGGTCTCACCCTTTGTTCTGATAACCTCCTTTTTGAAAGATTGAGACCTGTGAAAGTATATTTGAAATCCCTATGTTGTTTGGTGTTAGCAGTAAAATTATTTTTCCTCAAGTTGCTCAAAGTTATTCTTACAAGGTGTAAATGCATTTTGGATCATGCAAAGGAAATGTAGGCTTGGATCCATACTCAGGTAGTTAGAAGTCTAGACTCCTAGGCCATAAATCCATTTTTCACCCTTAGGATATGTTGATGGCCAAAGGGAGGAGTTGTTCTATGAACTAGATGATGGACATACGGGTGCCTCTTGAAAATTTCCTTCAAGTTAAATGCTCTCATATAGTAATGAAGCCTCTTTGGGGATGGAATAATATTGTACTTCTCCTTGAGTTGGTTAATGGCACAAAAGGTAAAAATATGATTGAATGTCTAAGCAAGCATATATGATCAACATGTGGTAGCATCTCAAAATTAGTTTGGTTTTGGTCTTCTTTTAAAAGTTGTCTCAGTTGCCATTTTGTGGGAAAGGTACAAATAACTTCCAAGGTTTGGGCCACTCAAATCATGCCACATGGCATTCACTTAGGGTTTTTAGTTTTTTTGGCCCTTTTTGAGGAATGCCTCATCTCAAAAGGGTGAGGAGTTACAAGGTGTCCTCGATCATCTAGAAATTAAGACCAGTTAAATGAGAATGTAATATTTGGCACCCTTAATAGATCCCAAAGCATATTTCACTATGACACCAAGAAAATAAAGGAGGTGAGAAATTGTAAATATCCTTGGCATCCTAAATGCCTAGATATTTGACACTTGTAAAATTGTGAATCCTAGGGGATGATTCAAGATGTAGTGCATCTCCACATTAAATAATATTAATGGTGAGAAGGAAAAAATATTCCTGAAGGTCCTTTCACTTATATAAATCCATGTGTCACAAGATGACTTATTTGGATAAAAAGGAAGTGCCTTTGAGTTTCCCTCCTTTTTTATTTTGAACAAGCCTTGAGGAAGTTAATGTAGTAGATGGAGATTAGCTATTCTACATCAAGGCTTTAATGATAACCCTAATTTAAAAAGGGGATGATTATAAATAAGTGTTTTTCTTCATTTTAATCCACCTTTTCCAATTTGATCTTATACTTGTGTTTCTAGGTGATTTGATAACTAGAATGCTACCTATCAAAACTAGTAATTACAGTCAAAGTTTTAGAGGTTTTCTTGATCCAAGTGCATGATAGTTATTTTGATTACAATTAAGTATCCACTAGATTGATTTTTGTGTGTTTATGTAAGGAAATTTTAAAGTGTTTGGTGGTTAGCCATCAAGAAGGGTGTGATTCAATTTGAGAAAGGTTATATTAAGACTAGGAAGAATTGAATTCACCATCAATCCTAATGAAGAGCAACATTACCTCAATTCTTGATGAAATTAGGGACACTGATGTCTAAGGGTTAGAATTTATTGCCTTAATAAGTTATTTATAGAGAACTAACCCCCTATAGTAGTTGTTAATTTGGGTATGACCTAAATGGCTCTTATAACAACCTTTCCACTAGAAGCCCCATACCTAAAGTTAGCCATTACATGTGCAAAAGTATATCATTAAGAAACCAAGAAAATTGTATACTCTTTCACCCTTGAAGCTCTTATCACCATGCTTGGGATATATTTGTAGCCTGAGGGTATCATTTTAACAATGGAAAAGTGCCAATGTTAAGCCAACCAACATGATAAGATTATTTGGGACATTATAAACACTTACTAGATCACTAAGAAGAGAACCAAGATCTCAAGGATGACCAAAAATCTTAAGATGATGGAGTTTAAGTAGCTGCCATAATATGTCATCACCATGGCTGCTAGAATTTATGTAGTACCCATGGCAGAGAAGTTTGAGCTATGGATGTTTTCCATCCTTATCTATGTGTTGGAACAAAGGAAACAACTGGATTGGGCTTCCATTCTAAGCAACAACTTACATAGCCAAATGATATAGATGTGCATGGCCATCTCTTCCAAGGGAGCATTTAAAGGTACCTTTTACATTAACTCCTACCTCATATATAGCCTGGTACACAACAAATATTTTTAGGTCTTATTAAAAAAACTTTAGTACTAAAGATATACGAGTTGTACCTTGAAGTGACCTTGGAAGGGTTTAGAAAAAATTGGACCAAGGTCTAATTTTTTTTCTTCAATATAATGATAAGTGTTTTATTCCCTCTATGAAGCCTAAATAGAATAACCAAGATAGCTAGGGAAATAATTGACAAATTTGGTGTAGTGTATATTCAATTTTGCACCTTCATGTACATCTAGGTGAGTGAATATTTAGGGGCACCTCACAAGCTACCTAGATATGTCAATTATGAAGTAGAACTCATGAATTTATGCAATAAAATTGTGCCACCCCATGAGATGATCATTTTTAAAAATATTAATAATCCCTTCAAATTCCCTGTGGAGATTAGAAATTATACATGTCCTTTAGAAAAAGCAAAGGGATTAGAACAAGAAATGGGGTGGTACCAGATGGATAAAATTCCTCCTCAACTCAACTATGACATAATGTGGTTGATATTTATAGGTGTAGTCTTTCATCATCCACATTATGAAGATATCTAGTGTAAGTGCACAATTGAGGAGCAAGTTAGGAAAATTGATTACCTAAGGCTCATGATGTAGGAAATAATTTCATATGGCATTGTTCCCATCCTTAGTGATATGGCTGATGATAAGGCTACAATGTCATCAACATAAATTGAGAAGAATATTGAGTACAACCCATATCACAAGTAGACTTCTTAGTCCCATGAGTTGACTCAATTACTTGGAGGTATTTTCTAGTAATGAAAAGGAATTTTGGATGGTTAAAGGCCTAGGGAGTGGACCTTGGTACATATGATACCCCTACTCTTAGGGAGCTAATAAATGTCAAGGATCTTAAGGCACTCCTTCCCCCTTACACCAATCATCTAGCATGCTTGTAGGTAATAGCTAAGGGCAAAGGGAAGAATATAGTAGGAGATACCAGTTTCACCAAGCCAATCAATATTGATGAAGTTATAGTAGCACCATCCAAGTCTAGATTATGATTTACAAAATTAACCAATCTTGCTAAAAATTGAACCCAAACTACCATAGGGGAAGTACAAATTATGAGTGTTACTCCCATTCCAACCACTATTGAAGTATATCCTACCACATTAACCAAGCTAGCCATTACATCAGCTATCCAACCTAAATAACCACCAACACCCATTCCTCCCATAGTAATATATACAAGGAAAAGAGGAGGGGAGGAAAAAATAATGCAACCAAGGACCAAAAGGATAAAGAAGGAATTACAACCTCCAACTGTGATCCCTAGGAAGAGGAAAGAGGTTATTCATATAGATGAACCCTCTCAACATGATGTTAGAGAACCTCATGGGGAAAATTCCTCATATGCCCAGAGGCTAAGGGATATGATCAATGAAGAAGAGTCAAAGGAAAATAGGCCAATCATAGAAATGATGAAGTGACAAGAGGTATTCACTCCTCCCCTAGTGAGGACCAACCAAAGAACCCCAAGGGAAAGGCCACAAACTCTAGTTAAGGTTACATCAATATGACTATTTGGGCCACAAGCACCCTTAAGATGGGAAGGCAAGGGTGATGACAAAGACATACTAGCCTTAGATGACCCCTTATCCTTAGAAGGTGTAGCACAAGTTGGTATTGAGGTGGTTAAGTACACTCAAGAACCACCTAAAAAAAAGACTACCTCCTCAGACATATAAGCTTTTATCTAAAATATTCTCACCCAACCATTGAGATAAGACATGGGGAGTGAATCAAGGAGTGTCTAAGAGTTTGAGGAAGGATTTGAAAGAGAGATAATATGGGAGGATCAAACCCTCATAAGTAGTGAAAAGTTGGAGGCTCAATGAGTTGAACAACCAGATGTTATAGCGGTTGTAGATATAGTCCCAAAGGACCATCCCTCTCTAATACAAATAATTTCAATATAAGAAGGAGAGGCTGTAGTTGAAGGAGGTAGAGTATCAAGCTTGAAAATTGGTACCCCTATTCCTTCAAGTGTAAATAAGGAAGAAAAATAAGTTGATAAAGTTTCAGAGGAGGGATCGTCGATGGATACTACTTTTATTAAAGTACCTTGGGGGCTGCTTCACCAAATAAAGGTCCATGATCCTACTAGGTATGGGGATGTTGAAGCTATGATTGGTGGAAAGCCACCTAAGGGTTACAAGGAAGACACCATAGCCTCTTCCTAGTTCTCCCAATAAACTTTAGAAATCAAGTTGGTTGTGAAACCACCTCCTCAGCCTACAAGATAAGAGAGCTCCAACATATATTGCTTCTTGGGTCCCAACAATAAGTTGGGATGGATTTTGAAGTCCTAGAACATGTTAAAATAGGAAAATAAGGAGGGAAAGGAGTTGGAAGGAAAGTGGTTAAATTAGAGAGTAATGAATATACACAACAGATAGTAATAGCCTCACACCCAACTCTTGTCATCCTCCCTCTGGTTGATGTTCCATTAATGCCACCATTCAACACATCCAAGCCAGTTTCAAGGTCCATGACTCTAATGGGTTTTCAAACCAATCCCATCCTATGGGTTGAAGAATATATCAAGGAGAAATGGGAAATTGAAAGTAAATTGGGAGATATAGACGTAATGAAAATTGCCTAGTCATACAAGGCAAAAACTCCAGAGAAGGCTAAAGCACTCTCCCAAAGAACTTTCACTAGTACAGGAAAGAGAACATAGGAGATATTTGTCCCCACACAAGGTGCTAAAAAGAAGGATACTCCCCTTGAAATTTATGTAGTATATAGGTATGATTTGGAAGAATCATCAAGGAATGAGATCAAACAATGCTCAAAGTTTTAGCGAGTGGTGGATCATCGAATGGATAAGGATAAATTGTCAATGGAGGAGCTAAAGATGAAAAACTAGGCAATGATCCAATATTTATAAAATTTACTTAGTGAGCCTAAGGTGTTAACTCTGACTACTATCAAACTCCCTAGCACACCCATACCCTTTTGGGATACACTTGACTTTAGCCTTGGCAAGGATTAGAAGACCAAGGGGTGGGTAAAAAAATATTGGCAATATGACTTAGTATTCCAAGCCAAAGAAGTAATCCATGAAGCCATGGAATGGCTTGATAATGAGATTGATAAATTAGGAGAGTACAACTCCCTAACATTTATCTATGATGTCGATATCTAGAGTTTGGAGGCACTTGGGCCTGAAGTAGATGAGATATGTAGTATGGGAAAAGATGTTTTAATGGTGAAGAATATTATCTCTTTAGATAATCCTAAGATGCCCATAGAATTTCAGTTGGCCATAAATCACAAGCTATCAATGCTCAAGGATGGCACCTTAGATATAAAAGGAGAAGAGGAGTCTCTCAAGACTATGAGGATAAAAATTGAGGCCAATTTGAGAGACATGGTAAAGCTTGATGGTGTGGTGGACTTGACAAAGGAATTGTCGGAGGATGCCTTGAAGAACCTTGTCAATGCATGCCATAGAGCCTTTGATAGCCAGAAAATAAAAGAGCTAGTGTTACTTGAAAAATCAGGTGACCAATTAAAGGCACTGGTATATAAGAAGTAGGGAGTGCTCCAGATGACCACCAACTAGCTAGAATAATACAATACTAAATTCAAGTGTCAATTAGGCCTACATATGAAAATTCTCACCACTCTGACTGAAAAGTTTGTTGTATACAAGAACAAGATGGCACAAGGATTGGTCATCAATTTTGATTCTACAACGTGACCAAGTCATTTTTGTTCCTTAATGGATGGTATATAATTTCTTTCTCTTTCTTCTCTTTTCTTCTTCTATCTCTCTCCCATTCTATCTTTCTCAATCATTGTGTGATGCCCATTAATGGTATGTTCTCCCTTAAGATATTCCTTGTAAAGTTATTTGTAAATAAGGAGAATGTTTTGGATTGGTTATGCAAATGGACAAAGGTTTGTTTTTTTCCTTTATTGAGTTGTGGTCCATGTGGATGATAAAAATTATCCCACTAGGGTGAGTTATCAAACATGTCACTATTATCAGGGCACATACATAGTCCCAAGAATCATTGTTATTACAACTAAGAAACTCTAGTATCATGAATGATTTTTCCTAGTTGGAGCACATTTTTGTGAGATGCCACATGTGGTTTGGAGATGGGAGAAGAAAAGGAGTTTAGCCTCTTGATTTTAGGTCTTTCAATAAAGGGGGTGAGAAAGAGAGAATTTTTTTTGCCTTTTATAATCTTTTGGTGCCAAATTGGTTTCATTTTAAAAACCATTGGCAAGCTTTGAGAGCATTTTAATAAGTTCCCTTGTTACAGAAATGAGTTATATAGTGTACATGTTATCATATTTCCACTACAATCTATATGTAATTAGGATTCATATTGATAATGAAATGTGCTTGTATTTTTATACTCTATCTCATTATTTAAAGTGTAATGCATTATTTCTTAATTCTAGTTACATTGGTAGTCTTGATCTTTCCTTTTATGGTAGTCATTTGAGGAATGTGTTAGGAATATAAAATCCTTTTAGCCATCGAATTCTGAGTAAAGAATTAATATTCTTTTTAGGGGTAGTCCTAGCCTTATGGATTCAACAAAAAATAACTCTTGAATGGTTTCATGTATCTTTATTTATAACCCTTTTAAAGAACTATGATTATTATTTCATTCTATCTATTTCAAAATTCTAAAGTGTTTAATTAGTGGAAGTAACATAATTGTTAGGTAAATTTCTTCATGCTCATTTGACACATATCCACACCCTTATTAAATTTACTCACCTTGTCCCACCTCATTCTACACAACATATAACACCCCATTACATATATGAAAGTGTTGTGTGCATAACTAATACATGGATTTCATTATATAAAAAGTGTGTTTGTGGCCAATACTTTAATTTTTAAGTATTGCAACCATATCATTGAGTTCCTATTTTAATAAGTGTTTTGTCGAATGTATGATGCAATAATCTTACTTATCTATCCTCAATAGCTTCTTTGATTCAAAATATTTGTTTAGTCTATGTGACAACCCAATGTAGGTGGATTAAACATAGTTGGTTATCTTCTAGTCAAATTTATAGTCTTGTATGACAATAACTACATGGAAGTCAAATCATGTAATCATTCCTTATGATCAAGCTATCTTATAAGTCCTCTCATTTGGTCTAAGTAGAGCCAAAAGTAGTAGGGAATTAACCATCCCCTTTGTATGCATCCCCCAATCATTTTACCTATTCTGGTCCATCATAAATGATAATCCCCTCCCTGGCTATGATGGCATCTTAAATGGGTTTTTAATTTGTACTTGAAATTCATTTTTAAAAATGTAAGGATAGTTTATAGCAGTGTAAAATTGGGAACTAACAGAATTAATGGCTTATTTGACATTGGTGGAAACCAAATAGGTTGGTTGGAAATATATTCTTTAAGCTAATCAAATACTTTTTGACACTCTTCATTCTAGGATAATGTAACACCTTTCTTCAAAAAGTGCATAAATGAATAGTATTTATCAACTAATTATGAAATGGAGTGTCTTATAGATTGAATCTTAACCTACAAACTGTATAGCTACTTCAAGATAGATGGTGGTGGCATATTTGTAATTGAACATACTTTAGTTGGGTCAAATTTAATGCCCTTAAAAGAGACAATGAAACCTAAATATTTTATAGAAGTGATGCCAAATACATATTTCTTAAAATCGAGCCTAATATTGTACTCACAAAGCCTCTCAAAAACTATTCATAGTATGGCTAGGTTATTGGCATGGGTCTTTGACTTACCCAAGATATCATTAACATATTCCTCAATGATGTCATGCATCATGTTGTGAAAAATCATTATCATAGATATTTGGTAAGTGGCTCTAACATTATTAATTATAAACAACATTGCCTGATAAAAAAAATTCCTTATGGAGTGGTGAACATTGTCTTTTATTGGTATTCTAGTGAAATTCTAATCTAATTATACCCTAAAAATCCATCCATTAGATAAAACATTTCATAGTCAATCATTGAGTCAACTATCATGTCAATATTAGGCAAAGGGAATTCATCTTTGAGGAAGGCTTTATTGATATCTTTGTAATCAATGTCTATCTTGATACCTTTTATATTTTTACTTACTGGCACAATGTTTGATATATGCTATGAATAGTCAATCAACCTAATGCATTTTGTAACTAAGAGTTTTTACAACTCTTTATTTATTAACATAACAATACAAGGATGTTTATTATGTAACTTTTATTTAATAGACTTGGCATCAAAATGTTCTAAACCTAGCATATCTGAATAGGCCAATGAAATTATGTTAATAAATTCCCTCAAAAGGGATGTAAAGGATTTACATTCCTCTTCAGTGAGGGATACACCTAGTTTGGTCCACTTTGGGTCCTATGGATTCTTAATATTTAATTCTAAAGTTTCCTACATAAGAAGTGTAGAACCATCATCTATAATAGTTGGAAATGAGTTGAACTGATTGGCAATGTCAAATTATTCTAGATAGAATGTCTCATCTAATTCTACTATATAAGAAAAATCAAAATCTCCTAGTGCTAGCATCAACCATGATATAAATACCTCATGGAAATAAAAGCTACCACTCCTTAGTATTGATATCTTATCCATAAATAAACTATGGGATATTAGTCTCATGTGCTTCATAGGAACAGGGGTGAACATCCCCATCTAATGGTGCTAAAAAATGGCTTTGCTACGAGACTTACCTTTTTATTTACTTTTTCCCTAATCATAAATATCCCTAGAGAGGTTTTCACTTTCAGACCTCAATGTTTTATTTTGTTTTTGTTTTTGCATAGGGATGTTCACACACTCTCCAAAGTAGGAAACATGATCCAATCTAATATAAAATCCTACTTGTGGGATCTAAGAGGTATGTAACTCCTCAATCCCATAAAGCTGTATATGGCCTCATTATTTTCTAACTCATCTAATGTCATTGTTGACTCTTTCTGGTCCTAGCCTATCAATTTTGGATGTAAAGGATTAAATGTGAAGGTTGATAAATATGGATAATGGTACAAATGGCATGAGGTTAAACAAATTTATAGGGACATGGTCATCTTAGTTGTTAAATTAGACCCTATGTCATTTCTATCATTGTCATCTCTAGTTGTTGGTGTTGGAACATGAATTAGGTATGTGGGGTCACCCCCAAGTGGTTTATATTTGATACCATGAGTTCTCCTATACTTATTCATTAAGACTAGTTTGATCATACCTTTTTATTTAACATAAAACCTCTACCTTCATAAGCTAGGTGATCCATAATCTTGGTAGGAATATGATACTTTATGCTTTGGTAATAATTGACCAACTCATTAGTGTAGAGTCATGAATCATATTATACTAAGGGGCCCTACTCGAGGATAAAGGCTAGTTTTTAAAAATTGGGCTTATTTAGATGATATTTTACTTTTTTTTACCACTCTATATGAGTGGTATTGTCCTTATGTCTACCATAATCTTTAGGATTTTTAGGTAATTTGGTAATACATAATGCATTATGGGTGATATACTCTCCAAGACCTTTGTTAGCGACATAAAAGTGGTTGAAAATTTCTAATGGAGGCATGGAGGAGGTAGAGGTTAAGATGTCTATGTTAATGTAATTAGATTTTGGGTATGATTCAATATATTTTCCCTTTTCAACTTTCTCTTCATCTGATTTCAGCATAGGATTCATGTTAAACTAGTAGTTATAGCTTTTATACTTGACCTCAAGGCATTTAAAATATCGATATGGCCAAAGATCAACAATTATAGTCACTTCTATCCTCTGATGCAATGTAAAATGTATAACCCTAATTTCATGGATCCAAGGTTAGCCCAATAATATATTGTAAGATAGTTCTAGGTTTAAAACATGACATAGAGTATCATGTGTCAATGTCCTAAAAACCACTGGTAGGATGATGGTATCTTGAGATTATCATTCTTAACTATCATATGCCTTGATAACAAGGTATCTGGATACAAGTTGAATGTTGTATATCTAAGATATTTAACCAATTTCAAAGACATAATGTTGAGACTTGAACCATTGTCTATAAGGGCATATTTAACATTATGATTCATTATATCAAATTTAATGTATAATGATTTATTATGAATAAGTCCCAAATAATACATATCACTTTGGTCAAAGGTAAGACATTGGCTATATGACAAATGTCCTACCATGGCTTGGAATTTTTTGGAGTGATATCATCTAGCATAAGGAATTGGTTCAAATACTGATTCAAGATGTCTTTGTGGATGGTAAAAATGCATAACAAATCCATGATATATATGTGTGCAAGTTTTTTACTTATTTTTTCCATAATATCATAGGTTTTACCCTCAATTTTAATATTTGGTTCATTTCTAACAGGCATTAAAGGTTAATCAAGGCACATTTATACTATTTGGTTACAATCCTTTGATAGTGACCCTAGCTCGTCATGTTGTAATTACATAATCTTGATCTGAGACTTGGATTTGGTAGTTGGTTGGGTAGTAAATGAGGCATGGAATGATTATTCTTATATTATATGGTGTCTAATTATTAACATGACCCATAGAATAATCATTGGTATAAGGAGGTTGGTAGGTATTAGTTAGCAAATAGATATTATTGGGTGAAGGTTTAGGCCTATTTGTAGTTGGTCTAGGGTTGATAGTGAAGGTGGAAAAATGACCACATAAAATGTGTCCTAAAATATTATTGTAGGTATACGTAGTAGCATGATGACCTCTTTAGTTGTTTTGGTCATTTTTACCTTATTTTTGACCATTTTGTTGTTGTTTTTATGGTTGGAGTTGTTGTTGCTAATTTTGTGGTGGATTTCTCTGCCATTGTTGTTGTTATTGTTGATATTATTATTGGTTATTTTTATTGTTACATTAGGGAAATAGATTATGGTATATACCCAAGTTACGATTGTTTATAGGAGCATGGGTGTCTCTTAATATATGTTTTTTCCCATCATGTTCCCAGTCAGATGTCTGAATTAGATACACCATCTTATGGAATGACCATTAACACAATGACACTCATAAAATTCATGTTCCTTATATGAATTAGGAATAGGAATCTATTTAGTAAATGACTTTGGTATTATCCAATTGATCATATTGGCTTGAACCAATTTTTAGAATACAAACTCAATAAGCTCACCAAGGTCATTGAATTATTAGGTAATGGGTTTTCTTCTCCTCAAAGGAGGGGCTAGTAATTGGCTTTGATTTTTTGGTAGTTGGTTTTATGGAGGTTTTGGTTTAATTTATGGAGGAATTGGTTGTTGATTAGGTAGAGATAAATAGACAGTCAATATTTACACCATCTAAACATGGCATGATACAGTAACTCCATTACCAAAAACATTATTATTATGATTGAAGGGTTTAGGTCTTTCATTATTGTTAGATTGAGGTGACATTGTATCTGGTACTTTAGTTTGGTTCTAATTATGGTTATATCCTATATTTTATTTTTGGTTCTGATTGAAAGAGGATAACTTGATTATTCATCTATTAACAAGGGATTTCTTAGTCTAGATTCCTTTCACTATGACCTATTCAAACATATGAGCACATTTCAACTTGATATGGTAGGATATATCTCTTTGTAATCTCCTCATAAATATTATGGCCAACTATTTATCTATAAAATAGTGAATAAACTAATTTTTATGGCTCTCTAACATTACAAGTATGCAACAAACCTTTCACTAGTCTTTTGTTTAACTTGGCCTAAATCCACTATAGTAATCTTATGCTTACGATTATATGAAAAGTAATGTACAAAATTCTCCAAGAGATCATCAAAGTTAGGTACAAATTTCTTTGGTAATTTCAACAACCATTATAAGGATTGTCTCACTAGATTCCTTGGGAAGAGCAGAAGCAAGTATATATCACTATAAGCCACTAGTTGATAGGAAACAAATAATTCATTCAAATACTCTCTAGGGTCACCTTTGCCTTTGTATTTCTTGAATTTAGGTGGATCATAACATGTGGGAAATGGTATTTTAAAATACTCCATGTTAAATGGGTAAGAGCATATCTCCTCTAATTTGAATTTATTTATTTATTTTCCAAATTGTATGGCTTGAGTTACATCCTTCAATTGTTGTAAATCTTGAACAAAGAAATTAGGAGTGGCATGTTATTATGGGTGTTTCATGATCAAAGTTGGATTACTTTGACTAGAGTAGGTGTATTTTGAGATGTTGGTTGAATTGGTTAGATGGCTAGGTATGCATATCCATATATTAGGATTATTATCTAGGTATGCAATGCATAGGTGTTGAATAATATTTTGGTTAGGGTTAGCTACATAACCTTGGTTAGTGAATTTTACTTTTGGTAATGGTATTTGCCTCTATGTAATGTGTTAGTATTATTGGGCTTGGAAAAGAACTTGCTACTTATTGAACCCTATTATATATAAGGAACATATTGTTGAATACATCCCTATTATTGGTGGTGTTAGTAATTTGATCCTTATTGCACATGAGATACCCATTAGGTGAAAGGCAATTATTACCTAACACCTGGTACCTACAATGCATAAGAACCTTTTTATTCTATAAAAAAATGTTTTTGGATCGATACTTGTTAAAGAAACATTTATTGTTAGCTTGGCATTTAAATCAACACTTATTTTTGGTTTGGAAACTAGTGGGGATTCTATATTTATTGGTTTGGCAAGTATTATTGTCAACCAACTAACATTGTTTCATTAAATTTTGTCTATTTCAAGTCTAAAGGAAAATATAAAATAATGATAGGGATAAGTGATTAGAATAAACCCATATTGGTTTACGCACCATATCCAGACATTGTGAGCACTCCTCGTTGCCTAGGGAAGAATAATTGCAAGTAAGAAAACATAACCATAAGATATTTATTAGTAGATAAATGAGAGGGTTGCAAAGCTATGCACTTGTTCTAAGAAGTGTGAAACTTCCTTAGAGATGATAATCCACTTTTAAGATAAAAAAGAGTAATGAATAACTAAAAGAGAGGTAAAGATAGAGTGAAAGAGAGATAATTTTACCATTATTAACAACCTTTATGTAGTAGAGAGTGACATGGTACATGGGGTGTATTTTGTTTGTATTTTAGAAGTTTTTTGGATAGGTTTTGAAAAGGTTAGGGGATCTATAGTCATTGACATTGGTATGGGAGTGACTGATATTGGTTATATTACCAAAGTCGGTGGTGAAGGTGATCGATGTCAGTTAGGGTATCGAGGTTGATAGGAGAAATAATTATTTGGGAGATTACAAAAGGCTTTTCCAAGTCTGAAAAATAGTTTTGATTAGGTATAAGAGGTTGGGGAGAGTTATGAGAGAGAAATTATGGGTTGGGTAGATCAGGTCAGAGGTTTGTTATGTTAGGTTAAAGAGAAGTAAGCAAGGAAGCTTTGTAACTCCCTCACAAGGGTTCAGTCAAGAGTGTGTAAAGTAATGCCTATGAGATATAAAGCTATATGACAAATTTCATACCATGGCTTGGAATTTTTTCGAGTGATATCATCTAGCATAAGGGATTGGTTCAAATACTGATTCAAGATGTCTTTGTGGATGGTAAAAATGCATAAAAAATCCATGATATATATATATATGTGCAAGTGTTTTATTTAGTTTTTCCATAATATCATATGTCTTACCCTCAATTTTAATATTTGGTTTATTTCTAATAGGAATTAAAGGTTAATCAAGTCACATTTATACTATTTGGTTGCAATCCTTTGATAGTGACCCTAGCTCGTCATGTTGTAATTACATAATCTTGATCTAAAACTTGAATTTCGTAGTTGGTTGGGTAGCTAATGAGGCTTGGAATGATTATTATTATATTATATGGTGTCTAATTATTAACATGACCCATAGAATAATCATTAGTATAAGGAGGTTGCTAGGTATTGGTTAGCAGATAGATATTATTGGGTGAAGGTCTAGGTCTATTTGTATTTGGTCTAGGGTTGATAGTGAAGGTGGAAATATGACCACCTAAAATGTGTCCTAAAATATTGTTGTAGGTATACGTAGTATAAAGATGACCTCCTTAGTTGTTTTGATCATTTTCCCCTTAGTTTTGACCATTTTGTTACTGTTCTTATGGTTGGAGTTGTTGTTGCTAATTTTGTGGTGGATTTCTCTACCATTGTTGTTGTTATTGTTGATATTATTATTGGTTATTTTTATTGTTACATTAGCAAAATAGATTATGGTATATACCCAAGTTATGATTGTTTATAATGGCATGCATGTCTCTTAATATATCTTTTTTTCCCATCATGTTCTTAATCAAATGTTTGAATTAGATACACCATCTTATGGAATGACCAATAACACAATCGCACTCATAAAATTCATGTTCCTTATATGAATTAGGAATATGAATCTATTTAGGAAATGAATTTGGTATTAGCTAATTGATCATATTAGCTTGAACCAATTTCTAGAATACAAACTCAATAAGCTCACCAAGGTCATCGAATTATTAGGTAATGGGTTGTCTTCTCCTCAAAAGAGGGGCTAGTAATTGGCTTTGTTTTTTTGGTAGTTGGTTTTATGGAGGTTTTAGTTGAATTTATGGAGGAATTGATTTTTGATTGGGTAGAGGTAAATAGATAGTCAATATTTACACCATCTAAACATGGCATGATTTAATAACTCCATTACCAAAAACATTATTATTATGATTGAAGGGTTTAGGTCTTTCATTATTGTTAGATTGAGGTGAAATTGTATCTAGTACTTTAGTTTGGTTCTAATTATGGTTCTATCCTATATTTTTGTTTTGGTTCTAATTGAAAGAGGATAACTTGATTATTCATCTATGAACAAGGGATTTCTTAGGCTAGATTCCTTTCACTATGACCTATTCAAACATATGAGCACATTTCAACTTGATATGGTAGGATATATCTCTTTGTAATCTCCTCATAAATATTATGGCCAACTATTTATCTATAAAATAGTGAATAAAATAATTGTTATGGTTCTCTAACATTACAAGTATGCAACAAACCTTTCATTAGTCTTTTGTTTAGCTTGGCCTAAATCCACTATAGTAATCTTATGCTTACATTTATATGAAAAGTAATGTACAAAATTCTCTAAGAGATAATTGAAGTTAATTAAAATTTTCTTTGGTAATTTCAACAACCATTATAAGGATTGTCTCACTAGATTCCTTGGGAAGCGCAGAAGCAATTATATATCACTATAAGCCACTAGTTGATAAGAAAAAAATAATTCATTCAAATACTCTCTAGGGTCACCTTTGCCTTTGTATATGTTGAATTTAGGTGGATCATAACATGTGGGAAATGGAATTTTAAAATAATCCATGTTAAATGGGTAAGAGCATATCTCCTCTAGTTTGAATTTATTTATTTATTTTCCAAATTATATGGCTTGAGTTGCATCCTTCAATTGTTGAAAATATTGAACAAAAAAGTTAGGAGTGGCATGTTATTATGGGTGTTTCATGATCAAAGTTGGATTACTTTGACTGGAGTAGGTGTATTTTGAGATGTTGGTTGAATTGGTCAGATGACTAGGTATGAATATCCATATATTAGGATTATTCTCTAGGTATGGAATGCATAGGTGTTGAATAATATTTTGGTTAGGGTTAACTACATAACCCTGGTTAGTGAATTTTACTTCTGGTAATGGTATTTGGCTTTGTGTAATGTTTTAGTATTATTGGGCTTGGAAAAGAACTTGTTACCTACTTGTTGAACCCTATTATATATAAGGAACATATTGTTGAATGCATCCCTATTATTGAAGGTGTTAGTAATTTGATCCTTGTTGCACATGAGATACCCATTAGGTGAAAGGAAATTATTACCTAGCACCTAGTACCTACAATGCATAAGAACCTTTTAATTGGATAAAAAAATGTTTTTGGATCGATACATGTTAAATAAAAATTTATTGTTAGCTTGGCATTTAAATCGACACTTATTTTTAGTTTGGAAACTATTGGGGATTCTATATTTATTGGTTTGGCAAGTATTGTTGTCGACCAACTAACATTATTTCACTAAATTTTGTCTATTTCAAGTCTAAAGGAAAATATAAAATAATGATAGGGACAAGTGATTAGAATAAACCTAGATTGGTTTATGCACTATATCCAGACATTGTGAGCACTCCTCTTTGGCTAGGGAAGACTAATTGCAAGTAAGAAAACACAACCACAAGATATTTGTTAGTAGATAAATGAGTGGGTTGCCAAGCTACACACTTGTTCTAAAAAGTGTGAAACTTCTTTAGAGATGACAGTCCACTTTTAAGAGACAAAAGAGTAATGAATAACTAAAAGAGAGGTAAAGATAGAGTGAAAGAGAGATAATACTACCATTATTAACAACATGTATGCAGTAGAGAGTGATAGGGTACATGGGGTGTATTTTGTTTGTATTTTAGAAGTTTTTTTGATAGGTTTTGAAAAGGTTATGGAATCCACAAACATTGACATTGGTAGGGGAGTGACTGATATTGGTTATATTACCAAAGTCAGTGGTGAAGGTGATCAATGTCAGTTAGGGTATTGAGGTTGATAGGGGAAATAATTATTTAGGAGATTACAAAAGGCTTTTCTAAGTCTGAAAAATAGTTTTGATTAGGTATAAGAGGTTGGGGAGAGTTATGAGAGATAAATTATGGGTTGGGTAGATCAGGTTAGAGGTTTGTTGTGTTAGGTTAAGGGGAAGTAAGCAAGGAAGATTTGTAACTCCCTCACAATGTTTCAGTCAAGATTGTGTAAAGTAATGCCTATGAGATATAAAGCTATATGAAAAATGTCCTACCATGGCTTGGAAGTTTTTGGAGTGATATCATCTAACATAAGGGATTGGTTCAAATACTGATTCAAGATGTCTTTGTGGATGGTAAAAATGCATAACAAATCCATGATATATATGTGTGCAAGTGTTTTATTTAGTTTTTCCATAATATCATATGTTTTACCCTCAATTTTTTTTATTTGGTTTATTTCCAATAGGCATTAAAGGTTAATCAAGGCACATTTATACTATTTGGTTGCAATCCTTTGATAGTGACCATAGCTCATCATGTTGTAATTACATAATCTTGATTTGAAACTTAGATTTGGTAGTTGTTTGGGTAGGTAATGAGGCTTGGAATGATTATTATTATATTATATGGTGTATAATTATTAACATGACCCATAGAATAATCATTGGTATAAGGAGGTTGCTAGGTATTGGTTAGCAGATAGATATTATTAGGTGAAGGTCTAGGTCTATTTGTATTTGGTCTAGGGTTGATAGTGAAGGTGGAAAAATAACCACCTAAAATGTGTCCTAAAATAATTTTGTAGGTATATGTAGTATCATGATGACCTCCTTAGTTGTTTTGATAATTTTCCCCTTATTTTTGACCATTTTGTTGTTGTTTTTATGGTTAGAGTTGTTATTACTAATTTTATGGTGGATTTCTCTACCATTATTGTTTTTATTATTGATATTATTATTGGTTATTTTTATTGTTACATTAGGGAAATATATTATGGTATATACCCAAGTTACGATTGTTTATAAAAGCATGGGTGTCTCTTAATATATCTTTTTTTCCCATCATGTTCTCAATTAGATGTCTGAATTAGATACACCATCTTATGGAATGACCATTAACACAATGGTACTCATAAAATTCATGTTCCTTATATGAATTAGGAATACAAATCTATTTAGGAAATGAATTTGGTATTATCTAATTGATCATATTAGCTTGAACCAATTTTTAGAATACAAACTTAATAAGCTCGCCAAGGTCATTGAATTATTAGGTAATGGGTTGTCTTCTCCTCAAAGGAGGGGCTAGTAATTGGATTCAATTTTGTGTTAGTTGGTTTTATGGAGGTCTTGGTTGAATTTATGGAGGAATTGGTTGTTAATTAGGTAGAGGTAAATAGACAGTCAATATTTACACCATCTAAACATGGCATGATATAGTAACTCCATTACCAAAAACATTATTATTATGATTGAAGGGTTTAGGTCTTTCATTATTGTTAGATTGAGATGACATTGTATCTAGTACTTTAGTTTGGTTCTAATTATGGTTTTATCCTATATTTTAGTTTTGGTTCTAATTGAAAGAGGATAACTTGATTATTCATCTATTAAAATGGGATTTCTTAGTCTAGATTCCTTTCACTATGACCTATTCAAAAAATATGAGCACATTTCAACTTGATATGGTATGATATATCTATTTTTAATCTCCTCATAAATATTATGGCCAGCTATTTATCTATAAAATAGTGAATAAACTAATT
This sequence comes from Torreya grandis, assembly GCA_037957365.1. Taxonomy (NCBI): domain Eukaryota; kingdom Viridiplantae; phylum Streptophyta; class Pinopsida; order Cupressales; family Taxaceae; genus Torreya; species Torreya grandis. The sequence continues at coordinate 3,358,901 of JARHVA010000892.1, read as the reverse complement.
TTTATGGTTCTCTAACATTACAAGTATGTAACAAACCTTTCACTAGTCTTTTGTTTAGCTTGGCCTAAATCCACTATAGTAATCTTATGCTTATGATTATATGAAAAGTAATGTACAAAATTCTCCAAGAGATCATCAAAGTTAGGTAAAAACTTCTTTGGTAATTTCAACAACCATTCTAAGGATTGTCTCACTAGATTCCTTGGGAAGAGCAAAAGCAAGTATAGATCACTATAAGCCACTAGTTGATAGGAAAAAAATAATCCATTCAAATACTCTCTAGGGTCACCTTTGCCTTTGTATTTATTGAATTTAGGTGGATCATAACATGTGGGAAATGGTATTTTAAAATAATCCATGTTAAATGGGTAAGAGAATATCTCCTCTAGTTTGAATTTATTTATTTATTTTCCAAATTGTATGCCTTGAGTTGCGTCCTTCAATTGTTGAAAATATCAAACAAAAAAATTAGGAGTGGCATGTTATTATGGGTGTTTCATGATCAAAGTTGGATTACTTTGACTAGAGTAGGTGTATTTTGAGATGTTGGTTAAATTGGTCAGATGACTAGGTATGCATATCCATATATTAGGATTATTCTCTAGGTATGGAATGCATAGGTGTTGAATAATATTTTGGTTAGGGTTAGCTACATAACCCTGGTTAGTGAATTTTACTTTTGGTAATGGTATTTAGCTCTATGTAATGTGTTAGTATTATTGGGCTTGGAAAAGAACTTGCTACCTACTTGTTGAACCCTATTATATATAAGGAACATATTGTTGAATACATCCCTATTATTGAAGGTGTTAGTAATTTGATCCTTGTTGCACATGAGATACCCATTAGGTGAAAGGCAATTATTACCTAGCACTTGGTACCTACAATGCATAAGAACCTTTTAATTGGATAAAAAATGTTTTTGGATCGATACATGTTAAAGAAACATTTATTGTTAGCTTGGAATTTAAATTGACACTTATTTTTGGCTTGGAATCTATTGGGTATTCTATATTTATTGGTTTGGAAAGTATTGTTGTCAACCAACTGACATTGTTTCACTAATTTTTTTCTATTTCAAGTCTAATAAAAATATATAATAATGATAGGGATAAGTGATTATAATAAACCCAGATTGGTTTACGCACTATATCCAGACATTGTGAGCACTCCTCTTTGGCTAGGGAAGACTAATTGCAAGTAAGAAAATGCAACCTTAAGATATTTATTAGCAGATAAATGAGTGGGTTTCCAATCTACGCACTTGTTCTAAGAATTGTGAAACTTCCTTAGAGATGACAGTCCACTTTTAAGAGACAAAAGAGTAAGGAATAACTAAAAGAGAGGTAAAGATAGAGTGAAAGAGAGATAATACTACCATTATTAACAACTTGTATGCAGTAGAAAGTGACAGGGTAGATGGGGTGTATTTTGTTTATATTTTAGAAGTTTTATGGATAGGTTTTGAAAAGGTTAGGGGATCCATAGTCATTGACATTGCTAGGGGAGTGACTGATATTGGTTATATTACCAAAGTTAGTGGTGAAGGTGATCGATGTCGGTTAGGGTATCAAGGTTGATAGGGGAAATAATTATTTGGGAGATTAGAAAAGGCTTTTCCAAGTCTAAAATATAGTTTTGATTAGGTGTAAGAGGTTTGGGAGAGTTATGAGAGAAATTATGGGTTGGGTAGATCAGGTCAGAGGTTTGTTGTGTTAGGTTAAGGGGAAGTAAGTAAGGAAGCTTTGTAACTCCCTCACAAGGGTTCAGTCAAGAGTGTGTAAAGTAATGCCTCTGAGATATAAAGTTATAGTAAAATAAATTTTTAGAATACATATAGAATAAGTGATGTACTTAGCTATGGCTATTGAATGATAAGTGCCATATTGATGATCCCTATCAAGGAGGCTAAACTTGAATGTTTGAATAGAGAGAACAAGCAGGTGTTGTTGATCCTCAAGAGCTTAGTTCTTGATCATGATTAACTTATGCAAGATGACAGTTAGCTAAGATGTCAAAAATAGAATGTTGATAGCTTTAATGCAAGTAAGAATGAATTTTCTTGATTTTTGTTGACCCAAATTTTAGGTTAGAGTTTGGCTTATATCATCGACATCAGTGATCTCATCAATGTTGGTTGTGATTGACCAATGTTGATATCCCTATAATAGGTAAACCTTAATATTTTTGGCCTATTTTTGTTTCTCTTCATGCTAAGTGTGGCACCAATTACAACATGGTAAAAATAAGAGGTCAAGAAGGAGGTACTTGATTAAGAATTTAGTTTTGAAGTGGGAATAAGTCTTGGGTAGTTAGGATGAGGGGACCAAGTCTTGAGGTGACTCATTAGGTGAGAATTAGGCATAGGGTGAGGTGGCTAGGTAAGGTGTAAATAGGGGTTTTTAATTGACTTAATTAAGTATTTTAAATTAATTAAATGTGTGAAGGTTAAAATCATGCATTAGAGAGGTTAAATTTTATTATTGAAAAATAGGTTAAAAGGGGTTTTAGCACAAGGACTTAAAAACATGTGGATATGTAATTTTGGTGTCTACATTTTCCCATTTTTGTCTTATAATTTGTACTAACAATTTTGCAATAAAAAAATAGGAGTTAGATGCTCTAAATATTAGATAAGGTATCCCCCTCAAAATGAGAATCAATGGAGGACAAATCAGAATTGAGTATCAATTTGATAAAAAGGTAATTAGGTGAGTGGTGGAGAATTGACTATTGATTTGTATGTGTATACTAATATGAGCTATATTAGACAAAGTTAAGAATAAGCAAGGATAAGTAAGACTCTGATAGAAGTAACCAAATCACAACTTGTAAGTGATAGCTGAGAGGTCAAAATAATCAAAGTTATAGCTCTAATGGTCAATGTGTCATAGGTATCCAAGGTAGGAAGTGCCCCTAGGAAACATAAAAGGGTTGAAGGTGATATGATGAGTTTGGTTTCCATCCAAAACACCTAATATACATGCATTTTCACAATAGCCAACTATAGCAAAATAACATAAGCAGTTAAGATAAACAATGCAAGGTTGGTGTAAAAGGGTCAATGAGCAAGGAGATATTCATGATCTCCATGAAAATTCATCATGGGTAAAGATTTAAGTGATCTCCAATGGCATTTTTCATGGTTGGGGAGATATATGTGATCTCTAATTACCCTAGTATATGGGTAAAGTTTAAAAAGTTGGGATTACTTTGTTGGGGAAAACATTATTGGAATGGTGCTGACATCGGTGACATTACTGATATTGGTAATAAAAAGTGCCAACATCGACAAACTAGGACAACATTGCCAATGTTGGTATGCATAAGCACCAACATTAGTAGATTAGGTCAAGAATACCAATGTCGTCAGCTGACCAAACTTGAAAAAAAGGGGGTTAGGTGGCTAACCAAACTCTTTTACAACATTGTGATTAGAGAGAAAAAATAGAGCTTGTAGAGTGATTTAGATGGAAGATCAAGGAGGGGACCCATCAAGAGGTGCACTACCATAAGAGCTAGCTATGTCATCTAAGATGAGATGGAGAGATGAGGTAAGAGTCTCTGCTAGTTGGTTTGAAATTTGATTTGGATATTTGTAATTTTTAGGCTAATTTACAGGTGGGGGTGTAGAAAACATTAGAAAAGTGGTATAAAATAGGGTAGCTTAGTTTTAGGATAAGTTGGGGGGTTGTTTGGGTAGGTTTTTAGGAAAAATTTATAATTTTGGGTTTGTGTCATTTGACCCTAGGGCCAAACTAGTTTCTAACATCAATGAGGTCCATCGATGTCAACTAACATAGCACTGAGATCAATAAGTGTCTTTTGACATTGACTGACACTTAGGCATACAAAGCACTAATATCGATAGTAATGTCAATGTTGGTGACTATAAATAAATAGAAAAATAGGAGAAAGGGTCAATTTAGATCCTTATTGGAATTATTCAACTAGTCTAATGGCTAAGCTAACCTTAAAAGACCTTATGTCAACTGAGTGTTACCTACATAACTTAGTTTAGGGCTTCAGGCCAATGCAATTCTCCCAAAGCCTATGAAAAAGATCTAAAAATGTGTGTTAAGGGAAATAGGTAAAAATGTAGGTTGAGATAGGTTAAGAGGTCTAAATCTTAAAATACAAGGCATAGTGTCAAGGGTCAAGGATATAGGTCATGAGGCCTAGAGTTTTGATAGGCAGGTAGGCATAGGGTAGAGAGAGAAGAGGTAGTGTATCCTAAGGTAGAGAGAGAGAGGTAGTGAAGCCTAGGGTAGAGAGAGAGGTAGTGAAGCCTAGGGTAGAGAGAGAAGAGTAGGGTAATTAGTTAGGTGAGTATGTGGTTGAGCTAACCTCATAAGACCTTGTGTCAATTGAGTGCTACCTACATAGCCTAGTGTAGGGCCTCAAAAAAATGTAGTTATCCCAAAGAGAAGGGAAAAAGGTGATGATAGAGTATATTATAGCCATCCTTATATGTGTCAACAACCTTGATAGATGATCTCATAATGTCAGTTCCATCCTTACCTGCATCCATCTCATAATGTCAGTTCTAGATGAGTGGGAACACATGGTAGCCATGGGGTTAGGAAGAGTGAGATGGTATTGTCAAGTCACCTAGGATGTGTCCCTTATGATGGCATTGATTGAGAGGTGGGATCACACCACCATCTGTCAACTAAAGAGTTGATAGTGAATCAAGAGGATGTTTATAGGATTTTATGACTACCACTCTAGGGTGAGGATCTCTTTGTATGATAAAAAGAAGAGCATGATATACACATGTTCACATTATATGGATAACATGTTAGTGAGGTGACTTACCATTCAATGAGTTTTGTGTATGAGCCACTCTATATGGTTGATGAGGAGTAACATTGACTGGACATCCCGATGATGATCAAGATCATAGTGTATGCATTACCAGATGTAGATAGTGGTAGATTTATAATTTCATTGACAAGTGTGCTTATATATATGGTTGAGTAATAGACTATTTTTTCTTGGGGTCTAGCATTTTTAATGTAGTTTTACAAAGAGCTATAGGGTTTAAGACTGCTATGATGATATAGTTTATGTGTCAGCCATCTACTACATTATTGGGTGTACAAACACATCATGGTGACATGACCATTGGGTTACCTACCATTATCCTAGCTAGCTTTAGGGTTGGTTTTAGATGGTGGAGAGAGGGCATGACAAAAACTTGAGTGGATGGCATGGTTTGAGACATTTCCTATTATAGGCACATGATTGAGGGTTTTATCCCTATTGATATTTTGTGGAGACCCTACCTAACATACCCAATTTTTAGATGATAGGCATAGTAGCTTTAGGGTTTTTAGAGCTCACTATGGGTTAGTGAGAGATGAGTTAGTGAGTTAGAGATGGTACCTATGACATAGGTCAGGAGGTAGTTTGGTATAGTTATGGATATTCTACCTATCTTCCCTCAATATAAGAGGGATGACATAGAGGCACCCATATAATAACCCCAAGAGAAAAATGGGCTAGATTTTGAGGAGCTACCAGTAGGGATAGGTATTGGATACCTAGGGTGCACAATAGTGTATATAGCTTGGTGGGCAGTTTTACATCCCATGGTGGAGGTCAAGAGGCCACCACCAAATTTACAAGGGTTGGTGAGAGAGACAGGGATGTAGTCATATAGGCTTGAGATGTAGTAGTGCAGGATAGAGATATAACCTAGGCATAGGTATTAGCCTTACAAGGGTAGGTGGTGACATTGCAGGGTAAAGTTGGGGCACTACAGGGGTAGGTTGCTAAACTACAGGGCTAGGTTATAGTCTTATAGGGTTAGGTGACTATAGTGATAGTAGAGAGGGATAGTCTAAGAGAAAAAAGTTAGGCTTATCCTCCTACACAGACATAGATACCATTATAGGCTAGGTCATCATCAACTACTATGGGACCTCCACAGACTATATCTATGGTGGATAGATGACTGCCCTAGTTGAGATTGTCTACTATGAGAGGGTGATTAGAGAGCTTTTATAGATTCATAGATATTCAAAGTTTAGAGAGGAGGGGTCTATGTCACATTCCATAGATTCTAGCTCACACATATGCAAATGAGTGGAGAGTGGTGATGACACTACTTACTCACAACTATGTAGAGAGCCTCAAAGACCTTGAGTGTCAGAGTTTTCCATTTTTTATTATATATGTTATATGCATACTAGCCTACAAGCTGAAGATGTGAGATGTATATTTTGAGAGAGAGAGATGATATTATGATGATGTAGTTATGGACATGTTTTTTTATCACACACACACACACACACACACACACACACACACACACACACACACACACACACACACACACACACACACACACACACACACACACACACACACACACACACACACACACACACACACACACACACATACACACACACACACATGAGATGTTCATCTATTGTGTTTTTGAGATGTGTGTATTGTGATTATGATGATGATATGGATGATGATTGTTTATATGATAATTTTATGCTATGTTAATTTGATGTTAATGTTGATCATGTTAGTTGAGTTAGACTAGTGTTTCCCATATATGTGACGGTATATGCATAGTTGGTTGGTTAGTTTCATCTTAACATTTTTCCATATTTTGTGATGGTGTATGCTTAAAATGAATATATTAGTTATGCTAGTTGATTTCAAAAAATTTCCATATTTGTGATGGTGTATGCATAAAATAAATTGAGTAGGATTTGATAGTGTTGGCTTGATGTTGTTTATTCATCTCAATAGAGAGATCGATATGTGATGTGGATGGGAAAATAAAGAGGTAGAATGCTCATGCACGAGTAAAGACCATAATCATAACATAAATAGGCTCAAGAAAATGAGCCTCTTTCATGCCTTATATCTTTGAACCATTACGTTCGGTAAAGAAGCATCATATTTATCTTATGTTAAGTGAGCTTCACAGTCCCTTGAAAGAGTATGAGGGAAAATGGTAAAATAAGGAAAAATGTTTGAGTATCATAACCTAAAAAGTGGTAATGATGTGCCCTTTTTTTGGGTAAGTTGAGAGCTACTATAGACAAGTCCATGAATGAAAGCCTTTTTTTGTGTAAGTTGATCAATGCAAGAAGCCTATAATGGGATTTTGTATGGGTTAAGGTTATATAAAACTAAGCAATGTGAGAAGACTATTTCATTTTTATTTCCCTTTAAGAAAAAATCTTGGCTTATTCATCCTTCAAGGGAGTGTTCTAAGCATTTGTTTTTAATTTTAAATAAATGTCCTTCAAGGGAGCAGTCTATTGATAGTAGCAAAGGAAAGTTACGTAGCTATCCTTCAAGGGAGTAGTCTACATTGAGAAGCATGACTTGAGACTTTATAACTTTATCACATATCCCTTTTTATTTTTAGTCATGGACAAGACTATAGAGGCTTAGAATTTTTCCACTTTGAGGGAAAAACCATACCACTACGTAAGTTAACTGAGTGTATAGGAATAAGGGTGAAGAGGAAGGGAAATGAATGTAATAGGGATGCTCAAGGGATGATATAAATTTAAACATGAGGTGAAGTGATGCTTTTTTAACAAAAGAATGGTCATAGGTGTATAGTATTTAAAGACTCGAGTTCTAGCCTTCCCTCAAATGAAGACAAGTGATAAGTTCCTAAGCCATACTTATGAGTTATGATATAAAGTCTAAGATAATTAGGAGAAAACTTACCCTATTTGCTTTTCTCCATGTTTGTCACATGTTGATTTTATTTTAAGATGAGATATCCTATATTGAAATATTTATATTTAAGGTTTTTGTTATCAGTGTGTTTGGTATGCTCTTGATATATTTGGAGGTGGTTGAGGGCTATGAGATGGTGTTCAACAAGCAAGTCAAGTTGAGCCAATGTTCCTGGTCAAAGTCATCATTAGTATGTCTTGTAGAGAAATGCAAAGAGAAGGAATATGGACTTCAAGAGGAAAAATATCCTCTATCCCATATACCAAGGAAAAAGGTGTAGCACCCATAAGGGTTCAAATTCTAGTGTGATAAGCCAATAAAGAAAAAGGAATGTGTGTGTGATAATCCTTGCCCATATAGTTGAATACCTTCATTAGAATTTTGGTCAATGTTTTGTTAGAAGCTTCTACCTATCCATTATCTTATGTATAGTATGGTGATAAGAAGCTTAATATGATTCCAAATGTGTCATAAAGACTTTGAATAGTATTTATTTTGAAAGAGTTTCTATTTTTTAAGGGACACCAAAATGATAAATGATGTGATGGTTGATGAATTCAACAATTTTGTCAACTTTAGTGGAGATGAGAGGATTGGCCTCAACCCACTTGGTGAAGTATTTAGTGGCAGTAATGATAGAATGATGACAAAGGGATGAATTAAGGTTAATATATTTGATTAGATCTAAGCCCCATTGGGATAAGGACCAAAAGTCTTTGGTGACTTGTAATGCATGACTAGGAACATGAAGGAGGTTAGTGTGTTTTTGACATTGGATGTAACACCAAACATAATAATCATAGTCTTGATAGAGCGTAGGATAATAATAGCTAAGTTGAAGGATACGCTTGGTAATTGAATGAACATTAAAATTCCCACCATAAATCCCATCATGGACTTCCTTAATAGTGAAGGGAGTTTTAGTACTAGTGAGGCATATAAGGAGAAGACTGTCAAAATCTCACTTGTAGAGAAGTCCCCCTAGTAAAGTGTAATGATCGACACATTGTATGAAGGTCTATTTCCCATTATTAGAGAGATCAGAAGGGGTAATAGAGAAAGAAAGATAATTTGTGAGTTTCTTGTACCATAAGTCATGCAAGTCAGCTATTACATTTCCAACAAAGAGGATGTTATCTGAGACATAGGAGGGTAATGTTAAGTAATGCACAGTGATATAGATTCTTGAGGAAGAGGATGAAGAGTGTATGTGTGAAGAAAGTGAATATATTATGTCAATAAACTTGTTTGTGGATTAATGAATAGTTTGTAGGAGATAAGATTCAAATGATCCCAATAACATATCTACATGATTTTTATACCACTACATAATTTTGTTTTTACATAGCTAGGAACCATTAACCTGATTAAATAGTAGGTGCAAATCAATAAAAATGGTTATGGATTTGATATCCAAGAAGAGAGATATTTGAATTCCTAAGATCAAATCCTCATATTTGGCCATATTGTTAGTCCATTCAATATCTAGTTTAAATAATAAAGGTATAGGCTCATAATTTAGAGGAACAAGATTGACCCCTACACCCCCACCACGTTGACATTTAGATCCATTAAATAACATCATCATTTGATAGGATATGTCATTGGTGGAGATCATTGTAATGGATTCGTCAAGGAATTCAAGGTTTGAAGGCTAATTATCAGGGAAAGGGGTAGCAACTAACTGGTCAGTGATTTTTTACCCCTTAATAGACTTTTATTGAATGAACTCTAAGTCAAATTTAGCAATAAGAATGAGCCACTAATCTATATGTTGGTTATGATATGGCTTGGAATGCATGTATTTAAGGGGATCAATATGGGTGACCATATAGGTTTTGTGATTTAGGAGATAATGGTGACACTTAGAGGTGGAAAAGACTAATGCAAGGAAAAAAATTTCAATATGGGTATATCGAGTCTCATAATCAATAAGTGCGTGACTTATGTATTAAACCACCTACTCTTGATGTTGGTCATCTTTGATGTGCAATCATAACACCTAGAGTGGTCTATTGTGATGTATAGATAGAAAGGCTAATTTTCCTTAGGTGGAATAAGAATCACTAAGGAAAGGAGATATTGTTTAAGTGCATTAAAAGCTTCTTAGAAATCCATATTTTAATTAAAGGAGACATAACTTTTGAGGAGATTGTGAAAGGGTTGGAAATGATTTGACAACTGGAAAATGAAGTGGTAAATTGACTGATGTTTGCCTTGTGGGTTGCAAAATTATTTGATATTAGTAGGTGGAGGCATCTCTAGGATTGTTCTAACCTTAATAGGATCGACTTTGTTACCATGGAGATAAATGATAAAACATAATATCTTATAAGAAAGAACACCAAATACACATTTCATAGAGTTGAATCAAATGTTATAATGGAAGAGATGAGTAAATATGTTTTGAGAATCTTCAAGTGGTCTTGATGAAGTTTAGACATATTGAGTAAGTCATCCATGTAATCTTCCATAGTTTTGTGGAGATCATGAAAAATGTAGGTCATGGCATGTTGGTAAGTTGCACAAGCATTCTTCAAGTTAAAAGGCATGACCCAATAATAGAAAGTCCCCCATGGGGTAATGAAGGTTATCTTGTGATGATCCTCAAGAGAAACTAAGATTTTATTATATCTAGAGAGTCCATCCATAAGTGATATCATCTCATGGTAGACTGTCAGATCAATAAGTTGGTCAATACTTGGCAATGAGAAGTCATCTTTTGGACAAGCAAGGTTTAAATCACTATAGTCAGTGAAAATATAGATTCCCCACATCACTTTTGTGATAGGAATGATATTATAAATCCATTATAGGTAGTAAATGGGTTGGATAAAGTTAACAAAAAGGAGGTGTTGGAGATCTTCTTTAATAAGGAGAGCAATACAAGGATGCATATTGTAAAGTTTTTGCTTAACAAGTTTAGCATCTTGATTGTTGATAATGTTATGGGTGATGATATAGGGGTCAATACCAAGCATGTCATTGTAAGAACAAGAAAAGGCCTTGTTATGGTCATTAAGAAATGTGGCATAATTAGATTACTCAGAGGAATCTAAAGATTGGCCAATATTGAGGATGCAAGGGTTATCATGAGAGGGTAGGTTGATGTCAATGGTTGATTCATTTAACATAGCTTATGTTTCAGATGGGAGTGATCATTGGATAAAGGAATCATCCACACCCAATTAGGTGAGATTTGCATCATCATCTTGACATTAGACAATGTTAATAGTGGGAGAGTCTTCATCAATTATTTTAGGATGAATGAGAGGAAGGGACCTTGTTTCCTTACCCTAATAATAGGTGAGAGGCCCTAAATAGATGGCATTTATTAAAAAACAATTAGGAGGTATAGATACCTCTGATTCAATAGGTGATGGTGGAGAATAAGGTGGAGAAGGAGACACTAGTTCTTCAATAATTAGTATACGGGAAGTATTAATGAGTTTAGTTGGTTCATCATATCCCACTCCATGCCTCTTTTTGGCATTTTAAATGGTATTTCTAGTAAGATATTCAATAGGTGTATGGACACCTTATTTGTAATGACCTAAACCAAATCCTTTTTAGGCACACCTATAGAGATAGGTGTGAGAAAATCTAGGGTTACTAAAGAAGGAGAAGTCACAGGTAAATGGTTGTGTTGAAGAAGATGGATTGTTGATAGTGGGAGCTTGATCAATTCCCCCATATGTGAAATTGGTTTGAAGGTTAGGGGGTCCATAAGGGATGACCATCCCAATATAGGGATCATAATTTGGGTGCATGAAAATCCTTCCATATTCTTATGGAGTATAGAAAGTGTCGAGCATCAACAAATGATATTCATGGAGTGACAAATGTTGAAAGGTCTCTTCCATGGGATCTTTGTCAGGAATTTGTGTTACTAGTATCTATGTAACTAGGGTAGTGAAGATTGTGGAAGCTTCAGAAGTATCATGTAGAAAAGATGATGTTTTTAATGGAATGAGAACATCATTGGGACTATAGGTCATGTTGCATCTTTTAAATGGAGGTGGGTCAACAAGTATAACATGTACTTGTCCATCATATTCCAACTTGACATAGTGGTGAAAAGTTGAAGGTACACATGCCATAACACATATCCAAGGTCATACAAATAGTATGTTATATTGGAACACTCCTTACACAATGTAGAAGAGCTTGGGAATATTCTGGGGACTTACATAGGTATGTAAGACAATAGTGCCCACCATAGTAGCTATAGTATTATTAAAAGAGTAGAGTACCGCATCAGTTTGAGACATGAAATTGCTGAGAAGGGATAGCTATTTGTAATAATGGGTGGAAATAATATTAATTATATCTCCCCCATTGACCATAACTCTCTTGACATGAGTTTGATCAATATATGCAGTAATAACAAGGGCAAAACCTAATCTTCAGGGTGTTGAAGTGGAATTTTTGAATCACTAAAAGAAATCAGGGAGATGGAATTAAAGGAGCCAACCAAAGTTGGAAGAGGTTGGGGATCATTATATTTTACCTCAATCACTTGTAAGGCACTAATAAAAGCTTGACAGTATTAGGATGAATTTTGGATTAACTCATATAAAGACATTTTCATAGGAGTTTAGTGAAGCTATTTCACCATTGAGCTTTGAATAATGTCTGAAGATGTTGTTTTAGGAACACCTAAGATGAAAATATTAGGGTTAGGAGGAGGAATGTCTTTTGTGAAGGGATGGGCCTAAGGAGTAGTGAACTCTTTCTTATTTTTATCTTTTTAGTTTTATGACCGTGTGGCCACATTTACTGTGTTAATTTGAAATGTCAGTGAAGGAGGTGGTAAAGGGGTTACATCTAAATATTTAGGTTTGAATTTAGGTGGAATGGTAGGAGGCACTATGGATGCCAAAGGTGTAATAATGGGAAGGTTAATGGGAGTATCACAAAAGAGACTATCAATATTGAAGTGTTGTTGAATGACTGTTGTGAGGGCTTTACAACTTTGAGTATCATATCTAGGTGAATGATGATATAAACACAATTGTGTATCATTAAACCAAGATGGATTCATTCCAAGAGGACTATAAGGATTAATGGGAGGAAGATTTATTATGTAAGATTTCAATAACTAATGTAGGAAAAATCTCTAAGAGCCTACAAGTGGGCTTGCACTTATTGTACTAATAGGAGTGGACACTTTCTTATGTTTCATTATTGAAAAGGTAGTTTTACATGGTGATTTGTTTGGTGGTGATGGAGTTACATGTTTTGCTATTAATTTTCTAGTGTTATATGTGAAAGTTATACCAAATGGCAAAGGTAGGAGTGGAGGTAACTTCACCTTTTGTTTTGCTTGGGTTGACAATACTCCAACTAGAGTAGAGGGGTGTGGTCCCAAAATGGATGGTAAAGTTAAGGGTAGGGATCAATGAGATCTAGGAAGCTTAACATTTTTCTATAATTAAGGTTATGAAACTCTAACTTGTGGTTTAGGAGCTAAATCTAATTTCCCTTGTGGATGAATTAAATTAGTGATGGGGCATACACCTAAGGGCATAATTTGCTTTAATATGGTAGATTCCTATGAGGCCGAGGGTTCTAATATAGATGGCTAAACTTTAGGTGATTTTCTTAAAGAAGCTCTAGCTTTTTAAAAGAATTTTAGGTAAAGGGTAGTGAGAAGGTTGGTGGTAAATATCAACATTCATTGTGTTGGATAAGGATTTTTAAGTCGGTCTCAAAATATCATATGGTTTAGCTTCATGGAGTTAATAAATTCTAGACTTTTTACCAACCATGAGAAGGGTTTAGATGAAGTTGATTTAGGCCTTATGGTTATGTCTTTAGAATGCTATAGTGTTTGAGAGAGAGGGAAATTATTGATTTTTTCTACTTTGGGCCAAAGATGAGAAATAACCATAATGGGGTCCTCTTCGATAGAGATGGGATAAGAGACATGGTCTGCCATGGGTGGAGGGGAGGTAGGTGAATAATGTTCCTCAAGAGGCTAAATCATAGGTATTATGGCTCCTTAACATGTGGGCAAGGTATGGGTAAAGTATGATCTTTCATAGGTAAAATAAGGGGTAAGAGTGGTATAATTAGAGAGGCACAATAGGTTTATTTTCTATTATGGGAGTAGATAATACTGACTCATCTAAGTGAAAAGGTGGAGTGGGTGAGGTACTACTCTCTATAGGTGGAGGAGAGGTAGGCAAATAAGGTTCCTCAAGAGGGTATAATGTATGAATGATGTTCCCTTCAACATGCGGTTGAGGATCAGGTAGGGTGTGGTCTTCAAGTGGTAAGAGGATAGGTAATATTAGTACAAATATAATTGGAATTATAGGCTCCTCAGGTGGTAAAATAAGTGGTAAAGGAGGATCTTCCTCTTGAGGGAGTGGAATGGGTGAAATAGGCTCTTCTAATTGAGGAGGAAGAATGGGAAAAATAGATGCTACTGAATATGGGGAAGGAGTCGATGAAATGGATGTCTCCTAACGAGGGGAAGGTTAAACTAGAGGTAAAGGAAAGACCATATTAATCATATGGATATTATGATCACCTAATTTAGTTATGGTCTAAACAATATTTTGATTCAATGAATGGTTAGGAAAAGGGTGTTTGAACACATCCATAATTTTTTTATGGGGTGCATTAGGATTATCCAAGATGAGATCACCTCTATCAAGCATATCTTGAACAAAAATCTTGAGTATCTTATAATTATTATAATTGTGTCCTTTAACTAAATGGTAACTACAAAACTCATCTTCCTTATACTGAGTCAGGATGGGATGGGAAGGGTCAAGCTGTATAGAAGGTTTGATCTAAGGAAGGGTTATGACACCATGTTGTAATAGTTTCTCCATGATGGATGTATATGATTCCCTAATAGGAATGTATTGTCTTTGTTCATACCATTATTGGAATTGCTTGGTCAAATTCTAGGAATTTGAGGGATTCAATTGGTTTTTGGTTGTGGAAGAGGTTCACTTAATGACCACTATATTATAGAGCCTTTAGATTTTTGGTTAGAGGGAGAATTTTTAGAGGAGGAGTCATTTGATTTAGAATTGGGATTCTTAATACATAACTTGACTTTGCCTTCATCTATAACACGAAACTCAAGTTTCTATGCCATTGTAAAGGCCTCATCAAATGTGTGGAAAGTTTATACCTAGATTTTGGATGAGATGTAATTAGCACATGCCCTTGAGAAGAGCTTAATAAGCTTAGGTTTGGGTAAGGAGAAGGAGAGTTAATTGATCAAGCTTCTCCAATGAGTGACACAATCTGCATTAGACTCGTCATCAAATTATTTGATAGATTAAAGGTCTATTATAGAAACCTTTTTATAAATAATAATAGAGAAATGGTATAGGAATATTTTTTGAGTTGGGTAAATGAGAAAAGGGAGTGCTGAGGTATAGAGCTATATCAATCCAAGGCACACCTGAAAGAAACATAGAGAAAGTGCAAAGTAGTAACACATCATCATGCCCTATTAAATAACAAGCATGTCTAAATTCTCACAAGTGATATTGTGGGTCCTCTTTACTCTATAAATGAGTAAATTTAGGGAGTTTCCATTGGATTGGATAAGGGAAAATAGGCATAGAAAGATGGATTGGTTCATTGCATATCTAATCATAAGATAACACATTCTTTGAACTAGAAATATATGTCTCTAGATTAGACATCTTATTCATCAGCATCTTAATGAGGTATGGAGGGGGATTAGTTTGGGGGATAGCCCCTAAGTTATAGGGAACCTGATAAGAAGCAGAGGGAGTGTATGCCATAGCTTGTTAAGGTTGTTTTGGGGAAACATAAGGATAATGAGTCATAGGTTGGGATGCAAAAATAAAATGGGCTTATCTCATTGGGTTGGAGACTATGCCTTGGTTGGTTGTTATTATTGTAGGTTATATTATTGGCATGGTTAGACTGGATGAAGGGTGAGTCATAACTTAAGTAATTATAGGCATGAGGGTAGATGGAATAGGTACCACTAAATTTTGGAATGGGGTGTGACTTGATTGAACTGGTTGTGGTTGTGAAAGTAGGGAAGTCACACTAGATTTTAAGTGGGATTGGGCAGTTAGAGATGATAAACTTTGGACATTATTTATAGTTGGGGTACTCATTGAATTGGTGGTTTGGGTAACCATGGGGAAAATAGTGGAGGCAACTAAAATTGAGGTTATCTCCATTAGAGAGGTTGGCATACCATAGATTGGGTCACTTGAAGAATTATAGGTTTGGCTCATAGTAAGGTAATGCTAAAGGACTGCCAAATTATGATCAAGAAATTTGGCAAAATCTTGATCTCCCTCAAGCACAATAGGAATTTGGTTGGGGCTAGGAGTATGCTCTATATCTAAAGTATGATCCATGACAGAATCAAAAGTGAGAGGGGAAGGTGGAAGTGGTTGCTAGCTTACATAATCGGCAAGAATTTTGGCTTAATCTCATGTCAATACCATGTAAGAAGAATCATAAATGGTCTTACTACACTGTATTAGAAATAGAATAAGGAAAAACCAAGTTTGAGTGTGGGTAAGTGGGTTATTTTAGCTCACTATTTTGAGAAAACTAAATTACATAGTCACTGACATCAACCATTTGACTAATGTTGGTAGAAAAAGTTTTCCAATGTCAGTGGATTATTGATGTTGGTAGGTAAAATATACTGATGCCGGTAGGGTTAATTGATGTCGATCATTGTGATATCTTGGGAGATGGAAAATCTAATGTTTTAATAAACTAGAAGTTGAAACTAGGTAAAATAGTGGATGTAAAAGGTCTGTGTAAGAAGGAAGAACACTCAAAAAACATGAGATAATAGTTTATACAAATTGAGTTTTATAAATAGTATTGATTTTGTGAATCAATAGGAAAACATCCTTACCAACTCTAAAATATAGAAGGTAACAACAAAGTAAGAAAATAACATACAACCAACAACTATTAAGTCCTAGAGATTAATTTTTAGTCTCATGTTGGCTTATACCTTAATTAGATAGTGAGAAGAGAATTTGGTTATCAAAGGTAATAGAAAGCAATCTAGAGCTGGTTTCAGGTTAGTTTTAGTACTCAAAAGGAAATCTATGTTAGACTAGGTATGTGGATTATTATAGCAGTTTTCTCTTCACACTTCATGAATCTAGAGCTGAGCCAAGCTACTTAGCCAAAATATACCTTATGTCTAAAGTTTATACTCTGCCAGATAATGGAGTGGGTTTTCCCCTTGGTGGTGAAATCTAAGTAGGATAACTGGGTAGGCTAAGGTGATCCACTAGGTGATGAAATCTCAATGGGCCTATTCTCAAGTGATTTTAGATGTTTGTTTGTGTGAATGTGATTTGGTTGTGTAACATAGGTGCACTATAATTTATTCAAAATCCTTATAATTAACTAGGTGAGATAATATGCAACAAACAAACAATGAAATATAGTAAGTTTTAGACCCAAATCTGAAATATTTAGATGTGAATGAAAACAAAGATGAAATAGGAATAAAGAATGAAATTCACTATCCTAATGTGCATGGAAGAAGTAAAGAAGAAATTATTTTTAACTTGTAAAAAAAATGATAAATTGCTTTTAGAGGCAAAAAGACAAAAAAGAAAATTTTAGTTTAATGCTTTTAAATAGAAAATAAAATATTAAATTTTTCATTTTAAGAGAAAAGAGGAGGAATTACAAGAAATGAAAATTTCACTATAATGCACCTATATAAATTCTTAAAACAAGTAATGAACCCAAGGAAAACTCCAGGGTCCCATTAGGTGTGCCAAAGATGTTTCACTAAATTTTGTCTATTTCAAGTCTAAAGGAAAATATAAAAGAATGATAGGGATAAGTGATTAGAGTGAACTTGGATAGGTTTTCACACTTTATTCAAAAAATTTAAGCACTCCTCTTTTGTTGGGGAGGAATACCTACAAGTAAGAAAGCACTACTATAAGATGTTTGTTAGCATATAAATAAGTGGGCTGCTAAGCTGCACACTTGTTCTAAGAAGTGTAAAACTTCCTTAGAGATGATAGTTCAATTTTAAGAGACAAAATAGTAACTAATAATTAAAATATATGTAAAGAGAGAGTGAAAGAGAGATAATACTACCATTATCAACAACCTTTACATAGCAAAGAGTGACATGGTGCAGGTGGTGTATTTTATTTGTGTTTTAAAAATTATTTGGGTAGGTTTTGAAAATGTTAGGGAATCCATAGTCATCGATGTTAGTATGGGAATGTTCGATATTAGTTATACTACCAAGGTCGATGGTGAAGGTGACCAATGTCTATTAGGCTGTCGAGGTCAGTAGGGGCAATAATTGTCTAGGAACTTTTAGAAGGCTTTTCCAAGTCTAGAAGATGGTTTTGATCAGGTTTGGGAGGTTGGGGAGAGTTATGAGAGAGGAAGTATGGGTTGGGTAGATCGAGTCAAAATTTTGGTGTGTCAAGTTAAGGGGAAACAAGCAAGGATGCTTTGTAACCCCCTCATGGGGGCTCAGTCAAGAGTGTGTAAAGTAATGCATAGTAGATGTAAAGTGATAGTAGAATAAATGTTTTAAATAACTATAGAATAAGTGATGTACTTAGCTATCATTATTGAATGATAAGTGTTATATTGATGATACCTATTAGGGAGCCTAAATTTGAATGCTTGAATAGAGAGAACAAGTAGATGTTGTTGGTCATCAAGAGCTTAGTTCTTGATCGTGATTGACTTACACAAGATGATAGTAAGCTAGGATATCAAATATAGAATTTCAAAAGCTTGAATGTAAGTAAGAATGAATTTTCTTGATTTCTACTGACCTAAATTTTAGGTTGTAGTTTGGCTTATATCACTGATGTCAATGATCCCACTGACATTGGCCATGGGTTGATTGACGTCAGTGGCCCTAGAATACGCAAACCTTGCTATTTTTGGCCTATTTTATATTGATCTTCATACCAAGTGTGGAACCCATTAAACAATAATAAAAATAAGAGGTTGAGAAGGAGGAAGTTGATTAGTAATATAGTTTGGAAGTGGGAATAAGTCTTGGGTATTTAAGATGAGGGGACTAGGTCTTGAGGTGACTCATCAAGTGAGAATTATTCAAAGGGTGAGGTGGCCAGGTAAGGTGGCAATATGGGTTTTTAATTAACTTAATTAAGTATTTTAAATTAGTTAAATGTGTGAGGGATAAAATCATGGATTAGGGAGGTTAATTTTTATTATTGAAAAATGGGTTAAAAGGGGTTTCAGCACAGGGAGTTACACACATGTGTGTGACATAATTTTGGTGTCTATAGATACATTCTAGCCAATAGGAATACATTATTAGTTAGGCAAAATCTATGATTAAGAAGGTATATAGTTATTTTATGTAATTGTAATTTCATGATGTACATGAATTAATCCTATATCAGATAAGATAGAACACGCCTACACTTCTGATTGGGTATACACTTATTAAGCAGGAGCATGAAAAATATGAGGATCTACTAGAAATGAGTAGGGAATCACTTAGATCACTTTTCATAACATATCATGTTAGGAAAGTCTCTAAAGCCTACAGTATAAGATAATCATGTAACAATATTGAAAGAGTCTTATGATTTGATATTTCACTTATGCTAACAAACAAGAAAGTAAACTACTATAATAAGAATAAAAGTAAACTAATCTACTATACATAAAATCTTGTGGTAGAAAGTGGGGGATAAAACCAAAACAAATTAAAAAACTAAACTAAACATGTATAAGATACATATACTCATGTCAATGTATATGAAATCCTAATATATGGAAGAAAAGAATACAAATTGAATTATCTATCTACTCTTATAAAGAAAAAATAAAGTTAGGAATACTTGCCTTTGAAGATGAACCTATCGACCCTCAATCTCTCCCTTGTCCAAGGTATTTACAAGAGATTATTGTGGTTTTTAAGGATAATCAAGATAAATCAACTCTAGGCTACACAACCTACCTAAGCATCCAAAATACTTCTCCACAAGACAATATTAGAGATCCAAAGAAAGTATTGAAACCTAAAGCTTTATTCCTCAAGTATAATGGTCAATAAGTAGATGTTTGTTTGCACTTATTAACTTAATTCAACTCTCTCTTCTAAAATGTTGGTAAATGACCATGTATATATAGTAGTATCTTACCTTAAAAAAATTAGAAATGTTGGTTGTACTAGGTTGACTAGGTAAACCTAGCACATTTTCAAGCTAACTCATTAGGTCTATGTTAGGTCAAGTAGGAGGCTAACAAACCAAAAGAGCTAAAGTGTCCCCAAAACACACTAGGTTGACTAGGTTGACCTAGTTTGTTGGATAGGTTAAAATGGTAACAAGGTAAAAAATAAAGGAATAAGGCATGCCAATGACTGGAATGGATAAGTAAGAGAGAAATAAGCATAAGGTTTAAGGTTTTAGGAGATAATTATATAGATAGTAAGTGGAAAAAGGAAAAACAATCTTACTAATCACTGATGGTCTACCCACCCCTTTCTTGATGCACCCCTTACTACATACACTTAGAGAGATTGATACTTGATAGGTTCCTATAAGATACAAACTCAATATTCAATAAAAGTTTAAAATTATTGTGTGTGTGTGTGTGTGTGTGTGTGTGTGTGTGTGTGTGTGTGTGTGTGTGTGTGTGTGTGTGTGTGTGCATGCACACGCGCGCATTCGTGTGTGTGTGTGTAAGCTCATCACGTGTCATGTAAGTGTAACACAGGATGGTGATTTAGAATAAAACATGATAACACACAACATTGATGCTAAGTAAAATGTAGTAAGCAAAAAATAAGATAAATGAAAGAATGTATTGAAAAAACGTACCTTTAATTTGCCTTAGATAAATAAGTATACTACAAGAAATGTGAAGGCATCTAATGTAAAGAACACTAGGTGAACCTGTATAAGTTAGTGTAAAAATAGAGAACCAAATATCAAATTATGTGAAATATAGCCATATAGTGGTTATTAGAGGTAGAAATTTTAGGAAAATTAGAAAATTAGTATTTTCAAATCAAGGTTTATAATATTTAAGGTAAATACATGATAAAAGAACGAGAAATGAATGACAAACGATATAAAATAAATGACAAATGATGGAAAATGAATGACAAATAATAGGAAATAAATGACAAATGATTAATAAACATGGTAAATAACTTTAGAAAATATGTAAAACATAAATGGCAAAAAGGAATGTATAACATACTAAATCATGTTGGGAAGCATGTGAAACATGAATGATAAATGAAATATCAATGTAAGAAAACTTCAACAAAGATACGTAATAAATTGAAAATTAAGCTTATTTAAGATAGGAAAAAGAAAAACATAAATAAAAATATGAAATAATGTTGAATGAAATGTAAGTCAAGATTTAAGAAAAACATGAAGAAGGCATACATAAAGAGAAACATGTAAGAATGAAAGAGGGTATAGACTCAGTTGTCCACAATAGAAGGGTAGTACAATAATGATAAATGAAATAAAAGAGTGATCCATAGCTACTCAAACATATTTTTTTTGTTAAAATAATAGATAAAATTTAAACAAAGTAATGTTAGCATGTTTTTAAGAAATGAAAAAGAAAGAATTTAAAGAAGAGGGAAAACCGATTTGGAATCACAATTTGGCTATCAAGGGGGAGATGAAAGGGTGGAGGGGATAATGAAGGAAAAAAAAAGGTAGAGGAATTCTTTATCAAAGTTAAGACACTCAAATTTGGTTTATCAAAATAAGAGGATTATCAACCTTAAGGACTCTAAATAACTTCTTTTAGCCACACAAGTCTTGGGTCAAAACTAGAGTATATAGATCATCTCATGAAGGATATATGCATGAAAAGTAAATTGGACCTACCTCCCCATGATGTGTTTCCCATTCTTCAAGATCCTATACAGAGTCATTAGTCTATTGCAAATTCTAGGTACTTTCATGAGAAACTAGGTAGAACCATATATATTTTTTGAATTCCCCCATTCCAATCTACTGGCCTATTGCACCTTAAAGGACTTAGGCTCTATATGAAGCTGATTGTGGAGTTTGAGTTTCGATTGGAGATAGGAGATGTGCTTGTAATCATGTATTTTGGTGTGAATTCAATTTTTGAGATTTATATGTTTCCTTTTAGATATCATTTACTTTTGTGTTCAAATTATTTGGCTTTTAACTTTATTTTGATGGCTTTTTGTAATCCTCCTCTATACAGATTTGGGAAACCAAACATGGGTGATAAATATGAATTTCATTTGAAAACTTAAGATAAGGTTTCTAAGAGAGAGAAACTTCAAATAATATGGGGTCTAAGAGTCTCATAAATCTAGGTGAAATAAAAGTGCTACTGTGACTTTGACCTTGTTTTATCTAATGCAAAGATGAAAGAAAGGGGAAATCAAGAGAAGTGACACATGAAACAATTTAAATTACTTTAAATTTCAAAAAATGTGACAAAGGGAAAAAGAAGAGATAAAATGATAGTAAAGGTGTGGTTCCTTATCATAAGAATGAGGAAAATGGAGGAAAATATGCTAACATAAATTATTATGAAAATTCCATCTACCAAAAGAAGCAAAAGCTAAAGTTTAATAAAAAGGATCAAAAATAACATGAAAAGATATTATTTTTATGAGGAGGGTTGGGTCTTATCCATAGCCTTACAAATAAACTCATAAAAGAGAAACCCATGAGGGTGTGGATAAGCAAGAGAAAAGCAAATTGAAGGAGCCTTTTGACTAAGCAACTCATAAAGAAAAACCCAAAGGATTGACTAAGAGAAATGTCAAAAGAAAAAGAAGAGTATGGTACATCAAGAGGTAAACAACAAAGAAAGGGGAAAAAATGATCATAAATATAATAAGGCAAATAATGACATAAAAAATACAAAGAATAAAAGAGATATATAAAGACAAAAATGAAAACAAAAAACAAATGTGATGTATAAGAAATCCAAAAGAACGTAAAGGAAAATGATGATGCTTAGGAAGGTGAAAAACAAGAAAAATGCATAAAAACAAAGAAACATGAGATAAAAAGAACAAGTGAAATCTATGCTAATGTCTATATCAAATATGAGCATGTGAAACACAAGTCTATAAGTCTCAGAATGTTTCTTAAAGACGGATGTGTTTTTTATTATGCATTAGATAATAAGAGAGGGCATCACAAGATTCCCCATTAGGTAAGTAGATGTAGGGATGGGCATTTCAAGATGCCTCAGAGTTTGAATGGATATATGGATGGGAATCATAAGATACCCCAACATGTGAGTTAGAGTGAGGTAACATTGAACTATTAAAATGATTTTCATTGGCTTGATAGGTGCATTTGGAAGTAAGTAAATGTGTTGGTTTGTTAGATTTTAAGGAGGATGAATGTGACATATGATGTGTATGAGAGGTATGAAGAGATAAAGGAGGACCGTGTATTATATGTTTTGGAGTAGGCATTTGAACTATATACACTTTTGGTTCATGTGACTTAAGAGGATGAGGTTCAATGGATGCCACAATAGGTTTAAATTTGTTCATGTTATATATCCTTTCTTTATTGATATAAGAAGAAGGATCAATTATGGTTTGGACAAAATTGGTGGATGATCTTTGTTAATTAGGTAATTGATGTTTATGTGATTGTGGTTCTTGAGATTGATTATGAGAAGTTTGGATATAGTATTGATAAAATTGTTTTGTGTGAGTATCAAGATTGAGATGTGAACCAAGAAAGGAAGAAATAAGAAAATTGTGAAGATCAGGACAAGACTAATGAGCGCGACCTATAGTAGCATGCCACCAACAAAATTTATCCAGATTGTATCATTTTGGAGGAGGTTTAGAAGGATAAAAGTTCATGAGTTTATAAGGTTGCAATTTTTGCATAATTTTCTCTAGATTCAAGGGAGGGTGGGTTGAGTTAAAATTGGTTGAATTAGATGCTCCATTTTGAGGTTTGAAATGCTTGGATAAATAAATAGTACGAGAAAAATATTGGAAAGATGATTTAGTAGTTGTTTGAGATAGTTCAAATTGAGTCATAAGAAGGTCTTGTATTTTTTCTTGGTCTAAGGCTTCTTCTAAAGTTTTTGGTGAAAAAAATAAAACTTTGTATTGAAGATAAGGTTTAAGAATAGTGACAAATAATTTTAAAAGAGTGTAACAATTCATTTTATGGTCCACTTTATGAGCAATAAACTTCCATCATTTGATGAAAGTATGAGAAAATTTATTAGGAAGTTATTTGGCATTGATGAAATGGCTAAGGTAATTTTCAAAAAGATCATCATGTTGAAATTCCTTCACTAGAGCATTGACTAAATCCTCTAATTGTGAGATGGAATGTCTAGGAAGCTAGTTGTACCATTCAAGTGCATCACCAACAAAGGTTTTGGTAAGATCTTAGTGGTAGAAAAGCTGTTAGTTTGGATGCATTCCTTATATATATATTAACAAAAGATTTAAAAAATATAGTAGGGTCCTTAGTCCCATTATATGTAATGGTTGGAGAAAATTTTCCAATATCTATGGATGCAATGAATGGGGCTTAAATTTCATTTTTAAGATGTTGAAGCATTTTATTATTCATTGGAGGTTGAGGGATGGTATTCCCATTGTTTTCTCTAAGAGGAGGAGGAGAAAAATTTGGATTTGGTTGAGAAATGATGACTTGAGGTGGTTGACTAATCATGCTTCATAAGTTTTGTTGCATGGTCATCATTTGAGATTGATTGGAAGTTTGCATGATGTTCATTTGTTGTATAACTTGGGTAGGAAGTTGAGTTTTATCAATAGGTGGATTTGAAGGTGGGGTATTAGTGTTGATAGGAGGAGGATTGTTAGTTTTGGTGGGAGGAAGATTATTTTTAGGTGGAGGATTCCCAACATTAGTGTTAATTATATTAAGTGTATAAGAAGAATAAGGATTCTTAATCAAGACAGCATTCTTGTGATGAGTGTAGATAGTATTATCATCAAGGTTTTTGAAAAGTTGGGAACCATTTAGATTATCAATATTAATAGTATTATTTGGTGAAGGACTCCTAACATTGGTATTGGGAAGATGATTATGATGATCTCAACTACATTACATTTTATAGTGAGTGGTTTAGGCTTAGGAGAAGGGAAAGGAAAAAATTTGATAGTTTCATTAGAAGTAATGAAATAAGTGAGATTACTATCCAAGTATTTCATAATGAAATTTTATTGACTAAAGAAAGGTTGTAAAGATGTGGTCATGATGAAACAAGACTAGATAACCACATAAGGAGAAAAAAAAGTGATAGAAAATAGTATAGGGTCGACCAGGTTGACCTAGCACAAAAATAGGGACTACAAAACTATACAAGGTCAACTCAGTCGATCCAATATAGTGAAAAAAGGTTAGAAATAAATGTAAAATAGATAAAAATAGTATATGATAGACCAAGCCTACCTACTATAGTAGAAAAAGGCTAAAAAAGATACTATGTTGATAGGGTTGACCTAATACAATAAATATGTTACTTGTTTTGCCTATATCTTCAGTTCTACTTATCTATTTTACAAACCATAAAATGAATTGGATTTGTGATGATGTAGGGAATATGAGAAATTTAATATCAAGTTATGAATTTAAAAAATATAATTTTCAAATGATGAAAAGAAATAAGTACTAAAGTAAAATAAACAGTCAATTAAATTGATGATGGCCAATCCAATTGATGCACACAAAGCAAAATATTTCACTAATGCTTGCTAATGAAATATTTTACACACACAATTGATCAAAGAGAAATAAAGAAACTTGAAAGTAAAATGAGCTAGATCAACCTATAATGTTGAATAGATTATTAATAATGGTTTTAAATGTGAAAGGGAGATTGGATATAAGCAAGGTACTAGATAACAATCTAAGGATGGCTTTAGATGAGTTTAAGATGAAAGGGACCATAGTGGCAATGATATAGACTTGGTATTGGTATTTACCCCATCACTTCACATATAAAAATGATAAAGGTGTCAGATTCTTAGCCATAATATACCATTAACCATGCTTTAGACTTGACTAAAGCATCAAGTTGGCTTCCCCCTTGGTGATAAAATCTACGTAGGTCGACTTGGGTAGCCAAATGTTAAAATGCTTGTTGATGTTATTTGATTTGGATGTGTGTGCATAAAATATAAATAGTGAAACTAAGAGGTTAATTTAAAACCTCCTAATTAGACTATGTGAATTATTCTAAGCATGTAAATAACTGAAAGAAAAGATGTGATTAACATACAAGGTACCAACTTTAAAACAAGGTATAATGAAAACACTATATGCATAACATACAAAAATAGGTTGATAGAGTTATGATAGTAATACTAAATATAGGCTATAAAAAACCTACTAGGTCAATTGAGTCAACTTAGTTGTTTCAGATAATATATAAAACATATAATTAGGTCAACCAGGTCAATCTAGTTGGCAGGCAAGGGTAGTTTTCAAGATTGAAAACTTGAAAGGAAAATACAAAACAAAAAGAGATAGAGAATAAATTACTAACCTTAATGGTTTAGAGATGGAAATGAAGGAGATTTTTGATATAGAACCTTGGAGAAAACTAGAAAAAACCTACAAATTGGGTCGATTTGGTTGACCAAACAATACATGATCTTACTAAAAAAGTGTTGAAAATGCACTAGGTCAACCTGGTCAACCTAGTATGTTGAACTAGATGTTTGAAAAGGCACTAGGTCAAGCTAGTCGACCTAGTAAGCTAATCTATAAGTCTATAAAATTGAAATATTTACTAGATGAAGCTGGTTGATCTAGTTGCTTGTACCTAAAAACTTATGCATAGAGAAAAAGAACTAGGTTGACAAAATCTATCTAATATGTCAAAATATATGATTAAAATAAATGAAATAAAAAGTGAACCAATCATACAAGGGTTTGATTCACATTGGGTTCACTAGAATGTAAGCAATCAAAATTGCATGATGTACATGAATTAATCCTAGATTGGATAAGATAGAGCACACCTACACTTTCAATTGGTTATACACTTGTTAAGGAGAAGCACGACCAATATGGGAATCCACTAGACCTAATTAGGGGATAACATGTATCACTTTTCACAACATATCATGCTAGGAAGGGTTCCAAAGCTTACAGTCTAACACAATCACACAATAACCCTTAAAGAGTCCTATGATTTTTTATTACACTTATGCTAACAAACAAGAAAGTAAACTATTATAATAGCAAGAAAAGTAAACTAATCTAGTGTGCACCAAATCTTGTGACACAAAGTGGGGCATAGAATAAAACAAATAAATAATAAGTAAACTAAACATGAATAGGAGACATATACTCATGTCAATGTATATAGATTCCTAATACATGGAAGAGAAGAATACATACTGCATTATCTATCTACTCTTACAAAGGAGAAATAAAAATAGGAATACTTACCTTTGAAGATGAACCCATCAAGCCTCAATCTCTCCCTTGGCCAAGGTGCCTCATATGATATTGTTGTAATTTTAAGGATAACCAAGATAAATAAACTCTAGGATACATAACCTACCTAACCATCTAAAATATTCTTCATAAGACAAGATTGAAGCTCCAAAGAAAGTATTGAACCCTCAAGATATATTCCTTAAATAGAATGTCAATAACCAGATGTTTGTTCACACTTCTTCACTTAATTCAACTCTCTCTTCTAAAATGGTGATAAATGACCTTGTATTTATAGTAGTATCTTACCTAAAATCTTTTGGACATATCATTTGTACTAGGTCAACTAGGTTGACCTAGCACATTTTTAGGCTAATTCACTATGTCTATGTTAGGTTGATCGAGAGGCTAACAAACCAAAAGAGCTAAAGTGTCCCCAAAACACACTAGGTTGACCTAGTTTACTAAACAAGTTAAAAGGGTATCAAGGAAATAAATGAAGGAATAAATCATGACAATGACTAGAATGGATAGGAAAGAAAGAAATAATATTAGGGTTCAAGGTTTTAGGAGAGAAGTGTGTAGTTGGAAAGTTGAAAAAGAAGCAACAATCTTACAAATCACTGATGGTCTACCCACCCATTTCTTGATGTACCCCTTAAGGCATGCACTCAAAGAGATCGAGACTTAACAAGTTCCTACAAGATATAAAGTGTCAATAATAAATACAAGTTTGAATATATTATGTGTATATAGGTCTACGCTTGTTATGGAAGAGCATTCTTTGTCACTTTTTGATGTGGCATGGTATTTGTCACTTGTTGTGGTTTAAGTTGGTATGTTATTAGATCATTCCCCCTATTTCACATTAGAGTAAGTAGTTGGTTGAGGAGTGGAGGCTTCTTATTGATTTTAAAAAATAAGCATAACTATTCCATACTATTGCAATCCTCTCATGGCATTGTTTGGAAGAATCTATTGCATATTACTTGGTGATAAATTAGACCCACTTTGGTTTAAATTAGAATACACATGCATGTTATTTTCAACATTTTGGGCGTGGTGTTTTATTTGAGTAACATTGTATTTCATCAAAGTATGAACATTATACATATAAACAACAATTGTGCTTTAGTTAAATGGGTCTACATTTTGGATTGCATATCTTGAGGCATTTATTTTTTTCCCTTTTGATGGATCTATCTTAATAATTAGAATGCTAAAAATAAACCTTGCATTGAAGTTACAAGCTAGGTTGAGATAGTTTTGGTATGCATGTTTTACTTGTTCCATTTGTTCATCCATAATAATTTTCCCTTTTACAAGTGTGTTTTAGTCTTACTATGATAGTTAGACTAGATCTTGGCTATAACTAGTTTAATTTTAGGTGATTTACTAGGCAATCTAATCAAATTAATTGAACTTTCATGTGGGAAATTTGGTATAAATTTGGTCCATATTCAGAAAACTCTAATAAGTATTGTGTCTTTGTTTTATAATAAATGAAATTAAAACAAGTATGAATCATAGTTTGTTTTTGTTGAAATCATAACATAGTAGGGCTCTTGTTGTTGGTTTTTTCAATGTTAGGCATCATTTGATCAAGGTATTGTGTTTTTTTATCTAACTCTTATCTTGGATAAGGAGGCATAATTACCAAATACTATGCTAAAGGGTAATGTATTTGTTCAACATATGGGATTTTATAAGATGGATAAAGATCCATCTCATAAGCTATGCCATCATATGACTCTTGAAAAAAAGGGTCATTAGTCACAAATTTCTCATAACCTAGATTATACATAGTTTTGTTATGTGTGTAATGAACCATGTTTAGATATATGGATAAATCACATGAAAAACAAGGGGTTCAAAGCTCACAAAAAATCAAGGTCTAAAAAATAAATGACCTTTAGATGTGTAACATAAGTATAAATGGATAAAATACTAAATTAGGCAAAGATAGAATAAAAAAATTCAAGACCGGTCTAAAAATTATATTGATTTGCCCAAATGTGGTTATAATCAGTTACAAAAGTAACACAAAGGTTCAATTTCATCTATGACTAAATTAATACTTTTCCCAAAGGAGGTTATAATCACTTATAAGAGTGTGTCAACAAATTAGAACAATTATGAACTAGGATCAAAATATAATAATGATTTTCCTATAGATAGTTATAATTATACTAAAAATAAGGCTAGAACCAGAAACACAAAACTCTAAAATGAACTTAAAAACAAACTAAACTAAGTTAATTAGCTCACACGACACTGAATAATATTTTCACTGAAGACTCAATGTTTGATTCTTAAAAGACTATTGGAAAAATTTAAGACACTCAAAATTTTGGCACAACAAACATCAAAAAAAGTACTTGATAATCACTTGTCTCAAAATGATGCTCTAAAAAAGGCATAAAATGAATAACAATCTCTAGGTCTAGGTAAAGGGTCTTTTAGATCCAAACACAAAAGGTCGACAACTTAAGCCCAAATTAGATGAGGCTTTGGTGTAGACCTAATTAGTTTAAGATTTGCACTTTGAAAGGTCAATTTTTAGATTTAATGTAAAAATACTCAAATGTTCTAAGTCAAAAGGGCTAGAATAAAATGGGAAACATAACTGTGCATTTTAAAATAAGAGAGATAGAGTAATAACTTGGAACCTAGATTTAAAAGTGACAAGATATTGGAATGATTTTTGTAGTGTAACAATGATATTTCAAATAAATGTCATGGAAAATGGTTTGGGACTAGAATATCCAAGGCAAAAGTTTAAGATAAAATGAACAATGTAACTCTGACCCATTTAAATAAGAGATACACAACTAATTTTGGAACCAATCGCTACATAAATAAACATGACATAAACATACAGATTAACACATGTTAAGATAAAGGGTTGTAAAAATAATGTGAATGTTTTGGACATATTCTGATGTGATAATACAAACAAAGAGTTTTAGTTTAAAAACACTCATGTAAATCAAAGAAAATAGAATTATAATTTATGGCTGATCTTATATATAAAAATCGATATGGGTGTGTATAGCTTCTGCCAAAGTTTCCATTGATATATAAATTCTTGTGAGGAATTAAGTGTTAATCCAAAAATTAAAGTAAATGTGTAAGTAGGGTTTTTACACCACCTCTATCTCTCAAGAACTGATACATGGAACAAACTTAGAGTGAGGAAATAAATTCTATGGCTAGTGGGGTTTTTACTAAAATATATAATTCTCTAATGTACTAGATGGTTCCAAGTGTGACTAACATAAGGGTATACTCACATCAAATGAATCCAAGCCACCTAGATTACTATTCAAGGGTGTATTCCTTTACATAGAGACTCCATCCATGTACTTCTTAGTGGAGTCTGATGTTTGGTTGCCACATGGCATAGGTATCCATTGGGATGGTTAGGATAACTTCTTACCACTATCACATCCAATGGTTTTCCCAAATTATATACCCCACCATGGAGTGGGGTTGCTATGGTGCTGGGATATAGAACCCCAGGTCAACTCATCCCTAAAGAACTCATGGGGAGGAGATGAACTCCTACCCACAAGATAAATGCATTAAAAAGAAAAAAAGGAAAAAGGAAAGACTTTAGAGGTCATTTTTGAGTCACCCAAGTCACATAGAGTTTGGGGAGAGCATATGTGGTATTATTTTTGACATGAATTTTCAAACAATGTTAATAAACTAAGTGCTTTTGTTCATCTGAGTTCATTAAAGGGGACGGGGGAGAGTATACACACAATAGTTTCTAATTTTCCATAACCAAATAAACTAGTCTAATAAACTTTGAAATTTAGTTAATAATGAAAAATAAATACAGATTGAAAAAGCTCTTAAGAGTTCTAACTAAGATGGATTTCCTTTTAATAACACTAAATCAAAGTGTGATTGAAATTTTGGCCCCTTGGCCTTGTTTTCACTTATAAACACTTCAAAACAACTAAAATACAAATATAACTAAGTGGATTTTAAGCACCAAACAAAATTTATGTGAGATTTTAACAATGCTTTAACCCTTTCTCTCTCCACCTTAGGTATTAAAAAATGTTAGGGGGTTTTCCCACTTAGAATCCCAAAAGTAAGTGAGCAAAAAAAAATTTAATTTGAGCTCTCAGGATTTTATTTTTATCTTAGAGAAATCATCAATGATTACATAGATATCAATGTTGATTCATGAAATCGTTGTCGATTCAATTAGATAATCAACATTTCCTAAAACCACATAAAAAAATGTGTTTTAAAATTAAAAAAATAGTTGATAAGTAAATCTAAAACTCAAACTTCTCATAGATCTACAAGGAAAAGGTTACAAAGGCAATAAATAGGTTGTTTAAGAATAAAACTAAAAGTAAGCATATCAAGAAACATTAGCTTTCACTATGTACATGGATTAATCTAATTTGACATAGAGATCATTGTCAATCCCTATAATCAGTGATGTTTTTCACAATTGTGGTTATTCCCTGCAACCTTGTTAAGAAAATAAATGAAATTCAAAGCTAAAACTCTAAACTTGAAGATTTAAATGCATCTTATAGAAAAACTAAAGCATGTCAATCTCCTTGGCCACATGGGATGTTTGGTCCCATTGGGCATGCCATTATGTACCTTAGGATTTCAAAGAGTAAATAATATGTAGATTAGTCCCTTTTTAGTCCAAATGAGAAAATATCAAGATTAAAAATTCACTAAGATGAAACACTATTACCTAAGAACTAGGGGATCATAACACAATAAGCAAATTCATAAAATAGAGATGAAGACAATGTATGTTTATTACCTCCTTTATCAAATTTGATTCTTACTTGTTGGCATAATGATGTTTGCGCTTGACCTATGATGATTTTAGTCTTCTATAAATTCTCTTACATGGTGGTAGCATCTCTCCAAGATTCACTTGTGGATTTGTGTGAATCTTGGCATAAATTGGGCATTATAACACTACTCTTAAAGGTTTCAAGAAGGTATTACAGTAGGATAAAATTATACATAAAAAATTATTAAATGATTGTGTGGGTACTTTTATTTATAGCTCAAAAAACTAACTTTAAAGCCAAGGAGGTTAGGTTAAATTCTAACTTGGATTGAGTCTAAATTAACCTAGGTTAAGTCAGTTTAACTCTAGGTTGGGTTAAAGCACTTATGAAATCTTGACACCTTAGTTTTAGATATTTGTGAGGTATGACAACTCAATTTAGATATTTGTGAGGTGTAAGCCATATTTTTGAATAGTTAGGAGATAATAAATCACTTTATTAGTTCATTTGATCTTTAACTTCATATTTAGCTAAAAATTCTTTTTTTGGTAAATAAAATTCACTAATTTGATTTAGAATTTTTGTGTAACCAAGATAATTAGGATTTACAATATAATTAGTCTTGCTTATTGCTTTTTAGATTTGACAATTTGTTAAATGTTATGAATTAATAGTTTGATATGTTAAAAGTGTTAAATTACTAGGTCGTAATTTAACTAGAGTCAGAACTAAACAAGGTTAGTGATGCATACATGGTACTACACCAAATAAGCTATCCTTGTCACATTTCTTGGCAATTAAATCCCTTACATGGATAAATTTGGATAATTTAGGTGATTTCTAGGCTTAAAATGTGTTGTTTTCTTGAAATTAAACTGAATTCTAATTTAGGCATGAAAGTGGATAAAACTAAGTGTCTACACCACTAACATCAAATTAGACTTATTCTGGGCCCTTCCAAAAATCACATTGTACACTATAGAAAAAGATATATTCTACAAAAAATAATTTGGAATAATTTTTAGTCCCTTCCAAAAAATACATTACATAATATAAAAAGGGATACACTTATAATGATAATGTATACTAGGGGAAGGGGACTAGTAGTTGAGGGGGATCTAATGGTTGTGATTGTAGTTGTGACCCCTTTCCTTGGTCATGAGTTATTAAGATTTATTTAATTATGTGATATGCATTGTATAGTTATTGTAAAAGTTAAACATTGTAATGTTTGACTATTTATTTTTTAAATAATTAATATAAAAAAATAATGTTTCTATGCAATTACTGGTCCCCTTCCAAAATAGATGTGCACTACTAAAAATAAAATGTACATCATATTAAATAAAATAAATATCATATTCAACATAATGAATATGATATTTATTAATACAAATATCATATTCGTTAATATAAATATCATTTTCATTAATACAAATGTCATTTTCAAATTAGAATATCATTTTTAAGAAGTTACATGTTTTTCTAAACATTTGAAGGTGTAAACATTTTAAAAACACCAAATCCAAAAAATAAATTGAGTCCCACAACTTCACTTCAGGACTCCTTATTGTAAGTTACACAATATAAAATATAAAACATTTAGGGATTTATAGTATTATAATTGGTCCACTTACATTATATGATATCCTATTCTATTCAAAATTCAAATATTTTGCTCCTAATTTGGACTCCATCTACCTCCTTTAATACACCTCACCTAAAAATAAGAATTAAAATGTAAGACTCACCATTCATAAACCATTCGAAATTCAAAATTTAAAATTCTAATTATGTTGTTGACACAAAATGTGTCCACTATGGTGAGTCACATAGATGAATTTCACTCAACTGAATGGATATAACAATGGAGGGATGAAAGGGATAGAGGGATGGATTTAATGTGTGCCTTCTCTATTCATGTTTTTTTAGCATTCATTCACATTTGAGTAAATGTTTATTGGTATATGAATAAATTAACATAGTTGTTGTTAATATGTTTTCCATTCACTCTATTTTGTTATTTATTCAATTTAAACTTGGGATGGAAAATGTGCATCCCATTAATGTAGAAGCCAACACCATTTTGAACATGGCTAGACAAGATTTTATCCATTACCATCAAAATTTACTACCACCCTAAATGTCAAAAACATTCTAGGTTATTAATATTTTGGCTTCGCTATTATGTTTTTTGTGACTTCTACATTCCTATTTTCTATTACATTTCTTATATGTTCTTGGTTTTTATGGCATGCTTTCTTTGTTCATGTTTTCATTTTACTTGGCTTGATGATATATTTTTCATTAATGTGTCAAGTTAATGACATCCTATGTGCCACTTACCATAGTCTCTCCCTACCTTTTCATCTACCTCCTCCCCCAAAATGGATAAAACCTACTCAAATTTTCTCAACCATGCCATGTTACATAGATAAATTTAATCTATTAGAATGCAGGGATGAAAGCATACACACATACGTGTTTCCTATAACTAAACCCACAAAAATGTTTTGTTTGTTTTCAGTTTGTTGTTATTATTATTATGTCCTATTTGTTCATGTTGTTTGTTGAATGTTTTATATGTTCATGTTAATGAGATGGCATAGTTGTTTTTCACTTGTTTTCCATTCAGTTTTATATATTATTTATGTATGAAACACATTTATGTTGGGTTGAGCTCAATATGGAATGCACATGGGTCATTATTATGGAAGCCAATATAGTTTTATAGATGGATAGATGTGATTTTCTCCATTTATGTGGAAATTTAATATTTTATTATGCACCACAAATATTCTTGGTTTTTTTGGTGTGCTATATTTCATCATGTTTTTTTTGTGTGCCTTCATATCTAAGTAAACATTTAGTGGTATGTTAATGGAGTTATGGAATATTACACCAATAAATGGATTTCCCTGTATTTTCATGTTTCTCCTCCAAAATGGATGGAACTTACCTAAAAGTTTTTTGACCATGTTGCATTACACATAATATTTTAGGTTGGTAGAATGGGGGGATGAAAACATTTGCATATATATGTTCCCTTATCCACAATTGATCCCAAAATGCTAATGGAAACACTGAAGGTTTTCATTCACTACCAAGACCATTCAAAATCACCCTATAATAGTGGATATTATTTATAAAATCATTTATTATAGGGTGACTTTAAATGCTCCTTGTAGTGAACAATAAATTATTTTCACTAGTACATTCCATAAGCCCATAAAATAATTTTTATTTTATCATTGTCTTATAATGTTGATAATTAAGGCACAAATCAAAATATATATGGTTCATTAATATACAACAAAGAACCATGTTTAAAGATAGGTGTGTCAGTAACATTGAATATTTACTAATGTGTGGATAGAAGCCATGAATGTTTCCATTCATATACTAGTAAATGTTACAGTCATTCTATAAAAAATAAGAATTTCATTAACATACTAGTAAATGTAGACTCAGATGTATCAAACAAAATCCATGTGTGAAAACATGTCATTGCACTTTCCATATGTAGTTTTTGTTGATAGTTTCCCCATTATATTATCAATGTTGTTGTTAGTTTTCCATTCTATTGACATATATTATTGTGATATCATGTTTCTATCTTATTCATTCAACATTACATTTTTTCACATACTTTATTTTCATATGTTTTCCATTCTTTTATCAATTACTTATATAATGTGCTCAATGTTATAGTTCATGATAAGGAATGAAAATAAAAATATAGACACATGTAATAATGAGGACAACATAAGTGAATTTTTTTGAAGTTATTGATGAACAGGGTAAACCCACTATAATTATAAAATATAGCCAAGTATAATGGATAAGGGAGGGAGCACCAAATCTTGGCTTCAATCAAAAGGGGACATCAAAAAATCATAAAGGGATTCAATAACCAAAATAAGGTGAAATACAAGATATAGAAAAGGTAAATTAAATGAGCGAAACAAAGAGTGTGATATAAGGGAAAGGGAATTTAGGAACGATATGTGAATCAAGAGCTCATATCATTTGTAAAAACTTATATGAAAGAATGAGGAATAAAGGATTCAAAATCCCTAAAGTTGTTTATGAAGACATTAACAAAGAAGAGCAACCGCCATAAATGTTGAAGGCATTTTAGGTGTAGCAGTAAATGGAAATGAAAATTTAGAAAATGGATGAATTTGATGAAAATAAAACATTTAGTTTCAACCAATATGGTTTAATTATATCTACACAAGAAATTTAATTAGAATGGGTGAGGGAAGGAGTCTCAATCGAAAGGCAACATCACAATTGTAAATAAAATTAAATGTATTTAATTTGATGTGTAATATACTGAACTATATCAATAAATGTAACAAAAATAAATATATTTAGTTTCATTATGTAATGGTATTAATTTTATTCTTATATCTACCATATAGCTTAAAAATTTATCATTAGTTTAATGAAAGTTAAAAAAACTTTCATCTAGAAGCGAACAACCCATTGTTGTTCTCTTCTCTTGACTTTGAGATATGTCATCATTACCCACATAAAAATAACATCAACAACACATAAATAGTATAAGAAATATATATTTGTGCATTTAAAATTTCATAAAGTTCAAAAAATAATTTGTACAAGTATTCCAAACTTCACAAGCATATATTATGTTAATAAACACAATGTCTAAAAAGCAAAAATCCACAAACATAGCAAGTATCAAGAAACATAATTTATGTAAAAAATTTCCAACTTGATTATTACATGAAACATTCACTCTCTATAATAATTCTCTCTCTCTCTCTCTCTCTCTCTCTCTCTCTCTCTCTCTCTCTCTCTCTCTCTCTCTCTCTCTCTCTCTCTCTCTCTCTCTCTCTCTCTCTCTCTCTATGTATATATATATATATATAATAATGCACAAATATATTAATTGTCATTATAATGGAAAAACTATCAACGAAAATGATAATATAATGGGCAACTATTGATAACATGTCACAACAACATATTAAAAAACATACGAACACCACTTAAGGCAAATAATATTTGTAATTTTTAACATGTTGGTGAATATAAAGTCAATAATAATTCATATTAAATTATAATTAAATTCCATGGTTTACATCCACATAACACTAATTGTTTAGTAATTTAAAAGCATCAATATACAAAAAACACAATGACATGATTTCACACTAGGATTTTATTTAATATGTCTTAGTATACATTTAATAGTATCTTAATGAAATTATTGTTTTTTATTGAATGACTATAAAATTTAGTGGTATGCAAATGGAAACATTCATGGCTTCCACCCACATACCATTAAATTTTTAGTGTCGCCATCACACCTATCTTTCAACATGTACCTTTATTTTATATTATTGACTTGTATATATTTTTATCCTTGCCTTACTTATAAACATTATAAGTCAATGATTAAAAAAATTTACTTTGCTTGATATGTGAATGAGAACCTTGATTTTGATACAAAGATAATAACTTTTACTACTATGTGCATGAAAAAATTTAGGGTTTTCATCCACATACCATTAAATGGTATATATTCCAAACCATGTTGTGTATGGAACATAAATGAACTCAAAGTGCATGGTATATTTATTTATATTAAACACATAAATATATGAGCCACACTGTGACATTAATTCATTAAATATCTAGGTTTTATTAAAATAACAATAAATTTGGAGTAGATCAAATTACATATAAGCCAACTATGTGGATTCAACTGTGTGTAACATTTCATCCCTCTAGTATGGAACTTACTTTCATAATAATGATAGAAGTGTCTTCCAACATTAACACATAATTTTAAAAAATTATCTAGTTGATAGAAAAACAATAACATTTACTGCTATGTGAATGAATACATCGACATTTGATAATAATGACATGCAGATAGAATGCACAATTTTAGTAATAAGTAGGTTAAAAGGGAAAAAGTGGGTTTAGTTATATGTAACATACTTGTGTGTAATGTTTTATCACTCCATCAACATATCACTAAGTGTTTACTCAAAATTGAAGGCATGAAAATAAAAATTACTAGTAGTTTTCATGGTTATTTGGGGAGGAGCTATGCATTATTAGAAAAGTTACCCACAACTTTCATTCCCATCTAACTCAAAATTTCCTATCAATTTGGGCAAGGAGATAGGAGAAATGATAGGGAGATATTTTTATTTATTTAATAATAACAATAACATCCATGTGAATACAAAATAAAACATTATTTTGGGTTTAGTTGTAGGAAACACATCTATGTGAATTATTTCATCACTCCATTATGTTGATTGAAATATGGGTATAATCCCTCCAAATTTATATGGTAATGGAGAAGATTCCTTCTATCCATGTGGAAAATGATAATGTTTTTCACATTAATGAGCCATAAATTTTCCATCATTAGTTCAAATTAAATAGATAACACAATAGAGTGATTGTAAAACATATGGAGAATATCTATGATAGACCATTCACATACCATTAAACATTTAATCATATGTGAATGCAAGAGAAAAACATGAAAAAATAAAGCATGTTAAAAAGCATCCAAAGATTCCATTAAAATATCAAAAAAATTAGAGTAAGATAGAAATGAAAAAATGTGGGTTCAAAATCAAATAACATTTCATCCCTCTAAATAGCATCTTCCAACAAGGGATTTCAAGGCACAATAACAATAACAGGCACATGAACATAAAAATAACATAGTTGTGGGTTCATTACTAAGAAACACAACTTTGTGTAATATTTCATCACTCCATTAACATATCAGTAAATGTTTAGTCAGATATAAAGGCACGCTAACATAAATAATGAATGTTGTGTCTTCCATCCCATGTCATGCAAGGAAATTTCAGAGTATATTATTCTCATGCTTAATAGGTTCTAGAAAAAAAATCATCTTTTCTTAGTTTGTCCTTTGTGTAGATTTATCCCACATTGGTTAGTTTGACTTGTTTATTATTTAGCCTTGCCTAATTATGCAAAATCTCTCCATTTTACTTGCATGTGTTATTCTGAGTGTCATATGATTTGCATTATCTTTACATGCCATCCTTACAACCTCTTGGGATGTTTTTGTTGTGAATATTTTAGATTCATGGGTTTTTGGAATGGTCTTATTTATCATTCCTTATATGGTACCAAAGCCCTAAAGTATTTTAACCATCCATTCATTTCCTGCAAGTTTCTTCAGATAATTCTATTTTACTAAAATTGTATTTTCCATTTCTTGTTGTGCCTACATAAAGGAGACTACTATTTTTTTCGTTGGATGTCTACCTTGGTGCCATTGGTTTTGGTTTTATCTACATTTTTAGTTTTTTTTTAGATCAAACACCTAGACATACAAGATTTGGTATCCTTTTTGGCATCCATCTACATAGGAGTGGAAGTGTGTTGGATTTTCTAAGACTTGTATTCTATTTATAAATCGTCACTCTACTTCTATGTTGGAATTTTTTTTATTGTTTGCAGATCTAAATTTCTAGTATTTTAGAGATAATTGGATCCAGAAGGAGGCATTTTAATAAATTTTCATTATTCAAATTTTTGTAAGGAAAGTAATAGTGCATTCAAAGTCTTTTTTGTTTGTTATAGATCTGCTAGACATTGTCCTAAATATTTCCCTCTATTGCATACTATCTCATTAAGTTTAAAAACTTGTTGACACAATTGAAGGGGAGTGGATGAGATAAAAAATATGAAGTGTATGTACCAAATTCTATCCAAGTTGAAAGGTACATTCCAAATATTTACTTTTAAATTTTTTTCTAGAACTTATGCCTTAGGTGCCACATTTCAAATGTCAAATTTCAATTTGTTTGGTCAAATACTTACTAGAGATGAATCCAAATTATCTCACCTTGAGTCTTCCACATCTCAAAACATATTAATATCATCTAATCCTAAGAGGAAGGGAAAATCAAATAGTACATCCAAGAACACTCCTCCATCTCAAAGTGCCCCTAAAACCAATAAATCTAAACCCAAGTCATCTTCTAAATTGAAAAATAAATCTAGCCTTTCATGCTCTTTTTGTGGGGGGACTGGTCATGAAGAATCTAAGTTTTTTAAGAGAATGTAATATTTGGAGGATGCATTCATAAAACACAAGATTTCTATCCCCACTCCACCCAATGAACATGGTAAAACACTTAATGTTCTTAGAAGATCTCACTCACCTATTTTAGATAATTGGGTCACATATTTTGATGCTTCTCACCACATGAATTCTTCCAAGGAGTCTTTTTTATCTCTTGGATTGAGTTATACTTCAAACATTGAGGTTGGAAATTATTCCTTTATTTATATTTAGGGAAATGGTTATATATAACTTGAGGGTGGCCACATCAATGATGCACTATATGTCCCTGGCATCACTATAAATTTGTTTTTTATTTATCGGATTTGTCATAATGGCTATGGTAAAATAGTGACTTTCACACCTCAGGGGGATGAAGTTAGATAATTTATAGAACTTGATACACTCATTATAGAGGGAATTATTGATCATAGTTCTCAACTCTATTACTTTGAGGGTTTTGATGATACTCCTATACAGACATGTTTGGTCTCTCATGAAGATTTTAAGAGTAGACTTTGACATGAAATATTTAGACATATTAATTATAGATATCTGAAGGAGTTGAGAAATCATAGTATGTTTGATGGTCTTCTTACAATTTCATGGATTGATGGAATTTTCCCTAATTGTGCATTAGGGAAACAACACCAAGATTTATTTCCTAAGGGTATGTCCAAGAGAGCTTCTTCACCACTTGATCTTATGCACGATGATTTGATGGTCTTTCCTTCTAATTATTTCAATGGATCTAAGTATGCAATTAATTTTATTGATAATTTATCAAGGCATACTTGGGTTTATTTTATCAAGTATAAGATGATGTTTTTTTCACACTTCAAAGTATTTAAGGCTTTGGTAGATAGATAGTCTTTTAGTTTCATCAAGGAGATTTATACAATAATGTGGGGGAGTAATTCAGTAGAGAGTTCTATATTTTTTGAAAAATCATGGTATTAGTTGTTTCTATGCTAAATCGCTTTCTAAATTCAAAGAAGAAATTAAGAAACTAAAAGATGGTCAAGGCTAGAAGATACCTGATTGTAGTCATGCGCACCGAAATTAGACGTTGGAAGGTACTCCTCTTTGGCTGTGGAGGAATGACACCTGCGAAGAGAAAGAGACTAAACACAAAAAATGTTAGTCAAGAATATGGTGGGTTGTCAAGCAAACACCTGATCTCGGAAGTACAAAGACTTCCTAGAAGGATATTAACCCACTAGTTTAAAATAGAATATTTGATGGAAGTAGATATAATAAAAGATAGAATGATAGAAAATAAAAGACAAAAAGCAGAATACGTACCTGAGTAGCAAACTGCTCTTGCACAGTCACCAGTGTCGGTCTCTATGCCGACGTCAGTCAGGGGAAGGTGCCGACGTCAGTTGAAGTGCCAACATCAGTCGGGGTAATGACTGGCATTGGTCAGTGCAACAGTTCCGAACAGAGTCAGGATGGGTCTGGTTGAGTCGGGACAGGGTCTGGTCGAATCGGGACAGGGTCTGGTCGAGTCGGGACAGGGTCTGGTTGAGTTGCTTGGGCTTTGCAAAAGGTCTGTTGTTTTGTTTGGGGTTTGTGCAAGAAGTCTGAACAGAGTTACAGACTATGTAGTCAGGGGATAGTAGGCAGAGGTGTAAAGGAAGAAGTCAAGTCTTAGGTCTACAGTCTGAAGATTTGGGGTGATAACAATAATAAACAAAAAATAACCAAAGAGAAATAAAAACATAGAGAAAGATACTTACCTGTTATACGCTTGAAGATGAAGTCAGAGACGTGATTGACGTTGTCGCTGTGCTGCCAAATGACCGACGCAGAGTTCCTATACACAGAAGATCGATTGCAGGTTGGTTGGATGCAAGAGATGGTTGATCGCCAGGGTTGATTGATCGCAAGAGTTGATTGAATGAATGAACTGGTTGGTTGAATAATGAATCTAGTTGATCGAATGAAGAGGTTTCGGATGAAGGTGAGGGATGGTTCGATAACCAATTGGGAAACCGATTGGCAATCGAATGGATAACGGGTAATGGAATAATGGTTCCTGTGTTCGGATCGAGAACGCAGTGCTAAGGAGAACTGACATCGGCCGATAAGTGACCGACGTCGGTGACGTCGGTCGGGTGGGGACCGTGGTCGGCAGATGCAGAATGGGGGCAGAGACTAACTTTAGCCTTTTGCTCATTTTGACATGCTGCTAGGGTCAAGGCTAGTGGGAAAATGGTTGACAGGGGTTAAATAGGCGAAGGAGAATAACACGGGGGATGACCAGGGGAGTCAACACAATTTCGGTGTCTACATTAGTCACCAAAATTCTATTCCACATATTCCATAACATAATGTCTTATAAAAACTAAAGAACCAAACTTCTAAGGAGATGGCTAATTTCATGATGCATTCATGAGATTTACATCCCATATATTGGGTAGAAGTAATTAATTACTAAAATTAAATCAAGAATAACACACCACATTAAACACTTGATCATTTAAATCTAGAGGAGGCTAGGTCCAAAACCAATCTTGATGTCTCATTTTAAAAAGTTGTTGGGAGCCATGATTGAGTGTTTGTACCAAAGAAGAAAATGAAAGAATTGGATAAGAAGAGTAAAACCTTGATATTTTTAGGGTATTCTAAAGACATATTAACTTATCATCTTTTAGATCCTAATACTCATGGTGTTTTTTTGAACACATGTTTATTTTAATGAGCAATTCACTTCTCATGATTCTTCTTCCATGCCTTGTTCTTATTTTATTTATTCCTCACCTCCTCTTGAGGATTAATTATTTGGGGAGCCACTTTAGGAGTCCCCTAAGGAGTTTATGGATTTTGAGGATCCTAATCCCACTTATGTTGTCACTACATCATTATGGGATCATACCATATTTTTTGAGGCAACACCTTTTATACAAGGTATTCCACCCACTAAACATCATCATGCACATTCTACATGTACTAGACTTTTGTGACAAGTATTCTTTGGGGATCCATAGTATTTTCTAAAGGCTCATGGGATAAAAGAGTGGGATGATGAGATGACAGATGAT
Source organism: Torreya grandis (assembly GCA_037957365.1). NCBI lineage: Eukaryota > Viridiplantae > Streptophyta > Pinopsida > Cupressales > Taxaceae > Torreya > Torreya grandis. Next base: position 3,315,820 of record JARHVA010000892.1, on the reverse strand, counting down.
TATTTTTATTTGATGAAAAATCATACTTGGGATTTGGTCTCTCTTTTTAAGGGAAAAAATTTGGTTAGGTACAAATGGCTATACTACACCAAGTATGAAACTAATGGATCCATTGACAAATATAAGGAACCCTTATTGTAAAGGGTTTCTTACAAGTTGAAGATATTGATTACTCTGAGACTTTTTCACCTATTAACAATAAATATTTTATTCATGTTGTGCTTTATCTTGCTACATCATAGGGTTGACTAGTGTATTATATGGACATTAGGATTTCCTTCTTACATGGATGTTTTTGGGAGGAAATATATATGGAGTATCCTATTGGGTTTTCTCATGATTATTCTCTTCTTTATCAACTTAAGAGGTCTATTTATAATCTCAAATAGACCCTTCAATCTTGGTATGAGAAGATGGATTCTTTTATTCTCTTTACTGGCTTTATTTGATGCCACTCTAATCCCACAATATATATCCATAATGTTGGAGATGAAATTGTTATACTATTATTGTATGTTGATGATTCACTTATGACAATCATCTCCTCTTTTTAGATTTAGGCTATTAAGGAGGCACTATCAACTCATTTTGATATGATAGATATCGATGTTTTACACTTCTTCCTTAGTTTGAAAATTTCTCAATCAAATTTAGAGAATAATTTGAGTCATTAGAAGTACACCCTTAACATTATTCAGTGTTTTGGAATAGTTGATTACAAGCCAAGTCCATCTCTATTTTAGTCTGGAGTCACTCTCAGTTCCACATGCATTACTCATCTTTGTGATCCTATGTTTTACAGGTATATTTTTGGGAGTATTATGTATTTAAACCATACTTTCCTAAACTATTCATTTATATTTAGGCTTATATTTAAGTTTTCACATGCTCCTCATGATAGTCATTGGCTACTGCCATGAGGATTTTATGATATCTATGAGGCACTACCCAATTTGGATTACACTACTCCAAGAGTTCTACTCAGTTGGATATAATGATTCAAATTGGGTAGGTTTTTTTGATGATAGGAATTACACCTCTTGATACATATTTTGTCTTGGTTCTTCTCTAGTTTTTTGGGCATGAAAGAAGCAACAAGTTATTACACTTTCATCTATAGAGGTTGAGTACAATCCAATAGTTACAACTAGTCAACATGATATCTATATTCATTAGTTATTTATAGAGTTTGGATTCATGTATGATTCACCTATTATAATTTGGATTGATAAATATAGTGAAATTCACATATCTTATAACCCATTCAAGCACTAGTAGACCAAGAACATTGAGATACACATGCACGTCATTTGAAAACACATTCAAGATGGATTTATTTGCTTGGAGTTCATTGCATCTTAGTAGCAGGTTGTTGACATATTCATGAATCCTTTTGCATAACCTAATTTCTTTGAGTTATGTGTCATGCTTGGGGTTTTAGAAATTGTCTTTGGGGGGTGTTCATGAGGAAAATTTCCTTTTTCATTTCAAAAATATATTTTGTAAATGAGTACCACATCAAGCCTTTTTTTGGCACTCATACTATGGATATGATACTTTGTTTCTGTCTATTTTTATCCCATAGATTTAGTTAATGAGGGGTGTTAGAGTATATTATTATGATGTTTACTAGGTTTTAGATAGTTTTTCATCTTTTATTATTTTTGTCCTTTGTGTGTATTTATCCCGCATTGGTTAGTTATGCTTATTCTTGTTTTACCTTGCCTACTTATACAAGGTCTATCCATTATACTTGCATGTCTTATTCTAAAAATCACGTGATTTTCTTTATATTTGTGTCTCATCCTTATAGCCTTTATTTTGGTTTTATTATGAATGCTTCAGATTCATGTGTTCGGAATGGTCTTATTTCTCATTCCTTATAGGAAATAGAAATGTGACACATAAATGAAAAAAAAAATAACATGAACACAAAAATCATATAGGGACTCCATTAAAATACTAGTAAATTTGGAGAAAGAAAATGTGTAGACAATGTGGGTTCAAAATTGGGCAATGTTTCATCCCAACAACAAACATCTTCTAATAAGGGCATTGAAGGCACAATAAAAATAACATGCACATGGAAATAAAAATATCATAGTTGTGGGTTAATTAATAGGAAACACACCTCTATGAAACATTTCTACTGACTAAAAAAACCATGAACATAGAAATCAAAATAATAATAATTTTCATCCCTTCATTCTACCAAATAAGATTCTTTTGTGAAATGTTGCATGGTTGAGAACCTTTGGGTAGGTTCCATGGTTTTTTGAGGGGAAGAGGTCCATGAAAAAGGTAGGGAGATATGTTTGTTGGTGTAAAATTTTATCACTTCATTAACATACCAGTAAGTATTTAATCAGATGTGAAGGCATGCAAAACAAACATGAATAAATAAAGTACGTCAAACAACCTAGGAACATATAAGGCATGCAACAAAAAATAATAACATAAAATACACAATAACCATAATATCCAAGTAAAAATACAAATAAGCAAGAACATTTTTTGCGGCATATAAGGTGGCATTAAATTTCCTTAATAATGGATAAAATCCTATAAATACATGTTGAAAATGGTGGTGGATTTCATAGTAATGACCCACATGTCTTCTATCCTGAGCTCAACCTAATAAAAATGTGTCACATATATAAATATAATAAAGTGAATTGAAATCATGTGACCAATAGATATATAAGTTCATTAAAATACTAATAAATGTTTATTTATATGTGAAAGCATGCCAAAAAAAACCATCAAGTGATGAAGACCCAAAAAAATTTAGGAACATAGAAGGCATGTAGCAAAAAACATGAACAAAGAAGGCATGTAGAAATAAAATGAACATATAAGGAAATAATTATAGCAAACTGAAAACAAATAAAATACTACTATGGGTTTAGTTATAGGAAACACACCTACATGAACACTTTTATCCCTTCTTTCTACTGACTATTATTTCTCTATGTAACACGACATGGTCAAGAACTTTTGAGTGTGTTCCATCCATTTTGAGGGAGGATATAAAAGAAAATGTAAGTAGAAAATGTAGTAAGTGGTGTGAAAGGTGGAAATAACTTTCCACATTAATGGATAAAAACCCACCAATCTATTTGGAAAATGGTGTTGGCTTCCATATTAATGATCCATGCATCAAAGAACATGGAACATTTTTTCATGTTAATGACCCAATAATAAAAAAATAGTTTCATTTGAAAATAATTTTTGGTGATTTTGATCCCAACTACTGGTCCCTTTAGTTACAATGATTGGTTGGACCTCCAAAATGTGGAAAATTTGACATGTTACCAAAAAAATCATCATATGAATTCTTAGAATGTAGTTTTTTTTCTCGAATACCTTTTTGAACAAAAAATATTAAACCATATAAATCCAAAATTTTAGAGTGTGAGTTACCATAATATATAATATATGGGACCCTAAATTTATGGGTCCGAACTACTAGTCCCCTTCCCCTATGTATCTCTCTCATTCCAATGACTGAGGCTTAAACAAAGGTCACATTATCCCTAACCATAAAAATCAGTCCTATAAACATTTATGGGATTGAATAATTAAATATGATGATAACCTCACCTTTCATTGATATTTATATGATGGTTATGTATTAAACATTTTTCTTTCATATTGTGGAACCACTTATAACAATTGAAAGAAACATAAAACATTAAAATTTATATTTAATGAACACCAATTTTTTTTTATAACCTTCAAAACATTTTCTATATTTTTTGATTAAAATATTAAATGATATTATATGGTTGTAAAATTTCCTAGAGTGGCTAAACTATCCAATGCATGAAATGGTGTAGATTTTCCAAATTATTTAGAATACATTAAGACCATCCTATACAATAAGTATTTTCACTACTTTAGTGTTACTTTCAAGGAATAAATTTGATGCTTTTCATGATTTTTTTTATAGTTTATAGTTTAATTTAAGTTTCATATAAATTTTTTTGTCTAAATAAGCATTTATTAATTTTAAAAAGTTTTAAATACAAATAGTTTGAGTTGGTGTGGTTCCTTGACGGGAAGTTAAATAGCTTAATAGATGCACCACACTACTAAATGATTTGTTAATTTTATAAATTCTCAAAAATAATTTTTTTTAAGTTGGATTGTTTTTTAATTGTCATTTAAAATAATTAATTGGATGTCATACATTTTTAAGTAATTGGAGAATAAGATTATTGTTAGGATTTTTATCATCCAAAGTAATTTGATATAAACTCTTAAAATCAAGAATATGACATATTTATAAAAGATAAATACGTATTAAAAATAATTATGAGGATATGTGATTTAGATTCATGGGAATAAGTCATCAAACACCTTTAGATACTTCAATAACTGATCCACTTACTATATTTGTACTTGATGGTCCTTGCTTCAATCTAGTCTCACTCTTCATGTTTAATGGGTTATTAATGTTGTTACTATTTATTTTTCACTTACTAAAATCCATTTATTTCATTTCCCCTCTCTTGATTCATTCAAAATGTATCTCTACTTCATACCATTCATTCTACTCACAAAATTGCTCTTGATCTCTTCAAAGGCTTCTTACTAGGCAATCTCTTAGGTTCGAAGAGTCAATTCTTGATATAGGTTTCAAGATTTATATATTTTGTCTTGGGTCATTTTTTGTGATCATATCACACCTAAATAAACCCATTCCAATTTTTTATTCATCCTTAAACACTTCTTTTCACCCAACATACTCTCTAAGGCTTTTACAGGCTAGTTGCCTTTTTCTGAGCCTTATGCTTTGTTTAACAAACTTGTCCCTTTAATAAATATATAATAATACTTTAGGTCATTATTTTTTATCTATTAAACTACTCAATAAGTTTTATTAAGTCACTCAATCTCTATCACCACTTTCTAGCCCTTCTTTACTCTCTAATTAGCCCTTTTAGGCCTAATTTAGCCCTGTTACAAATCAGTTGTTTATATCCATACTTTATCATAAATTTTTACTAAAAAAACACATTAATATATTAAAACATTATTATATAATCAAAAATATAAAATTTGGTAATTTTTCTAATGGTGGGATCTCTTAGAATCATTGAAACCTTAATTTAGGGTTACTTATGCCATATTTAGGTCTGAGAGGTTAACAATTTTGTTATTTTGAGTTTCATCAGGATTAAAAAGGAAATAAATCCATAATTATGTATTTAAATATATTTTTAACCTTACCATATACTTTATTGATCCTTTTAATGCATTAAATGCTTGAAACACAATGAAATATAGTAAACTATGTACACAATGTTGACTATGCATGGTCGAATATGGTTCAAGTGTAATGCATTTGATTTTAGTTTTTATTAAAACATTATAAGAAATTTTTTAGGTATATATTAATATTCCAATGCTTATTTAACCCTCTTTATATCATACCAAATCTTGTACACCATAAAGTTCAAAGTCCTCAGTCTTAACATATGACTAGGTAACACTTTTGAGGTCTGTACTTTATCAAAAAAATTATGATATTCACATGTGATATTTAAATATTTTATACACATTATTATAGTTTCAAATCACTTCTCATGATACCCACTCATCTCTATTTATTAGTAACTCTTCTCTTTACTTGTTGACTATGTAAACCAAGAACATCATTTATGTAAATAGGGGTCTGAGGTGGATAGCTCTATTTATATTCAAATATTACTTATTAATTTAATTTATAATTTATAAATCCATTAAATTATTTAATAAACACTCTTATTACACCTTCACCATCTTATCTTACCATTATATTGTCAACAGGGTTTCTTTTTTTATAAGAACAAGGTTTATTTATTATGAAACAGGGTATTGACTGTATAACATAGTTTGATCTCTTTAGTAGAGTTTTTTCCTATAAAATATAAGTATAATATTATTTGTACCAACCATATAAACCATATACTAAAAAACGCCATTTCCCATACCAATTTTGATCACACTTACATATCAAGAACATCTAAATACTTGCATACTTTAAATGGTTAATACTATAACAGGGGAGTAAGGATAGATTATCTTCACTTAGTTTCATTGAGTGAAATGTTCACTAAATAACTTTAATATAATAATAAGATTAAAGTGACAATAAGATGACATGAAGGTGAAGAAAATAAGAGAAGATGGACAAATTAAAACCCTTGATAAGAGAACAATGGCACGGGTATGTATGGCCTAAGTGGCTAAAATAAATAGGTGATGAGAAGGAGTTCAAACTCAAGCAAGAGGTTAAACAAGGAAAAATTAAAGGTATAAAATAAGCACATGTGTGTAAGTAAAGAACAAAAGGCAAGGAACACCAAGTTGGCATGGTAGATAACAAAGACATGAAGCATGAAAGATGTCAAATGAGAAAAAAGTGTCAGCCCAAGAAGGAACGAGGTATAAAATTAGTGATAAAAGGCATGAAAATAGAACAAGAGGATCCTATTTCAAGTGTACTCCAAATAAGCATGGAGATTGATGAAGATGGAAAACCCAAAAAAAATCAAAAGAGATGGTGTATATAAACTAAGTAAATGAGATGAAGGTACAACCATGTGAATAAGAAAATGAATACATAAAGAAAGATAAGTGTTTGTTATATTTGTTTTTAAAAAAATTATATGATTACATAAGTGAATTTATTCCAATGATGAATATCTCTTGTATATAGAGACCATTGTCTTGATGAATGAATGTGTAATATGGAAAGATGAGAAATAAGCACCTCGAAGAGTGCTTGAGAATTAAGGTATGCAGTATAATAAGGTTTATATGACTATAAAAAATTAAGGAGTATAAGGATAATAAAAAAAACAAGCTACCCAAGACAATGAAGAACAATGCAGACCAAGGTTTGATGAGGATGTTGAAAAAATAGATGCACTCTAGTTTCAAGAAGAGTTGGAAATGTTGGAGGAGATATTAAATAAATCCAAGGCACTAAAATAATTTGAAGGAAAGAAATAAAAATTAAATAATTAACTCCAATAAAACTCAAAAGAGGAACAACAAAGAGGAACACAAAGAGTTATGTAAACAAGGCTGCAAACAAGCAAGCTAGTTAGTAAGCAAATGGAGTATGAACAAGTACACAAGGTGAGTTAATCAATGGTTCAAGCTAAATTTGAATTTTTATTAGATATAAATTAATATTAAAATCCCAATAGTGGTCAAATAACATTGTAATATGGTGAGGATGAAATGAATAATAAGTTGCTCTTGCATAGTGAGTAAGGTGATAGGAAAAGGCATCAAAATGTGAATAATATTGAAGAAGAGGTATAAAAATATAGTATATATAAGCAAAGAATAAATTTTTACATTCCAAATAATCCATTAGAGTCTAAGGGATAAGATGCTAGCATGAAAAATGAGACAAAATCACTAAACAAGTAAGACACAAGTAAAAACAATGAGGAAATAAGCTATCACACAAGCATGCGGAAAGAGAATAAGGTATACATGGTTACAATTGAGTATTATAAATTAAAAATTCACATGTAATAGGTGGTATATTTATAAATTAAGAGAATAGAATAGTGGAAACATTTCATGGAAGTAGAAGAAGCATGGACAAGAAAACTAGACAAAGCCAGAAGGACAAAATACAAGAGTTTGGCAAGAAATAAGGAAAAAGTAATGAATAATAAAAATCATGTGAATGTGAAAGACCCTCAAATAATAAATTTTAAGGAAAGAAATAAATTTTTAGTTTTAAGTTTTTCTCCCTCAAATATTTAATCAAGGAAACTAAGTGAACATTTTAAGATATATATATATTTGAGGGAGAAAAACTTAAGATATATCCTTGAGTTATTGAGTGAACATTTTACTCAAGGAAACTAAGTGAAGGAAATCTATCCTTACTCCCCTATTATAGTATTGACCATTTAAAGTATGCAAGTATTTAGTTATTCTTGAGATGTAAGTGTGATCATAATTAAGATGGGAAATGTTGTTGTTTAGTATATTTTTTATATGGTTTATACCAATAATATTATGTTCATATTGTATAGGGTAAAACTCTACTAAAGAGATCAAACCGTGTTATGCAGTCAATACCTTGTTTCATAACAAACAATCCCCATTCATACAAAAAAGAAACCATGTTGATAGTATAAGGGTAAGATAAGTTTGTGAAGGTGTAATAAAAGTGGTTATTAAATAGTTTAATGGGATTATATATCCCAAAGGAGATGAATAAGGAATGTTTTAATACAAATAGAGCCATCCACCTTAGATCCTTATTTTCACAAATGATGTTCTTGGTTTACATAGTCAACAAGTAAAGAGAAGAATTATTAATAAATAGAGATGAGTGGGTATTATGATAATTTATTTTAGACTATAATAATTTGGAAAAACTATATAAATATAATATGTGAATATTATAATGTTGGTGAGAAAGTACAAACCTTAAAAGTGTTGCACAGTCCTATGTTAAGACTTAAGATCTTGAACTTTGTGGTATATAAGATTAGGTATGATATAGAGAGGGATAATTAAGAATTATAATAATATTAAAATATTAATATAAACCTAAAAAAATCATAAATTTTTTTAAGGAAAACTATAATCAAATACATTACACTTGGACCATATTCTGCCATGCACAGTCAACATTATGTACATAGTTTACTATATTTCATTGTGTTTAAAGTATTTAATGCATTTAAAGGATTATTAGAGTTTATGTGAAGGTAAAAAAAATCATTATATAAATAATTATGTCTTTATTTATATTTTAGGCTTTATAAAACTCAAAATAACTAATTTGTTACCCTTTCAGGCTTGAACAAGGCATAGGAAACCCTAAATTAGGGTTTTAGTAATTTTAAGAGATATCACTATCATAAAAATATGAAATTTTGTATTTTTTATTATATAATCATGTTTACATATATTAATGTGATTTTTTAGAGAAACGGTATGAGAAAGTATGGATATAAATAACTAAGTTGAAATAGGGCTAAACTAGGCTTAAAAGGGCTAATTGGAAAGCAAAGAAGGGCTAAAAAGTGGTGATAGAGATTTAATGAGTTCATAAAAATTCTTGAGGATTTAAATAGAGATAAATATTCCCAAAAAAATTTATCATACCTTTATTAAAGGAGAAATTTGGTCAAACAAAGGAAAAGGCTTAGGAAAAGGCTACTAGCCTAAAGAAGCCTTGGAGAGTATGTTGGGTGAAAATAAGTGTTTAAGGATGAATGAACAATTGTAAGGGATTTATTTATGTGTTATTTAATCACCAAAAATAAACCAAGATAAAATACATAACTCTTGAAACCTATTTCAAGAATTGACTCTTGAAACCTAAGGGATTGCCTAGTAAGAAGCATGTGAAGAGATCAAGAGCAATTTTGTGAGTAAAATGAATGGTATGAAGTAGATATAAATTATGAATAAATTAAGAGAGGGGTAATGACATAAAGGGATGTTAATAAGGGATAAATAAATAGGAAAAATATCAAATAAACCATTAAACATAGTAAAACATGAAGAGTGAACCCAAATTGAATAAAGGACCATCAAGTACAAGCATTATAAGTGGATCAATTAATTTAAGGATATAAATATGTTTGATGAATTATCCCTATAAATCTACATCAAAATGTATCAGAGAATGTAAAATGAGTCAAATTGAAGGCTATGCAGATTAAAAAGAGTAATAGTAGGTTTGAAATAGGCTTTATGTACATTTTTGAAAGACATTTCCTCCTCATGAATTTTTTTGTCTTGATTTAAGATATTTTTTATGTGGGAAGAGAGTAATGGCCACATTTTATTAGATAATTTTAAAGTGGTGATGCCACTCATTCAAATACGTTTTTCAATTACTTTTTCTAGCCTTTGGTGTCTTTATTTTCTTGGTTAGATTCTACTAAGTATAGTGCACAGTAGTGTATTTTATCTTTAGTTTAGAAATATTAGTAGCTTCTATCTAATAATACTTACAACTAATCTAAACACCTTGAAATGTCTGACATATCATTATTTAAATTAAATATTATTTTCTCAATCCACTTTATAAGTATATGAATTTTTCATCTTATTGAATGAAACTTAATATTTTGGCATAAAATTTGGCCCCATATGGGGAAATTTTGAGAGTAAAATAATTATTTTCATGATTGACTATAAATATTATAGTTAATTTATTCACATACTTTTATTTATAATTAACTACTAAGAGAGTGAGTCATTTTATTCTAGGTAATGTCACACCTTATATGTAACACCTTGTAATTGTATATACATTTAAAAATTATAATGACTAAGTATGAAAACCAATTTATAATCTCTAAAGAAACTAAAAAAAAAGGATATAAATAAATGGATGTGTTCTTTGTGACTATAAAAATATTAAAGTGGAGCAACATTTGTAAGACTTGCATAATGTCTAATTTCAATATGAGGGCATAAAATAACATTTTAATGGTGAATTATATAAATATATCTAAAAATTATTATTAATTTATTGGTAATGTTTTATCTTTAGATATGTGGGTTATATGTGTTGCTGAGGTAAAATAAATTCTCATAGGAAAAATATCTTCTAAATAAATACATAGTAAAGGATTTTGGAACCATAGTAGAACATTAAAACTAAACATGTTTATTTTGGACTAAATTTCATCCTTTTCTCTATGAAATACCTAAAACTCTTTAAAATTACTCAATTCATGTCTAAAAACTCTATTAAATAATTAAAAATCTATAAAATCCTCAAATTATTGTCCTAAAACCTATTCAAACTAAACAAAATCAACATAATTCTTAATTATTGTTTTAGAAAAACTCAAAATTGATAGAATCCTCATATTCATATTTGGAATTAGAAACATTAATATACAATGTAAAAATTCATATGATAATGCATTTGAGAATTTAATACAAATAATGGAAATCCATCCAATTATAATGTAAAGGAATTTTATTTTCAAATGTTGTAGTTATAAGTACCCTAGTAACATTTGAAACATGGGTGTTTTCCTTCATGTCCCCAAAATTTCACTCTTCCTTAACCTAATACTAAATATTAATAAATATGTATGTGTTCAACTCCTAAACAAATCCAAGATCTATAAAAAAATTAAACAAATAATCATTAATTTTACAATCATGCCCCCATAAGAGTTAGTCTAGGGAGATCCATCTTCAACCCAATATAAATATTTTACAATAACCATTAATGAAAATTGAGACTCATGGAATTTTTAAAACCATTTAACACAACACATAAAACATGAAAAAAATAACTTACATATAATAACATAGTTATAAATGACTTTAGATATTCATTTGATCAAATCTATGATTCACTCATCACTATTGAGTCTCATGAAACAATGATGTTGGAGAAATAAAAGATTGTAGAAGATAAAATATATTTTGTTTTATATGAGATCTCTAGCCTTCTCATTTTATTTCTCCCAATATCATTTTAGACAATTGTGGACCACATTACAAATATTTTATAATGGGTTGAATATTAGATTTAAAATGGGTTTGAAATGTGGTGAAATGATATGCATTGTTAACCCCATTAACATAATATGTGTGAGGATGGAGAGACCCATAAATGAAAGTTTTTAGGGTTACATAACTTACTTTATGTCAAGTGAGGAAGTAATTTGATTTATTTTTTCATAATCTTGATGAACATAATAATTTCAAAATGTAAAATTTATAGTAATTTTTCAAGTTAGTTGATAAAATGCAATTTAAATGTTTTATATTAAAATTCTAGCCTTCCCATTTTCTTCCTTTGAAGATCAAATTAGCCAATTATGGACCATGTTGTAAATCTTGCATATAATGAGTTAAATATTAACTACAAAATGGGTATATAATTTTTTGAAATTATAGCCATCATTAACCCCATTAACTTGATATATGTGAGGATACAGAGACCCATAAATAAATAAAATTTGGTTACAAATCTTACTTTAATTCAAGTAAGGAAGTAATTTGATTTATTTTTTCATAAGCTTGATTCCTAGAATAATTTAAAAATGTCAATTTGCATTTATTTTTCAAGTTGGTTGATAGATGTCAATGTAAATGGATTAAAAATATTGCTATCTTTATTTAAAATATAAAATTTAAATTTTATTATTCTATATAGGTGAACTCTTATATCTTGATCACACCTATGTATTTTACCAAAACTTGCATAACATAAGTGTAATCTCCTTCCCCAAAAAACATAAGTTTGGTTGGCTGAAATTGATTAAAATTTTATATTTGTTTTGTGTGTGTGTGTGTGTGTGTGTGTGTGTGTGTGTGTTTCATTCAATTTTTATAAAATAAATTAATTTTGTTCATTATTTATAAATTTTTCTTTATTCTTTGGCTACATAGTGGGACATATTATTATGCATTATCATTTCCATTCAATTTGTAATGTATAAAACCATACATATTTGTAAGATGATAAATTTGAGCAATTAATTAGATTATACAAATTGTATACTAAAATCAACTCAAATTACCATTAAAAAAAAAATGGAAACCATTAGATCAAAATGCAATACAATAAAAATTTAAAACAACATTCTAATATAAATCCAAATGTTCATAATGAATATTCAAGAAATACTACAGACTATAGATGTTGGATTGCTATAATAGACTCATATTTTATGATTACCTGATATTGGCTTGATAAATTGACTCATGGACGATGGAGTATTAGAAGATATTGGATATGAGTATATTATTGGATGGATTTTATCTTAATATATTTCATGCAAATTCAATTCATTGTTTGGAATGGAATGAAACATGGATTTAAATAGGAAATAGAGGGATATTTTCCAATGAATAAATTTCTTATTGGAAGCCTCTCGAGAAGGAGGAAATTTTAAGGAATTTAAAATTAATTAGAATTCTCTAAAGAGAGAACTCTCTAGAAAAGGAGAAGGGTGGTAGAGAGTTCTAGATTCCATTAAGGTATGTAATGATGATTAGGGGAAAATTATTATAGTGTAAAAGAAGGGTTAGGTGAGGAGTAGGGGGTAGGCTTGTAGGAAATCCTAGGATTAGGTAGGTACATGGGTTATGGGAGTTTTAGATTCCCATATAATGGATAAGTAGGGGTTAGTTGAAAAATAATATATGATTAGGATAATTAATTGATTTTTGGGAGGATATAATGTTAGTGCATATATATTGATAATGAAAAGGGTGTTAAGACAATGATTAGGAGGATTAGTAAGGATAATTTAGATAAAATTAAATGGGATTGGGGATAGAATTAACAAGTCATAGAAGGTGAGAAAATTATGATGCATAAAATATAAACTATTTTTTTCCATTTACAACCCCAAAAGCTTTTTGAATGTTTAAAACACTATTTTAGTGTCCTTTCCTAGGTCATAGTCACTGCATATATTTATTCTCTTTGACTAGTGGGTCCTTTGTTCTATTAGCCACATCTATCATGCCTTGATTTTTGGATTTCACTATATTCTATGGTTGACCTATGTGGAAATTTACCCTTGTAAATAATATCTTTAAAAATCTTCCCTTAGACTTTTATTGATTCAAATCTATTTAAACCTTTTAGGGCTTAGTGTATGTAAATCCTATGTTTTTAAAGGGCTGACTATAGAAATAACTTTGAATGAAAATAGGAAATAATTGATTTGAAAATCCTTTCCAAAAATAGAAAAGATGTAAATAAAGAGTACTTATTTGGAGCAAAACAAGTATTTATATGACATAGGAGGCTGAAATAGGATTTAAAATAGTTAGACACCTATCATTCCATGACTATAGTTGAAATTAGGCTTCAAATAGTAGTTCCCTTATGTGGAAAATAACACCATGTGGAACTAGTGTCCAATTATGACACTAGTGTCCTTGGAGGAGCTGTCTATTTTTTTTAAGAAGAGATAGGAGAGTTTAGAGGACTTTTAGGTGGTTATATGTCATTTTTAAGTTTACCTATGTCATTATTTTGATTTAATATCATTTGAAAACCTAATAAATACCTATAAACATGAAACAACAACTAGATCAAATACAAAAAAGGTAAAAATTAGGTTGTGAGATATTACGATCACATATAGAATAACCCCTATTATCTTGTTTTCTTCCTCATTAACCCCAATGCTAGGGGTTTCAAATTACATGTAGATCTCCCTTAAGGAACATGCATAATCAACATGCATGATATGCTAGAATGACTTTTGCTTTGTCCCTTATTTAATTAAGCATGTAATGTATAGATGTGATAGGAGAGTAATATGCAAAAAATTGACCTATAATGTTGATTGATTTTATGTGATTATGTGCTAGATGTAAAATTAAATAAAGAAATTTAAATTGAATGTAAGACCTTTTTCATTGGCTGACAAGTTGTAAAATCATAAGAGAAGGATCAAGGGAGGGTTAAAACCCAAAACATGAGAAAAAATGATCATTGGACACTAGAGCCATAATTTGACACTAGCACCACATGGAACTACTATCTAGATAATGGTACTAGTGTCTTAAGGCCTAAAAATATATTTAAGATTGGGTAGGAAAGGATAAGGGTGCTTGTGACTAGGAAGTGGTGACTTAGAACCTTTAGGGGTGTAATAAATAAGGAAAATAAGACATAAGAAAGATCAAAAGACCCAAAATGACCATACAAGCAAAGGTTATAGTCATCACTAACACCTTCATGTGAATGAGCAATGAAATGCATAGTACTTGTGGTTTCTTGAACAAATTAGGGTATATACAATTCTCTACTTTTATTCTAGTAGTGCAATGAAATTAAAGTGCTAGAGTAAAATAAATAGAGGAATGAGTACATGTGCTTACCTATGCAAATGTGTTCTAGACCTAGATCACTTCTTCACCAAAGAAGTGGATAGGAGCTAAAGTGAAGTATGTAAAGATCAAATCCATAATATTGGTATCCTTTATACCAAATTTGAATGGTGAACCGAATCATGAGTAACAAAACCTTGTTTTTCCCCCATCCTAATATTTGGACTGAATCTAGGTATATAAACTAAATATGTGGAGAAATAAGGCATGTTTTCCCCCACTATGATATGTGTGTTAAATCTAAAGATGTAAATTGAATATGTGTACTAAATCTGAGTATGTAAACTAAAACTAGAGGTCAAAGATATCACTCAGCTTACATAATTTGGGTTTGGTGGAAGGCTATGGATCAATCGATGAAGATGTTCATGTGACCCAAAATTATGAAATCTTGGTGGCATCCTAGTGACATATTAGTGATGATCTGAGTATAACTTGGAAATATAAATATAGAGATCAAGGATGTGTGATCTACATCATGCCCCCAATCCTAATATCTAAGTGATGTAGTTGTTTATTTGATCATTTTTATATCTAAGTCAAACTATATATCTAAGGTGAAACATATATATGAGTAGACCTTTATGTCTAAATCAAACTATATATCTTAGTCAAACTATATATCTGTGTCAAACTATATATCTAATTCAATCTATATATTTGATTCAAATGACATACCTAAGTCAAACTATATACCTAAGTCAACATGTATGTATGCATATCTCTATATCTAAATCAAATTATATACCTAATTCAAATTATATATCCGAGTTAAACTATATATCTTAGCTAAATTATATATTTGATTAAAACTATATATCTAATTAAACTTGTGTGTATGAATATCTATATTTTAGTAGACCTACATGTCTAAATATTTGTATCTGAGTATACCTATGTGTTTGAATATTTAGACCAATATATGTGTATTCCCCCCTTTTGGTGATAGAATTGA